>CM044434.1:100233799-100380175 GCA_024363595.1 Xenopus borealis
TGTTCTGTGGTTTTAGCTGAAAACATAATGCCCCAATCAATACTCTGAAGGGCAGCCCTGCTTTGCTGCTAGGTAGATTATAATAACTCTGCACTGTGTTGCAAATATATTTTGTAATTGTAAACACAACCTTAAGGTTAACAGACATAAGAAAAAAAGTGCATTCTCCCCATTAATGACTACCGTAAATTACTATAATGAAAGGGGACATGTCCTTTATCAATTGTACCTGTTTTTTTTTACAAATTAAGGTCCATGCCAGATGGAAGCAGGAGACTGTATGGGCACTGATCAGCACCATGGACAGAGGCTATTAGCTGTTATCCACATATCTGCTCTGAATGTTTTTGTAGTTGATAAAGCAGGGAGCCTCTGCCTTACCCATACATCACTGATCCACAGATATAACAAAGTCTGCATGTGTCATTCTGATCATTTATCTGAGTTTGCTGCTTGTTAAACAGATACAGCTTTCATTTATTTCATAAAGCATGTTATGGCAGTCAAATACATTCTCTGATCACAGCAAGGCATGCATGGTTTAAGCATTACTGTCATTTCACTAATAAAATACTTTTTAAAGTGGATTATAATTCAATATTAGGAAATATATCTTGATAACTGTATTGTATGTGGAAGTGTGGAGTATTTAAGCTAAAGCCTTGTTATAGACAGGTCATATGATTAGGGCCCCCAGCCACAGATTGGGCCCCATTACTACATTGTTCTTTATAAAGAAAATGCACATTATTATATAATATAGTAATATTTTATATTATATCATGAATGCCTAGCCTAAGGCATTCTGGACAATAGTTAAACTTGAGCCTACTTCATTAGCACTGTTTTGTTTTTATAAGTTTGGCCCTAAATCGTCCGGCATTCCCAGAATCTCGCATTTCCCAGGATCTTGATAGCAGCAAAAACAGAAACCTTTACTTAAATCATCATTAATTTTAAATGCTGTGCCTTATATTAGTTGTAAATTCTAGATATGGAGTTTTAAGGGTGGCTTAATAATATATGCTATACTTTACTTCTTTATCATTGGATCACTGTCTTTGGTCCTGTTGTATATTTCAGTTTGTTCCATGGTCCCTGCTAAGCATCTTATTATAGATTGTGGTTTCTTGTTTCTGTAGTTTCTTATTCTGACCTGGTTACTGTGGCTTCACTATGCTATTTATGCCCTTATAGTCTGTTCTTGTCACTGGCATTCTCACACCTGCTGTTTTTGTCCATCTATTTTCATGCCTGTATTATTGCCTTCCTGTTCTTCAGTTGCTATTGTTAATCATACCTTTATCTGCCCTATTCTCCACATCGCTCACTTTTGCACCTAGTGTCATTTTCTGTTTTCTTGTTCATTTAATTCTACTTTAGGAAATACACAGTACAGTTTTTATCACAGGTTTACAAAGCTGGAGTAAGTCCAACATCTTTGCATTTTTCCGGAATGTTAGGTTTCAAGTATTTGTGGATTACTATAAGCAGTTTATGGTTGCCTGGAGCAAAAATGACATTTTACCTTGTTTATCCAAGAAGGCAGAGACTTTGTGATTTTCATCATCTGCAGATTGATAAAATAAAATTTTTAAAACAATTAACTTAAAACCAACTTGTAATCAGCAGTCATCTACTAAGTGAATTTCTTTGAAGTGCATCAGAATTTTTAATAAAATCTTGTAACCATGGTCTAAGGGAATGTAGGTCAGCAAGAATTGAAACTGGGGCCTAGATATCCTAACTGACACAATGAGCACATATTGAAAGACAATACAAATACTTGAAATTGCTAAACAAAATCAACATTGTGTACCCATCATCCCTCTCGTTTTGTGAAGTCTTATTAACCAATAAAGATGAAATTGAAATTTTAACTGAACGTACCTTTCCCAGTAAATTAAACAGTTGGAGGAGATGAAGGACTTTGGCTGAAGATACATTTGCATTTGAGCATTCGTAGTACTCTGGTCAAACCCTGTAACACATGCTGCATGGCACACTTGCACCAGTGAGGGCTAACACTGTCTGTTATGGCTGCAACTGCTGACTTGCCAATACAATCCAACACAGTACAAAACAAGTCAGATAATGAGAATTTTGATTCATATATGAAGAAACAAGGACCTAGTCTACATTTTGACTGCAGCTGCCTTCATGCAAACAAAGCATCCCTAATGCATTATGAAACAAGTATTCTGTGCATGCCAGTGCTAAAACCTAGATAACACAGTTTTGATTGATACCAGTCCAGCAAATGACGCAGAGAGGTCTTTATATAGTTAAAACAAGTGGGGAAGAGAGTTTTGAGGTGGTTTAACTGTGTAAAATTGCAGTTCAAGAGTCCTGTGCCATGTACAGGCGTGCCAAAAATCTGACCGTTATTTAATTACTTTCTCATTAACTTCCATTGATACTGGATGAAAAACTTGGCTGTAATGCAAGACTGAGGGAATCCTATACACAGAAGTAATTTGAATGAGTTTAGTTCATATAGCTAGAGATATTTTAATTATACATGGTTCCAATAAGGAAGTCAAAGTTTGACAATTACATTTTGAACTTTTCCAAAAAGAAATAATTATGTAATTACGTACAAGCATACAGAGAAAAAGGAAGCATACTTTATATATATATATATATATATATATATATATATATACAAACACTGGAAGAAGGTCAGCACTCTCAGGTCTTAAAATAATTGAAAAACATTTATTTAGGAATTACAGACTGACGTTTCGGCCCCTCCGGGGCCTTTCTCAAAGTACCCAACAGCTTGTACAAGATGGCTTAAATACAAAAACTGGCGGGAAACATCAAGCATTACATCACTATTACGTCACTAGATTAAAAACACCTGATCCCACAATAGTATATCCTCACAATTAAATTAATTGAAACTATATCTATACTGATTATACAGGGACCACCCACAATAAATATCCCAATCGACAAGTAAAATCAATAGCATATGTAACATCTATTTATATAACCCCATAGTAGTTTATTAGATTAAAAAGGTAACTGATACAATTACCAAAGTTACATATATATAACCTATCGCCTCCTTGTATGGAAAACATAAACCACCTACAAGCTGCAATACCAAATAAAATAAAATAAAACTAATATAGCCCAAAAAACAATATATAATTCTATTCCTCACTCTATACTCTTCCCACTGTTCCATGGTTGAAAACAGAGTATTTATTTATGGTTATGTTGCTACAAACCGTATATATGTCCCCCCTTTTTTTTATATTGTGTTATTAAATAAATAAACCCCAAACAATGTGTCTAATGGTGTAAGTATGTGATAAATAAAGCCAAGTGTAAAAAACAAAGAACAAAAATGTCCCATTATCTATTAAACCTACTACTATACATGTTGACTACCATGCCCCGATGTGCTAAAAATATATATACTGTATGTATGTGTGTGCACCTAAAAACCACTATTAGTATTTGATCAGCAACCCTGGCAACAAAAGCTGTGTATATAGTGAACTAAAAAACCCTCATAACCCAGTAAATATATATAAAATATAAAAATGTAAAAATAAAAATCAATATAAATGTCCACAATGTGCTATCATTAATTCATTATTTCTGGTGTCCTTTGTGAGCAAATGTAACTGTCCAACAATAATTAATCAGGTGTCGGTTCCAAATCTGTGGATTGTAGTTTGCAAAACGAAAAATCTCTAAAGGCCGAGAGATGCCTCAAATGTGTATGCTCGGCACCCATGTTGCCTGATGCTGTTAAATTGTCCATAACCCCCGTGAGCCACAAATGTGGCTAAAATATTGTATCCGTGGTGCCCGGCTAACAGAAATAAAAGTACCAGGTGAGCGTGTGGCTTTCTAAATCAAAGCGGCTTCACAGACTCGGCAGCAGGATCCATGCTGTCAGGGGACCTCTATGTAATACATATATCAACCACAAAAACCTGTTCGCTCGTCCAACAACTTTCCCCGCAGGTTCAGCGGAACTCATGGATGGTAGTATATATATATATATATATCTACTGTGAATGGCAATCAATCTTTTCGTACCACATGCTCGTCAGTAATTATTCCTCCTCTACCTTGACCTATATGTTAGCTGAAGGTGAATTTGCTCCATAATCAGCATATGTATGAGATAATTATGCATGTCCCACAGGTTCTACTGCTGGATGATAGGCACTAAAATGCACAGACGCTTTGATAAATTAGGTGTACAGTAACATTTATTTTTGCACTGACAAGATAAGTCTGGTTAGATTCCATAAATCAGCTTGAGAGTGCCCTTTAGTTTCCTTGTGATTGTCCATGGTGGATTTTTATCAGTCACCTGGGTGTCATTGCTGTTATACAAGGTGAAGAAGAGACATTCTGCAAAGTGCAAATGCATAGGCTGACTTGCAGTGCAGGGAATTGGCTGACAGCTGATTGTACTTGCTCACATAAAGTTATAATTGGTTCCCATGCAAATTTCCCCTGGATGTACAGATCCCCTCCTTTTACAAATACATATGTACATTCCAAATTGAGTATATGCCCTGCATAATGGTAAAAAAGAGAGAGAAATGTAGCAGTTTGGGGATGAACGCTTCGATCGTACGAATGGTATTCGAGCAGGACTTAGGGACCGATTTACGAAATTCATCGAATACCGATTGTACGAATTTTTCATGAAATCTAACTAAAATTTGGCCTCTTCGATCATTGAATATTGAATAGATCGAATATTCGACAATTCGATCATTTGATGATCGTAGGAATCAAAATTTTAAATTTATTCGACTGCCTACTTCGCCAGATTGAACCTACTGAATTGTAATAGAAGCCTATGGGAAGCTCCCCATAGGCTTCTGAGGCTAAGTCCTGCTCGAATAACATTCGTACGATCGGAGCGTTCGATCGTTCAAATCCTACGAATTTTTTGGACGCTCGAATGAAATTTCACGATTTTTTCGTGAAATCGAACGATCGTTATTCGATCGTAAAAATTAATCGAGAAATCGGATATCAAGCAAAATGATAGCCTAAAACAATTCGATAAGCATTCGATGATCGAGGCACATATATATGAACGGTCGCATTTCAAATTCATTAAATTCAAATGAATTTAAAACTCTACTTGGGAGATTTATTAAAAAAAAAAATCTAATTTGTATAAGTCGGCCAAATTTAAACGACCTGAAAACTCAAATTTTATTAGATCAAACTCGATTCAAGTTTTTTCTCCAAAAAAAAACTTCTCCAAAAAAAACTTGAATGTCAGGAAGGCTACAAGTAACTACAAATTGACCCCAGACCTCTCCCGTTAACTTTAACATTAATTCGGCAGGTTTTAGGTGGCGAATAGTTGAATTTGAATTCTTAAAGGGTCAGAGTATGATAAATCTGAAAAATTTTATTCAAATAAAAAAAAAAAAAAACCTCAAATCGAGTTTGGATAATGCCCTAGTTCAATTTGACAGTTTTGATCATAAAAAACATTGATAACTCAAATTTGAATTTTCAATTCAACCCTTAATAAATCTGCCCAAAGTGTTTTTCTCAGCACAAAAACAAAGTTTGACTTGTCACCTGTCCCTCTTACATAGCAGCCCTTCCCAAGTGCATTCTGGGTAGGTGTACACTAATTTGCACTATAAACAATTATGTATACTTTCTCAAGTTCTCTTTATCCATGTTAATGTTTTACTGTCCTGATTTGTTGACCCCAGGGCCTGTCAGAGATGTTGGTGCTTGGAATGAGCATGCAGCATGGTATGGCTGGGCATGACTGGATATTTGACTAAAGTGGTCCTAGCAATGTGAGTAGCATTGTTGCCTTCTTAATGATATTGAATATGGAATGGACTATAATACAGTGCTTTCTGCTAAGAAAGATTTGTTGGAGAATATAGAGTTCTTTCCAAGCAAGTTGGTGCCAAAAAGCACAAGCAATCTTAAGTTGGCCCCTAAATGCCCCATCTTATTAATAATAAAATAACAGAGATTTTATTTTATAACTTAGATTTGCAACATGTGCATCTGGAATGACCCAATTTGCAGGTTGACTTTAAACCTTTCAGTATAATAGTTGTTTAGTAATGGCAGCAGAATGGAAGCAATTTTACCTTCCTTTTCTTTGTTTAATACATGTAATTGCTCGCTAGAAAATGTTCAGTTGCTGATTGTTTTCCATTTGCCTTTTGCTTCACTCCTATGACTAGTACTAGGCTGTGAGTCTCTCTGGTACAGTCAGAGATCAGCCTAAATGCGCACTTAGATGATAATTAATGTAATATACTTGGTATCTAAGCAGTTGCTGCTTCAGCTCACAGCAAGGGCTGAATGTAACCAAAATTGGCATTATGATAATCTACTCTTTATTTTCACTTATATCAAGCCATGCAGAATAATTTGAAGAGCCCAGCTGAATTCAATATTAACTCAAACTTTTCTCTTATATGATCTGCAACACTTGACTACTATATTCATATTATGAAATTATTATATAACGCTAATTATTATTACAGGTATGGGATCTAGAATTATTGGGCCCAAAGGGTTTTCTGGGTAAGAGGCCTTTCCATAATTATGAATGATACAATCATACATTATGCAGCAGTGCCTATAAGATAAATACTTTAATTCTGATCTGTAAAAAAAGAAAATTATGCAAATTACATCTCTAAATTCCTGTTACATAAAATGCAATTAGAACTGCTGGTTTATTAGTACAAATATGGCCTTCAGAATTCAGAGCCATAACTTCAGACTATGAAACCACTGTTTTAATCTCCTCATCAGTAATTGATGTAGCATGTTTTCTGAGTTGTAACTTGAGAAAGTAAAGCTCAAGAGAATAAAAATGGAACATACTTCACATAACTCCTCCCAATCCCTATCATTACTTATTTTGCCAGTATAACCCTTATTCAAAAGTTCCACGAAAGGGCTTGTGCTGTTGTTGTTTTATTTTAAAAAAGTCTCTGGTTAGGTTATTTCTTGATCTTAACAAAGCAAACATAGAAACTGAAGCTGCTCCATGTTTGCTTCTAGCACAGTAAAAATGTAGGTTCCATGGAAATATTACTTCAGTATTGTATTGATTTATTAGAATTTATATTGCTATATTTAACAAATAACTATGTAACCTTAAGGGCAGGACTACACGGATGATTGACGTCCATTTTCGGCGGATGTGACGCTGGGCACGAAAATGGATGCGATGAGTCAGATGCAACAGGAACAAGGTAGAAATAAGTCTGATTGTGTCACAGGGTTGAAGCGAAACCACTGTCGGATGAAGATGCAGCTTGCAGCATTTTCATCCGACAGTTGTGTCGAGTTGCATCAACCCTGCAACACCATCCGACTTTTCTATTATTTACCTTGTTCCTGTCGCATCCGACTCGTTGCATCCGTTTTCGCACCCAGCGTTGCATCCGCCAAAACGGACATCAATCATAATATAACATTATAAATATCTGAATGAAAAGCATGAAACAGGAGGGAGATTTAGACAAGCTGTTTGTTGACAGTGTCTTGAGATCTACTGATCACCAGCTAAAGGTCTACTGGATCTATCTTTTGGACACACCTGCTGTAAAGCATGAGGCATCTTAATACCCTTGTATTAAGAAAGCTTGTAGTGGCTCCAATCAGTAAACAACCAAAGTAATTGTTTGGGGATTAGTTGCTGTGCAACATTATATTTTTCAAGGTGGTGGACAAAGGCTATTGGAGAGAGTCTCTTTGTTCTCCCTTATGTCATGAATATGATACTGTAGTTGCTTTCTTCTTCAAATATGCAACACATATTATTGCTAGAAAACATGTGCAAACTTCCCTATGAATCATAAGTAACACATTTGATTCTTTCCTTCCTAGACAATGCTGAAAAGACTTCTATTGGACAGTTTGTAAAATGAAGAAAATGCTGCAGCACTGACTCCTGCTTTATCAGCAGTATATAATAATAAGTATAATTATAAAAACATGTTTTCTGCACTCTGCTCCCAAACAGAAGTAAGGTCTCATAAACAGAGTGCAAGTCTTTTGCTGAAAAAGGCTATCTCTCTTAATTATTTTGATTTTCTATATGTGGCTGAATTGGTCAGTGGCTGGCTAAATGAAGAAGTGGCTGGCTAAATGAAGAAGTAAGGCAAGAAGACTGCTACCTCTAACATTGGTTTGCAGGAGCATCAAAAACCCTGCACCAAGTTTTTAGTGATAATCGGTGTACATGGCACATGGTGTTCTGATCTATGAAGGTCTAGAGGGTTCTTTGCTATATTTTAATGTTTCCCTCCTAGAACTGTATTTAGGATTTGCCTGTGGTGCCTGAATTGTCATTACAGATATGACTAGCAAGGTGTACAGGAGGAGTAGAGAGCACCACAGAACTGTAAATCAAGTATACAAATTATATAGTGATAAGACAAAACAGAGGCGCCAAAAGGATAAAATTAGCTAAAAACACTTAAAAACCCAATGGGTAATTCAGAGGAGGTAGTAGTGAACTTACCTCCTCCAGGCAGACACCAACGAAAGTGGTAATTTTCAGTAATAGTTTATTCACAACAATATTGCAACGCGTTTCGCGGGCATTTCCTGCTTCATCAGGCAATGTAGAACGGGAGCAAAAACAACAGTGTCTTTGTATAAACACACCAGGAGCCTCTGGTGTGTTTATACCGAGTCCACCCCGAGTGGAGGGGTGTCATCCCCATTTTTCTTCCTTCTACAGAGAGCGACTTCTTATTCCTGAGTGGGGTCAGGATAATCTCCCCACCTGCCTATACAGTGGTTGCCTATCGGTAACCCTGGCTTGTGAGTATTAGTTTGTTTACTCTATCATTACTCCTTGTAAAAACATATTACATTATTGGGGCTCTTGGTGTTCCTTTTTGTCTTCATACAAATTATATAGGTGGTATACAAATTATATAGGTGTTTTGGGGGGGTTATTTGGGGGTTCTAACTATTGTCTGTGGCTCACTAGACTCTCTGGTGCTCAGTCAGGCTCCTCCAAACCTATAAGCACTTATATTTTCAATTCAATGCACAGATTTCTCAGAGGAGGAGTCGTTTTTGATGTAAAATACATTTCCCATGTTACAAAACGCCCGAATTTTCATAATTAGAGTAAGAATTCATCCTAAGCAGCAGCAGTTGGATCATAGAAAGAACAAACTGGGGCAGAAAGGCTCACAGTAATTACCAAATCTGTCATCACTTATCGGGCGTGTAGGGAAGGTTGAATGTACATTTCTGCACTACCATTTCTTTAAGGAGGACTATACCCCCAAAATGAATACTTAAGCAATAGATAGTGATGGGCGAATCTCCCGAGATTCGCTTCGCCGAATTTTTCGCGAATTTCTAGAGAAATTCGCGAAACGGCGAAAAATTTGCGAAACGAGTCGCGGGACGATTTTGTCGCGCGTCGCGTCAATTTTGTCGCGCGTCTGTCGCGCGTCGCGTCAACTTTGACGCGTCGCGTCGTTTTCGTCGCGCGTCGCGTCGTTTTCGGCGCGTCGCGTCGTTTTCGTCGCGCGTCGCGCCGTTTTCGTCGCGTCGCGTCAAAAACGACGCGCGACTGACGCGCGACTCATTTTCAGCGAATTTTCGCCAAGCGAAATTTCGCTGGTGATTCGCGAATTTATTCGCCAGCGGCGAATCGCGGGAATTCGCCGCGAATTCGACCTAGGCGAATAAATTTGCCCATCACTAGCAATAGATAGTTTTATGCTTTAAGTATTAAAGAATCTTAACAAACTGGAATATATATATATATATATATATACATATAAAACACATCCTGATGACGACCCCCTGAGGGTTGAAATGCGTTTAAGTGAGTGTGGAATAAAGAAGTTTACCACTTTTAACTGATGGAACAAGTCGTGAGTGCTTTCAATCATTGGACTTATATATATATATTTGTATATAATGTATTTATATGCCAAACTGGACAAGTAAAGTTTACATATTTTTCCTTGAGTCCCCATTGTATGATATTCTCTGTACTCCCTCAGAGATCACCTGACCAGCAATACTGCAGCTCTAACTGTAACAGGAAGAAGTTGGGAAGGTGAAGACAGGGAAATTAATTTTAAAGACCCCATTGGTTCCAAAGAGAAGTACAGTGTCATTCAGTGTAGATTGGCTACCAGATGTGGGTGCTGGAGGGCTGAACAACATTCGAAACTTTAGAGAAAGCTCTCTGAAATGTGTGTTAGTGTATAATTTATCATTAATTTGGCAATAAGGAGTCAGAGCAGCGTCAAATCTAATATAGTGAAATTCATAGGTGCAGTAGATAGGAGAGTAATCTAATAAATTATGTTGGACTGGCAAATAGTGTTGTAAACTATTGAAGAAGCAAGCCCTGCAAATGATTTTCCTGTGGGCCTAGCAATTTGTCATTATGCCCGTGCTCTGTATTTGTGTAACAAGTATAAGTATGTGGAAAACTGCAATACAGCTATTTTGTTACCTGCCTTCCTTGCTAACTTGGACTTTAGACAGCTAAATACACCAAGTTCTTTCATGCAATGTCACAAATCTGTGTTGGACAGTTACTTGGATAAAATAATGTGAGGTTTTATGTGACGTTAACCATCTGGCTGAGAGTTGGCAGATTGGCACTGAATTCACTGCAGCAGTGTTTGAGTTGATTTTGTCCATCTGGCTGTGACTTCATCTAATTCAAAATGTAAAATTGTGCAGGCAGCTAATAAAAAGAGACACATTACCTCCCCCAATCCCATGTTGTGGGGTTTTTAGTTATGGCAGTTTTTTTTAACTGGATTTCACTGGGTTGTGGATTAATATTCAATAAAATTTAAAGGATTAACATTTTAAGGGGCATTTACTATATCATTACTTAATGTAATAAAAGTAATGTAATAAAAAGTAGCACTTTTTATACTAATATACTTAGCAGCCACAGGATAAAGCCAATAAGCAGAATTTGAATTGCTCAAACCTAGTATAATATTAATATGCCCATATTTGCACAATAAGTTGGGAAAATCTTCTGTCATACAGAAAACGCTTGTAAGTGATCCATTAAACACTCATTCACCTTATGTTGTTTTCTTTAAAACTTCTTTCAAATGCAAGCAGATATCTAGGAGATGTATTACCTTATCCAACTCCATGTAAAAACATATGGTGTGCATACATTTTAGCTAAAAAACCTGGTTTCTATTACCATCAGTTCCTAGTGTATGATTTCTAAAATCCTAACATGAGAATGTAAGTTTACAGACAAACTATTGGGGATTTAAAGGAACTAGGCTCCAAAATAACTATTTTTGCAATAAAAAAGATTAATTCTAAGTGTTTCGGACCCAATACAAAACCCTGCAGTACACCAGTTTTTGGACTAATTATTGGACTGAAGTTTTTATTCAGTCTTAAAAGCATACTGTCATGATTTGCATGGTGTAGTTTTTATTTCTAAATTGTCTACACTGCAACTAATTCACTCTATCATATAAAATTGTATTCCTGAACCAAGGAATTGGTGTGTAGGCAGCCATCTCGGGTCATTTTGCCTGATCCTGTGCTTTTAGAAAAGCCAGCACTTTACGATGGAGCTGCTTTCAGGCAGACTATTGTTTTGCCAACTCAATGTAACTGGAGGAGTTGCAGTGGGACGTGTTTTTTCACTATTGAGTGCTGTTCTTATATCTACCAGGGAGCTGTAATCTGGTTACCTTCCTATAGTTAGCCTGCCAGGGGGAGGGGTTGATATCACTCCAGCTTGCAGTGCAGAGAAAGAGCCACTGAGCTTTATCAAAGTCACATGACTATGGGCACCTGTGAAACTATATGTCTAGTGCCATGTCAGATTTCGCAATTAAATATAAAAAATATGTTTGCTCTTTTGGAAAACAGATTTCAGTACAGAATTCTACTGGAGCATGCTATATAAACTAATGGGGTTTGGGGGAAAAAATTTTTTCCCATGACGGAATCCCTTGACTAAATATGCAATGCCAGTCTCTAACCACAAATATTGTTTCATTCTAGATAAAAGGGGGTGTTTACCTTCCAAACACTTTTTTTCAGTCAGACTTTTTAAAATTGCTTTCCATCTTTTATTTATTACAGTTTTTTTACAGTGGTATATTTGAAATATTATCAACAATTGTATCCATTCTAACAGCTGCCTTTAATGAAACTCATGGATTCCTGCTCAGCAGGGACAACGATAACTGATTAACACTATTAACTGATGCATTTTTGGAAAAAAACATGTTTTCCCATAACAGTATCTCTTTAACTATGTATAAATATATAAGGGGACCAAAATAATAAACTCTCTCTAATGTTTTATTTACCAGTTGGTCCTTTCAGCAGACACAATGGGGCAGATTTACAAAATTTGTGTGAATGATTCGAAATTCGATCGAATTTTCAAAAAGATTTGAATTCGAATTTTCAATTAACTTTTTTTGGGCACTTCGACCATTGAATTTAAAAAATTCAATTGATTTGAATTATTCGAATAAAATTCTATTCGATTATTCGACCATTCGATGGTCGAATTACTTGCCCTTTAAATTTTAATTCGAATCCCTAGTTCGCCAGATTAAACCTACCAAATTGCTGTATAGCCTATGGGAAGCTCCCATAGGGTTATTTCAGCATTTTCAGATAAAAGCTTTTTTAGATCGAAAAAAATTTGATCGAATGGTTAAAATTGGGGTTTTTTATGTCCTCTGGATCAACAATGAAGTATGGCAGGTTTATATAGACAAAAAAGATTGAACTCAAAGGTCTCAAAACAAGTTACTATGTTACTAAGCTATAGCAGTCCAGTGTGGAATTAAAGCCACGTGCATTATATTTTTTTTCCTCAATAATAATATTTACCTCAATAATAATATTACCTTAAACTTTGATCAATATGGAGTGCTACTCAAATGCCGACCATCATTAGATTGACAGGTTTCCTGTATCCGCCATCATATCTGTGTTTTGTAAGAGTCATTTTTCCTGTGTTTGCAGAACCTTGGCTGGATTGCTCCTCCTCTGGCTTATATTCATTACTGCAACTATGAATATTACACTTAATGCTGCCTTTGTGGACACGTTTGTTAATTGTTGCATATTAATCTTTATTCTTTCTCTGTCTTATATGTCTCTGTACTATTGAAAACACTACTATATTTCTCTTCTTTATTCTGGGCTAATACTTTTGGTGCATTGATTCTCTCAATTAATCTATTTATACCAACTACTGTTGGCTTGCTAAGAATTCCTATTCTAGAAGTTTTATTACAACACAGTTCTGTAGTTCTGTAGTAACAGATAATACAAGGGCTGTAATAACAATAATATAGTATCATTTGGGTAGGAGGTTAAATAAACTGAAGTGTGTTTAGTTATATTTCTTGTATATAGGAAAATCTGAAGGTCAATATATATTTTTCCCTGAAGAAAATCATTGCTATATCAAAAAACAGCAATGGGAAATAACTAAGATCCAATCTATAAAGCCGTCAAAACCACAAAGACATAATACTAGTAAATAAAATGTTAACACTGTAAAATTAGTGCCCTATTTCATTTTTTAAGGGAATAGAGAATTAGCATGCCAATGGAAATAACAAATAGCTCTAGAATATTTTTTCTGTACTGTAGAAAATGCACTTTCTCCAACTGAGTAAAAAAACTTTACATATGGATTCTATTCAATTGAGTGTGAAATTGCTTTGTGTCTGATCATTTCCAAGCAAAAGCAGCAATTCAAAAGCATCACTTCAATGAAGCGAAACACCATCTTATTTTGTTTTAGACTGTTTAAACTTTTTAAGGCCCTAAAACTGGTAAGGTATTTTATTTTCTGTTTTTCATTAATCCTCTTTTAGATGTTTCATCTGTACACTAACTTCCACACAGCCTTCCTTTAGTTACAGTTTTCCTCTGTCCATCTTAAAGGAAGGCCACAGCCAGTGCGCCAGCAAATACTGCCAATCTGGCAAGGAAGGCAAGCATTAATAGGAAACTTGAGACTCCAATAAGTGTCGGTTTTATGTGTCTACTGGAATAAGATGATTTGTCTGTCCTATGGCACTTAACTTTCCTTTGTTCATCTGTGTGTTCCATTGTTCAGTCTCAGCCCATGTGTGGAGATACCTGTTAAGAACAAGTTCTTAAGAAATGTGTCCCAGTGGCTTTAGGCTATAGCCATACTGCTCCTTTTGTTTCTACCTAGGCTGCTGTAGTGTTTCTGGGCACAGACACAGGAAGGAGCTGATGCCAGTGGATTGGCTGATTCTCAGCCAACTGTTTCATTAACTTCAAAAAATAATTTTCAGATATATTTAACTCCATTTCATATTTATACATTTAAAAAGGAAATTTTGCAACACTTTGCACCTTGTACCAGATTCAAAAATGATGGGTGTTGGTGGGTATCTATGTACTCTCCTCTAACCCTCATGAGCAATGTGCTACATGGCCAGGCATGTATTGTCAGGGATTGGGTAGGGGGCGCTGTAGAGTCTGATGAGGAAAGGGTGAGTCCTTTAGGCAAGGGCAGGTTGTGCCAAGGGAACAGGTAATGAATAGACAGGAACAGGGAGATGAAGGCGTAGTCAAGACTGGTACTGAAGAGGAGAGGGCAAAGATCAGGACTAGACTAACGATGAAGAGGGCAACGACTCGAGACAGTTGCAGACTGGATGGAGCAGGAGTGGAACAGGAACAGAATGATTGGGACAGGACGGTGTGGGCATAGATAGCAGGACTGGATAGCAGGTGAGGAAGGACTGGAGAGCGAGAGCAGGAGGAGAGGAATGGAGAGCTGGAGAGGGCAGGAGCATAGAGCAGGAGAGGGCTTGAGCAGAGGAGATGAAATGCAAGGCGGAACAGGAATCAAGAACAAGCAAGGTCGATTCATGTTTAAGGCAAGGCAAAGCAGAAAGAACAAAGCAAGGCAAGAAGCACAAGACAAGGAAAGAATAACAAGGCAAGGCAAGAAGCACAAGGCAAGGCAGGAATAACAAGGCAAGTCCAGAAGCACAAGGCAAGACAATAATAACAGGAACAGGGCAAACTAGTCAGGGACACTGCCACAGTACTAGAGGCCAAATGATGCTCCGGCAAGGCGTGCTCGGAGGGCTGACCTTAAATAGGGCTGAGTCAACCCTGATTTGCTGACTGCAACCAATCAGGGTGCTGCTGGGCTGGGGCTGCAGAGGCCAGGTAACCTATAATGAGCAGCCCTACAGGCTGCTCTCCTGGCCTAATAGACAAGACATCGAGCCAGAAACCCAAAGGTCCCTGCCTTGAATCCCAGCAGAGCCTGACATGTATTCATTAGCAGTCTCTGTATGCCAGTTTGCACAGAGACTTGTAGTAATGTGCCAGACATAAACACCAGCTGCATATAATAAATTACCCCTTATCTGATAAGAACTTGTCCAAGTTTTTGCAGTACTTCTTTACCTGTTGCCAGTAGACAACCCTACCTTTATACAGTAGTACTGTTTTTCTATAATCTTTTGTTCACTCTTATATAAGCAAATCACACATGGATAGGTCACCAAGTTTTAAACCATTCACACTGGATACATTAGCTGATACTTTCTCAGCAGCAGCCCAATAGATATACCTGCAAGTTTGTGATTCTGTTGACCCTTCTCTGACCCTGCCCTCTCCCAACCCAAAACCAGGTTGAGCTATTGCATCTTCATTACTTATTTACCCATGCCCCTCCTTTATAACCAAAGTTACATTACTGGGTAGGGCCATTGACAGAGTTCTCTTATTAGGAACTTAATAGGAACGATATACGAACGATTTTAACAATTCAATCGATTTTTTTTTTAATTTGATCTAAAAAAACTTAGAAAAATGCTATGGAAGCTTACCATAGGGAAGTATAGCAATTCGGTAGGTTTAATCTGGCGAACTAGGCAGTCGAATAAAAATTTAAAGGGCAAGTAATTCGACTGTCGAATATTCAAATGATCGAATAGATTTTTGTTCAAATTATTCGATTCGATCGAATTTTCAAATTCGATGGTCGAAGTGGCCACAAAATTTTTTTCAAAAATTCAAATTCAAATCTTTTTGAAAATTTGATCGAATTTCGAATCATTCACACAAATTTAGTAAATCTGCCCCTATGTGTTTGCGCCCCTCTATATTTCACATTAAAATATAGCAGGAGCCTTGTTCTACCCTAACGTCAATATAACTATAAAGAGATTCAAGTATCAAAACATTTTTTTACATATTGGGCCTTTTTGGCATTACATGTAGGGGTTAGTGCTCCTTTCACTTGTCTGCTGCAGCACTAATGTGGTGCAAAAATCATTGTTAGCCTACAATTGGCAGATCAATGTTTGTCCAAAACATCATCAGTACAAATCTGGGTTAAAACCAAGCCTCTTCCCATTTGTCAAAGAAAATTCTTTTATCTATAGCAGATTATTCCCTGCTGAACTCCCAGACTAATTGGGTTAATTATCACTGTGGAAGCACAATGTGAAATTAACTTGTAGAAGTGGGAATGGGAATTAATCTGGATCCACATTGGGTAGACTTCAAGAAATCTAACTTTGGTAAATGCAAACTATAAATTCCTCATGAGGTAGTAAGTTGTCCTTTCATATTGCTACACTTGCTCCTCTGAGGACCCTAATTATTTTGCACCCAGTCTTCCTACCAGACTGTGTGCAAAAACAATTAGGGTCCTCAGAGGAGCAAGTGTAGCAATATGAAAGGACAACTTACTACCTCATGAGGAATTTATAGTTTGCATTTACCAAAGTTAGATTTCTTGAAGTCTACCCAATGTGGATCCAGATTAATTCCCATTCCCACTTCTACAAGTTCATTTCACATTGTGCTTCCACAGTGATAATTAACCCAATTAGTCTTCCTATTATTCCTTTTTCAAAAGTCTGACTATTTTTTCTACAAAATCACATTTTCAATGCGGTTCCTCTGTTAGTTTTTTGTTTGTTATTCTACAAAGGTAATAGTGGCTTATTAGCTACCATATATTCCCAAAGTATATATAGCTAAGAAGTCCAGTAGTGGAAATGGCTAAAATGAACCGATACCAACAATGACTATGATTGAAATATTGTATCGTTATGAGAAACACTTGAAATCCATGAGTAAAGTTGTCCTAGTGGCAGAAAACAGTAAGCAAATCAGGCAGGTAAAATATTTGATTACGATTTTTGTGTAAATAATTACAAGGATATTTATACCTGTTTAAATAGCAGAAACATCCAGACCATAGAAAGAAGAGCATTTCTTATAGGTATGCTGGATACAAATCCCAGGCATGGCTTAGTGTACAATGTGGGTCAGGCACCAGAATTAAATTGGGCATCTGAAAGTATAACATAATGGTTGATAGTATAACATAATCGCAGAGAACACAGAATGCATGGACAGCCTTGTAGTTAAATGACCTCTGAGTCAAACACCTCTGGCCTGAGTTTCAATGACCAGAGAGGCAGTTTCCAAGAAAGATCGTTCGTTTCAACACACATGTATAGAGCTGAATCGTCAAATATACAGGTATAAAACAATAGAATTCTACTTGTATCTGACGATTCAGCACTAACAATGGCCAAAGTTCAGGGTGCTTTCAAAGGCATCCGATCAAAATTTTCCGTCCAGCCCGACCGATATCTTAATCTTCTGACAATGTCGGTCGGCTCATTTCCCACCATACACACACCGAATATTGTACGAAAATTCGTTTCGTACGATATTACCTGTGCATCTATGGCCACCTTTAGTCTAGTTACAAGTCTACTGGAGGCATAGAATTTAGCAAGAAAAAATCTTTAGCTTCCTTCCACATTCTGCTGTAGTGCTGGAGTTCCAGTTTAGGATAGCTGGCACCATTTAATGTAATTTCAGCAGCACTAGATCTTCATGATGTCATTGTTATTTCAGCTACACACAAGCTTTTGAAAAACAAGAAGCTGATTGTGAATATTGTGTTTTGTAAGATGAAAAAAGCTTCTTGTTATGTGACAGTTTTGAGTAATTATTTAAACTGGATTTGCCACTCTTTATAGAGAAGGTGGACTTTCTTGACTAAAAAGCAAATTGAATAGTAGAGTGAAATCAACCAAACCTCCTATACATCTTTAAAGCAGCTATTCTTCAAACATTTATAAAGTGTTTAATTCAATCACACAGTGATGCTAGCATTTATTAGTCTGCCGTTTAAAGGGTGGTTCACCTTTATATTAACTTTTAGTATGATGTATAGATTGATATTCTGAGACAATTTGCAATAGATGAAAATGTTTTATTATTTGTGGCTTTTGAGTTATTTTATCCAGCAGCTCTCCAGTTTGCATTTTCAGCAATCTGGTTGCTAGGGTCCAAATTACCCTAGCACCCATGCACTGATTTGATCAATAGGCTGGAATATGGAATATCTGCCCTACTTCTTCTGAATTATGTCAAAAGGCACCTTTTGATGCTGGGGAATTTTTGAGCTGTCTCCACACTGAGTGGTAATTTCAGAGTTCCCATAGTGGGTTGGGTCTACCACCCCAGCAGTCTTGTATCAAAAAAATCACACGCTAATGTTATACAAACTGATGCAAGCCCCACCTTGCACCCTGTTTGTGTTAATTTTGACATATTAGGTGCAATTGCATCAGTCACAGTGTATGATCTTCTGATTTATAGGCACTGTTATAACTTATTATATGAAAATGTAGTGAATTAGTCTCCTTGATTGTTTTTAAGCAAGTTTTTATATCCACATTAATTATAGTATATATAGTTAGAGAGGTCTGATATTTAGTCAGTAAATTTGTAAACAAAATTGTTTTCTATAAGGGGAAAAACTATTGGGATACCCCACTATAAAAACTATTTTAAAAAATTCAAAATTCGACCATATCGAAGGATTTTACCGCAATTGAACGATCAAATTTTTTTTATTTGATCAAAACTAATGATTCCCAGCTTGGTTCTGGCAAAGTAGGTGGTCGAATAAAATTTTAAAGGGGAAGTAATTTGACCAATCGCATAGTCGAATATTCGAATAAAATTTTTATTTAAATATTCTAATTTGTATATTCAATGGTCGAATTTGCCTAATTTGCATATTCGAAGATTCAAATTCAAATTTATTTTAAATCTGATCGATCCAATAGAAACGTTGCTTAATTTCTTTGCATATCACAATTATATTAAATGATTAATATTTAGCATATTAATTTAGTTTAAATTAAAGGTTCAGTTATACTAACTGGTTTTACATTTCTGCCATGTTCGTGCTAGAGACTTTATGAATTTATTATTTTCATATACTGGGGAGAACATTTTAGTTACCTCACAGCACTTTTCTATCCATGAAAGTTACATGGTATAGTATCAAATATACACATTTTAATCAGATCATAGACAGGGCGATATTTCTCTACCAAACAAGATTACTTGACTTCGTACAATGCCAAAGTAATATTTCTTTCACTCTCAGTTCTGTTTCTAATTTAATTGGCTACAGAGCCCCCTCTGTTGTTGAAGGCCTGAGAATTGAATGCTTAGATCTGCCTCACTTGGCCCACCATGTAGGTGGCAGAATTGACCTAAGATCTACTACAATGTTGGAATTTGAACCAAGAACCTCCTGGTTCCAAGCCACCTTTCCATAACACCTGGGTCAGGAAGGCAGCAGAGAGATCTCCTCTGTTTGGTATTATCAAAGCCTAGAAGCCTTATTGGCCATGTTTCATCCTAGTCTTCTCTATATGTAACTTGACTTTTCCTGTTCTCTTGGGCATCGATTTGTCTGATAATTTTTATGTGCCTTTCTGCTTTATTCTACTTCAGGTAGTCCTGTTCTCTGCCATCTTCATCCTGCTCCAGTCTATCCTGTCCTACCAAGACAGCTCTTGTTCATATACTGTATGTATGTCCTGTTTTCTGACAGCACCATCCTGCTCCAGTTTGTCTTATTCTCTACCTTGATTCAGTCTTTTCCCTTTGCACTTCTACTGCCTGACAGACTCACCAGCTTCCCGAATCCTTCTATCAGGGATTTCCCCCCAGTGCCCCAGATCCCCCTAAACCAGGGGTGTCCAACCTGCGGCCCAGGATGGATATGAATGCGGCCCAGCTGGAAATGCTTGGTTCCTGAGGAGACATTATGTTACAAAGGATATATGAGTAGGAGAGGAGGGGGGATCATTGTCCATTTAGTAGTAATAATAATATAACAATAATAAGTATATTCAAAATCCAGGTGTCCCATATTCCAGTGTATAGCTCTAACTGGTTATCCAACTGGTATTGTAGTTCTTTTCTTGCAATTTCTATACTCTTACAAATTAAAAGTGTTTGTGTATTTCATGTGCGGCCCCAGACAATTTTTCTTTTTCCAATTTGGCCCATGGAAGCCAAAAGGTTGGACACCCCTGCCCTAAACAAAGCCCTTACATCTTTAAACTAGCTACTAAATGAATAAATTCATGCTGACAGCATGTAATAAAATCATCTCACCCTGGTGGTCCAGTGGTGCAGCGGGTACGCCCACCGCTCCTCTTTTCTTGCAGCTCCGCTTCCTAGTGTGCGCGATTAAAGGCAATGGCGTCAAAATTCAAATATTTAAAGGGTACTTTGCAGCTTGCAGATTGGCCGTGATAGGAATTGTTTCCTGAGCTTTGTGCTATTATCCGTTCCTGAAGTCTGTTTGATTATCTGTGTTTGACCCCAGCCTGTACCTGACTATTCTACATTCTGTATCCTGACCCTTGCCTGCACACCGACTACTTCTTCTGTCTCATCCCATCTGCTTGGTTACCCGGTTTGACCCTTAACCTGCCTGACAACCCTTGCCTGCCTCAACCCAGCTTGTCTGACTATGAATCTGCTTGCTCCTGTTTGTACCGTCACCTTTGGCCTAATTGACTCTACTACAGTCGTGCCCCTCTGCCTATCCAGAACCTTTCCTTTGCACCTCTCTTATAAGTCCAGGTGGCATCCAAGTAAGCTGAGGGCTCCTCCCGAGGCCCAAAGGCGGTACAAGCCGAGTCTAGGGTGCCTGGTGTCCTGGTGTTGGGTGCCGACTGTGACACAGCATGTTTGCATTTTTAAGGCTGATATCAAAATCACTTTTGTTACCTTGTTACCAAATGGCATCTGTTTCATCAAACTGCACTGATTTCACACAACGCAATAGATTTTTATATAAATAATTTACCAGAACAATATTACTGGATTAAATTCAATAAGGAACCTAACAAAAACTGAAAAAGAAATTACTTTTGGAAGCGGTCTATAAAAGGACAGATTAATCAAGAATCGAATTGAAAATTCGAATTTCGAAATTCAAATTTTTGCTTTTTTTTGTGAAATTTGACTATGGAATAGTTAAAATTTGATTCGAGTTTCTAAAAAACTTATCATACACTGGCTCTTTAAGAATTCGAATTTGACTATTTGTCACCTTAAACCTGCTGAATTGCTGTTTAAGCCTATGGGGAACATCCTGGGATCAATTTGGAGTTGTTTGCTGGCTTCCTGACATTCAAGTTTTTCCGGAGCAAAAACTCGAACGGAATTTGATTCAAATTCGATTAAATCATTTCAACACAGTTCTGCCTTCTGCATTTGATATAATTACACTGTACAATGATTTAAAATTTAGACAGAGGTTCACTGCCCCATCATTAGTCTAATGAAACTTCTGACTGCAATCTACTACAAATGTAGTAGATTACTACAAATGTAGATGTTTAGACATTTGGCTGGCAATATAGAAATGTACAGTATCTAGCAAGCATTTTCCATAGCTCTTGCACGGGTAAAGAAAGATGCTAGAAAAGATCAGATAAATCCACATGAAAGATTTAATCTGATATATAAACAGTATCTTCTAGCATTATAGGTCAGGCAGCATTCATGACACAATAATAGTAAAGAACAGATTAAATTAGTCACTTGTGCTCCCTTTATAAAGATTCTTCTTTGTAATAAGCTGTTCAGTTTATATGTTTAAGCATATCATTTGTGTGAATGCCATTATTGCATAGATTAGCCTGCATTTTATATGCCATTCCCTCTGGTTAGTGCTTCCCTGAGCACTGAAATAATGGCCTGTAACAGTATATCAATGAAACTGAGGAAAACAGCCGTTAGGAACGTAAGGAGTTTTGCATTGTTTTTATGTCTTTAGGAGTTATGTCAGATATCCGTTACACCAATCCAGTGATTTTTAAGAGGGCAGAGAAAATGTTAGCATTGTTTTCCCAAGCTAACCTCCAGGATGAAGGTTGAATTATTTTATAACTGCACATTTGTAGTAGATTGCAGTCAGAAGTTTCATTAGGCTAAGGATGGGGCAGTGAACCTCTGTCTAAATTTTAACACATTGTACAGTGTAATTATATCAAATGCAGAAGGCAGAACTATGTTGAAATGATGTAATACAGAGAAACCAGAGAAGCTTCTAGGCACTACAGGGGCCCTACAATCCCTTGTACAATTGCACCTCACAGCAGGCCTCAAATTCGACAGGAGTGTGTGTTCTAGAGAAATCAAACCGCTCACAGGTGTGAGATAAAATCTTCTGTTCAGCTCACTTTGCAATCCACCCTTACGCCAGTTTAATCTCTGAGTTTCAGATGAAACATGAATGAACAAATAAGGCTGTACTCTTCCCAACTAACCATTTTGATATTAGAGAATCCACATCTAATCTTTCAAATGACTGATTTCTAAAGAGTGCTTGAGGTTTTATTGCAGTTTTCCCACAAGACATCTTTAGGGAAACCAATTTTCAAACTCATTATTTAACTGGCACAATTTCATCAGGCCAAAAATAATTTACTCCATTTCTGACAGAATATCTTGCTTATTTTTTTCCTCTTCATGCTACAGAATATGTGAATAATTACATTTCAGCCACCAGGCCCGGATTTGTGGAGAGGCCACCTAGGCCCGGGCCTAGGGTGGCAGGATTTTAGGGGGTAGCATGCTGCCCAGCCATACCCACATTGATTCAGAAATTTTAATTTCCATGTGCCAATTCCTATTGCTCCATCGCGATGACGTAAATTTGAGCAAATAAAAGGGGAGACAAACGACAGTGGGCCTAGGGGCACCTGTGATGTAAATCCGACCCTGTCAGCCACTGTATCTCTGTACACAATCCTGTAAAATGCCCACATTAGCACATAAAAGGTTCCATTTGTTCAGGATCTACTGTTTAGCAGGACAAACCTTCTCCCTGATAATTGGAATGCATAACTTGCCTGCTCATCTGTGACTACCAATGCTAGTATACAAGTGGACTCACATGCATATGTATTTATTTAATAGTCCAGTGTTTAATATTCTCAGAAGATAGGGTCCGTTCAAAGCTGGTGCATTTACAATTCTAACTAGCAAATGCCTGGGTGCTAGGTTATACAAAAAAAAGTGAATTTATTTCAACGTTTGAAGGCTCCTGTTTAGGAGCAGAAATGTTGAAATTACTTAACTTTTTTCATTTTATAAAAGACCTATATTTATAGTGAAGTAGATAGACTTGCGCAACTTCGCACCCTTACACAAGCATAAAGTTTTTTGTAATGAACTGTTCTAAAGAGCAAGATACAGTTCAAATTAAAGATGTCAACACAAAATGATTTTAGAAGATGTCTGCATATACTCCACATCCCCACAGTCTTAAATTTGTATGAATGTGTCAATGTCGGAGCTGCAGCATAGTATACTTCTATACTTCTAAAGTGTCTGTGACCTTTTCTTACCGTATTTTCTGAATTTAGTGCATACTGTATGCAAAATTCTAAATTGTATTTATTTACTTTTTCATAAATTAAATTTACTATGCAGAAAATAACATGCATCAACGGTGGATAAATACTGGGATCAAATAATGGCTTGGTTAAATTTTATGAGAAAATGTTTCATTAATGTACAAATAAGTATACTATTACACAACACTTTGAAACATGTGTTTTTGTGTCATAACAGACTTGTGTCATCAAGTGCAATGCCAAGACACTGTGTTCTGCTTGTTCCACTTCACTGTACAGAAAAGAAATCCCATCGGCTACAAGTAGATGATGCAAGTAGCAGATAACCGCATGGTTCACTGTTCAGGCTTTAACTTGTCTGCCTGAGCAGCTGCTCTTCCTAACACATCATTGCTTATCTTGGTTCAAGATGCTTTTAATACTGCTAACATATTATTTCCTCTGCTGGATGAAACCTTAAGGAGTGAAACAGGTAATGTTAATCTAGAGTAAATTGTGTTATAAATACTTTTTAATGCATTACAACAGATTTTTCTGTTTCATCTTTGTAATTTTAGACTGAATATACATGTGTAGGATCATTCTTATTACACAATCTTACAGTGCCCTGTATTATATGCAAGACTTAACTATTTATACATTGTAATAATGTTTATTATTGCTGAAATGTACACCCATTATAAAGAATAATAGTTCTGTATTGTAGTTGTAAACACAACCTGATTTTTAACTACTCAAATGAGAAGGTAAGGTATGATAACTGGGTGTGTTAAAGTTTCTGTTTACCTGGATTGGTATTCCTGTTATCTGAGAACTGCACTGGCCCAGGGTACTACTGTAGGAGGGCCAGGCTGCCTTTTTCTTCTTCTATCTGAATCTTCTCTACATTCCTTTCTGGGTACACATATGCAGTAGAATGAAAAGCCAAATTAGAAATGAAAAAGTTGGCTTTTCACCCTACTGTGCAGGCGCACCCAGCTTGGAGCAAAGATAGATGTAGTAGAAGAAGGTTGCTACATTGTGCTTCTACAGAAGTATTTCAGTCCAGTGCAGTTATACCATTCCCTCTCCTTTAACATGCAGGCATCTACCTGCAGCAAACACAATTTGTTATGTAGGTATTAAATAAAGAAAATGGTAATCAAACGCAAATGGATCTGATAGCAAGCTGTATTTTTTCACATTCCCATATAACATAATATTTTCTGTATCTAGGTGCTGGGTAAGTTTAACTTTTACTTTATATAATTTTAATGCCTGGTGTTTACAGTTGATGGCTGTGATATATATTAAATACAATTAAATCAATGACTGGACCTTTATCTGTGCCAGTGTTGCCAGTTTAGCTTTATTTGGTCAAACAGAATTAAGAGGTACAGGACACAAGAAATAGCATTTTGAACTGTACTGGCAATTTGTCATTTATACAGAACATCTAAGTCAGTGTCTTGCTTTACCTCTGCCACTGAGGTAGCCAGACACGACTACTGTAATAGTCAGCTGAGACTCAAGTATTTAATAATCCCACCAGTGCTGTATTAGACTTTCATAGATGTACGGTAATAATTGTCCTTTATTTATGTAGATCGTTTATGCAGATAAGTTATAAGTCCCTCCCAGTAGAGATTACAATTGTACGGGATCCAAAGTTAGTTGTCCTTTTATTCAGGCAGTCCCTAAAGGTTTGGACATCTAAGTGTGATCCTAAATACTGGATTAGAGATTATTTCCTTATCCTTGGTTATGGTACATATCTGGCAGTTCCAGGGCTGCCCATATACTGTTGTATAAAAAGGGTAAAATACATTAGCAGGTGAAGCTAGTGTAAAACTAGTTCTGCAACGATTACTCTATGAGTGAAAGAAAGGATTAGGGTAGCTAGCAGAACAGCCAGGAGGGCTCCCCTGCAAAAAAAATCTTCAGGGGGGACCGGCATATTCCAATCCCCATTCTCCTGCCCACTTCCCATTGCGCCTCCTCCCCACCCACTTCCCATCCGGACTAGTGTCTCTCTTCTTCTCCACATGTAAGAGAGTGGCTGGGGAGGAAGGGGTTTTCTATAAGCTAAAGAGGAAGCAGACCCCACTGTCTGGGTCCCCTTGTTCCACAGGTCCACGTGTGGTTCAGCTTCCTCTATAGTTAGGCCACTGGAGAGAAAGTTCCTTGGAGCAAGCAACCTTTGAGACCTTTGCCTAAATTTTGGGGGACTGATTACTAAGGCAGTTCATGCATACATACCTGGGGAGAATCACTACATTTGAACGAATGAGTAGGTGCTGACTGCGAAGGTGTTTGATCTACTTGCTAAAGAGACATTTTGCAACATGAGCCAGCAACTGTCATACTGAAAATGTATACACCTTTTTATTCAATAAATAAGTTCAATAAATATCAATGTTGCTCAGTTACATTAATGTAAGTGTATGCCTACATCCTGTCTCTCCTTTTGCAGGTACAAGTTACAAAACTAAACAATAATTGTGGCAGGGGCAATTGTGCTGGAAATCTGCCCAGCACTTTGTGTAAGAACTGTGAATAATGTTAGTTAGATAACAGATAACATTATGTTCTACAGAGCTTATCTGCTTTCTGCTGTATAACTTGGGCTTTTTCTCCTTTGAATGGCTGCCCCCATGGCTACACAGCAGCTTATTTATATAAAAAATAGTAGTGTTTCTGAAGCAAACACAGCAGTTTTATTAGTGCAGGGCAACACTGCATTATATTTTTATTAATTTGATGTTACTGCTCATTTAAGCATCCAACCCCACTGACATTTTATGATGCACCTGTGTCATGCTGTCATGGTATGCCATCACCAGGTCCCCTCATCAGGTGGCTGTTGTCCAGCTTTCTACAGCTCCCAGTGGTGTGCAATGGGTCTTTAAGCACCTTACCCTCAGGTGAATCCTTGCTTGTTCCCTGGTACACATATCAATTTGATTGAAAAAAAATGAAGTCTAGTTGTTTCTTCAAACCAGATGATCTTCTTCATTGAACAACAGGAAGTTTAGCAGTTTCACAGTTGTTAGATAGTAAACTTTTCAACACATTTAGATCCATTGGAAATCCTTCACACTTTGGATACTCAGATTGGTCCCTCTTACAGAATATAGTACAGCACTAGGGATCCCTTGGGGTATCTTGCTCCTTGGCATTTGAACTCACCCACTAGTGTCACTTTCTGGTAGCTTGTTCACTGCAACTAACCCCAACTACTCTACTCGTCAAGGAAAGCTGCTCACTTGCTGAAATGCCCCTAACATTTGCTCCTAGAGTGACTATAACATGAAGACTTACCACTAAATAGAATTGTCCCTAGCCAGGGCAGATCACCTGCACTAGATCAAAACCTTGAACTAGATCAAATTACTGCTAATCCCAGGAAAGGGAAATCACTGCCTGGGTGAGTCATAGGACCATTTAGGTGTCCACATATGGGGGGAAACTGCCTGTGGAAATACCTAACTCTCAGGTCTGTACATAAATGTATAGTGGTCCCGCCCCCCACAATTAAACATCTGACTCCCAATAACCCGCAGCACAGGAAAGCACTCTGGACCTTAAAGCACAGGTTTTTAGTGGACTAAATAATCCTATGTGGTTTCAGCAATAAATAAAGTGGAGCAAGCATTTCATAACACAGTGGCCTCAGCATTACAATATGCATTGTTTCAGCATTTCGTGACACAGATGTGCCAGTATTTTATGAGCCACTGATGAAGTGGCCCAAACCTAATTTTTCTTGACAGTGGCCACATAGGCCTGGGCCTAGGGCGGCAAAATATTCGGGGTGGCATGGTGCCCAGCTGCTTTCTAAAAGTACTTGGGAGCATAGCTTACAAGTGCACTGGTGCAGGCGCGCATGAGTGCTCAAACTGGAGAGGGTATGTGGGAGCCCACCCCAACATTTCACGATGAAGCTGCACCAGCCACAACAACATTTAATGAAACAGTGGTCCATCTACCCCACTTTTTCATTACAACTGTACCAGCATTTCCTAATGCTGGTGCCAGCCTCCCTAGCTTTACGTGACAGTGGCCAAAGCCATCAAAGCATGTCATGACATAATGGCACTAGCCAAATTTGTTCAGTGCAGAGTCTCTTGCAATCTGAAATGCTATCTCTAACATTCTCTTCCTGTGCCCTTTCTGTCATTGGACATAACCGATCATGTGACCAAATCTGAATTTCCCACTCTGATTACATTTTTAATGGGCACTTAGGAACTAATGAACTTTGCCAAGTATTAGCACTGAAAATCATTTAATTTAGATTTAGCCTGTCATAACTAGAACATCTAAGCTATATCAATTCAATCAGAGAAGCGTCGGTTTATCAAGAGAAGATCTTCATTTAATTTGCATTCTCAATACAATATAGTTAAACTTTAAATTAAACTCGTAAAGAATGAATATTGTTGCAAAAAAAAAGTAAACTGGCTGGAATGCTGGGAACCACACATCATAATGACATGCTGAAACAGCACTTCTACACTGTTGGAGATATGTGATTAGTAGGAGTTAAGGGAAAATGTAATTTTAATTACATTTAATATTATAAATAATATATTTTTTACACCTATGTTGATAATTTACAGATTCACATTACAGATTATCCTTTTGGTCTGTTCTTTAAAAAGTATATTTGAAACGTTGCACATTGCTTTGAATAAACTGCAAGGGCTTGCCCTGCTTATTGCATTTCTTGTGTGTCGGTGAAATTCTTCTAATTTACCACAGAGAATAATGAGCACAGACACAAACAACCTGTGTTCACTTATGCATAACAAGGTGTGGGAAACTGTATGTGGGTATCTACACAGCTTAGGAAATTTTCAAATTAGAACACTTTAAATTTTGCCCACCCAGCTACAAAGATTACTCCTATTTTAATTGTTATAATGGGTGTGAGTTGATGAACCGATTCAAATTGTTTTCCTTTAAAATGCCTTTTTGGTTAGGTGTTATGTTTAGCTTTACCAGATTCAGCTACTATTTGGTTTAAAAAAAAAAAACGTTTAATTGAAATTACTAGCTAAGTTGTGTAAATAACTAGAAATATGGGCCATTATTCACATGCTATGGGACTGTAGGAAAATACAAAGGTACTGGAAAGAAATATTTGACACAATAGTGGAATCGCTGGGAATACCTCTCGCTCCATCCCCAGAACTAGCAATATTAGGAGCATGCAATGAATCTCAGTTTAATAAACACCAATTGATTACTATAATAAATAGCCTATTTCAGGCATGTAAATGTGTAACTCTGAAGTGGAAAAGTGTAGACCCCCCAACCCATCAACTATGGATGAAAACAATGCAGAAGAATATAAACTTTATGTCATACCTTTATACAAAAAGAAAATCTCCTGGGAAATTTGAAAAAATATGGGGCTTGTGGCCGACCCGGTAAACATGAGAAATGGTTGTAGTTGCTGTACCAATAGTGTACAACAGTGGTGTCCAAACTGCGGCCCGAGGGCCAAATGCGGCCCAGGATGGATATGAATGCAGCCCAGCTTGAAATGCTCAGTTCTCGAGAAAATTTCATGTTGCAAAGGATATAGGAGGAGGGGGACTCTGCCATTTCCCAGTTAGTAATAATAATAATAATATAATAATTAGTCTATTTAATATCCAGGTGTCCCTTATTCCAGTGTATAGCTCTGTCTGGTTATCCAACTGGTATTGTAGGTTTTTTTTTTGTATGCATTTTCTTTACTTTTTTAAATCAAAAGTTCTTGTGTAATTCATGTGTGGCCCCCAGACAATTTTTCTTCTTCCAATGTGGCCCTCAAAGCCAAAAGTTTGGACACCCCTGATGTACACTCTCCAAATGTGAACCCACTAGCACTTGTGCAATCGCCTTTACCTTACCTGTGCAAATTCGGTCTACCACGGGATTTTAGTTTGGTTATTGTGTTTTATTTTGTGTTATTTTTCTTTATATACGCTATTAATATTATGTGTAAACAAACAACTGAGAAGCAGCATGTAAACATGTATAGAGCTGGTGAAGAAGGTAATACTGAAAGTACATGTATTGTTTCTCCTTTGTTTTTGTTGACCAATAAAGGTTATGATGTTAAAAAAAGAAATATGGGCCATTAGTCAAATCCCCACATTCTATGTATGAACAAGCAATCCCAGCATGCACAGCTAGCAGCCTCAGATAATGCAGTTTCTGCTAGTCAGCATCCCCAGAGAATCGGATCTCTGTAAAAAAAAAAAGATCCTTTTTTTCTTTACTGTATTAATATAGCGTAATTCTTTAAACTATATGTTTAGCTGTAAAGTGACTGTGGGGGGTACATTGACATATTTTCAATGTTTTTACCCCAGGAATCACCTCAGCATGCCACAAGGCAGTGCATTTGTTATGTTGTGATATATGCAAGCTTCCTCATTCAGAACTGGAGGATTGCTGCAAGCGCATGTCACTGACTGAGAGCAGCAAGCAATATGCAGACACTGTCAGTACAGGCTGTCCTATTTATATAAGTGTTTTCAGTTGTGCTATGCATGTGTGCTCACACAGAAAGGATCTCAAAGGGAGGAATGTTTACATCGTAGTGGAATGTTAGAAGGAATCCCATCTCATGTCAGACTCTAAGGATCCTTTCTCCTTTGGTAAGAGCTCGGTTTCTTTGATTGTTTTTCAAGGGGTTTTCTTTTTTACTGCTAAAGAAAGAAAAGGTCTGACTGGAAGGAGCAGTGATATAGCGTGTGTGGTGTAAGCATCCATACTGCAAACTTTAACAAAGAGGGCACTGTCGCCAAGATAAAATATTAATATAGGACAGGAATGAGAAATCATTAATGCAATGTTGTGTAACAGTAGCTCTGTATTTACCTCAGCAGGACCTTACAGAAGGATTCATGGATTTCATAAACAAAAATGTGTTCCCCATGCTCGTTGCTGTACACCACAGAGGTGAAATCATTATTGTGGGTGATTGCTGCAGACACAACACGTATTTAATACAAGGACATTGCAAGATGTCAAAAGTTCACGCAGTGTGCCATTTATTTATGGTCTCGTGCCACAACAGATAATATATGAGGCAGTTCATTACTGGAAACAGTAATGTGTTTGTGTGTTTTATTTATTTATTTTTTTGAAGATCGGTGCTTCTTGAAGAAATTGCTGTAGATGAGAGGGGGAGGCATGTATAATTAGACAATTTGATGGCATGTTACAAATAATGCTAGTATAGGATGTAAAATAAACATTCCACTCTAATTAGCAATTGTAAGAGCTGCATGAGACAAATTTTCCTGGCAGCTGATGCTGTTATAACATCTCCCTAATAACCTAGGGAAACTGAAATAGCAGGCGTAACTAGAGACTGTTCACTAAATGGCAAGCTAAAAGTCAGTGATAAGGGGCCTTTGGCAAGCCAGCTGTTACAGAACCAGGACTCTCAGCATTCTAGAAACACTTACCCTGGGGTATGAGGGTTGGCTGCTGGGAGTTGTAGGGCTGAAGGTTCCCTGAATGAAAGGTTGCTTTCAAGGTGAAACAAGACTCCTTTATTTGTAAGAATATACAGTGCTTCTTGGGAAATAACGCAAAAGAAGCAAAATAATTATTTTACTGTAAGGTTATAGATACTATAACCTGATTGAAATTCTCCTATGTCCATTATTATTTAGCAATTAAACTCACATATGCTGCTATATAGAATGTTGCATTATAATACTGAAACATAAGGTTATGGGAAAAGATGCATAAATGTAAGCAGTACTATAATGACTATCCCTTGAGTGGATCTTCAGCATGTGCACTGCTAAGTGCTCTGCATTGATGTTTGTCTCTACAAATAAATATCGCTAAAGTGTTTCCTGATTTGCTGGACAATTAAGTGCTCCGAAGAAGAGATCACTGGAACATAGGAAGAAAAATATCACAGTGGATTTTTTTATTTGGAGAGTGCTGTTTGGGCACTTGAAGTGATATATGCTTTCTTGTCTTAGGGCCCTTACACACAGGCGTTTTTACCTTCGCTCCCCTGCGTTGCGTTTTGCTGCGTTCAGCCGCAGGGGAGCGCAGGTATAGACGCACTCAATTATTTCAATGGGGCTGTACTCACACGAACGCATGCAGGCGCCAAACGCAGGAAAAATGCAGCATGTTGCGTCTGAACCTGCGTTCGGCGCTTATACGCGTCTCGTGGGTACAACCTCATTGAAAAGAATGAGGTGCACCTAGACCTGCGCTCCCCTATGGCTGAACGCAGCCAAACGCAACGCAGGGGAGCGCAGGTCCAAAACGCCCGTGTGTACGGGCCCTTATAGGGAATTGTCATTATCCCAGAGTAGATATCTTTGAGTGGATACCATAGGATAATCAAAGAATCTGACCATTAATGTTGTACTAAACCTTTAACTTGTTCTTGTAAGAAGGTACCACTGGAACACTTTATATACAGTACTTTTAATGTGCAGTTTATTCTTTAACACTTTTAAGTCTACTACTTCTTATAATATTATTGCAAAATGTTGCAGGCCTTGCTACCTTAATATAAATAAATGTTAATAATGTTAACATTGTATGTTAGTGACACTAAGCAAATATTAAATATAAACCATTAAGTCTAATCATACATAAAAGCAAGTCTTTTCTGGCAACTTGATATATAGTCAGTGGCAACCTATTTGGCACTTCCGCCTGAGGGGAGGTTTTTAAATTGATTTACGTTATTCGACTATACTAGTGCGAGAGAGTGCAATTGTGCTCTCTGCACTAGCATTGCAACCTTTATCCAGACCTCCACACAGGAAAGGTGGGGGCTGGGTGAGGGGGACTCCTGCCTCAGAAATGGCCCTGCCAGTTGCATTTCACCATTTCTTTGTTTTGTGTCAGAAACAGCTTTTTTTATGTCATCCGCAAGTCTTCTATTGGATTAAGGTCCGGGGACTCGACTGGTAATAATGTCAATCTTGTTTGTCTGGAACCAAGATGTTGCTCATTTATTGGTGTGTTTGGGGTTGTTGTCTTGCTGAAACGCCCATTTGAAAGGAGAACTAAACCTTAAAAATGAACAGGGCCAAAAATCCATGTTTTATATACTGACTTTTGCACCAGCCAAAAGTTTCAGCTTCTCAGTAGCTGCAATGATCCAGGACTTCAAACTTGTTGCAGGGGGGTCACCATCTTGGAAAGTGTCTGTGGGGCATCTTTGGAGGCACAGATCCTCCTTGCTAAAGGGCTGTGGTTGCCTTCAGCTGGTACACAAGCACAAAACATAATGTACAACATTTCTAGCCTACTGTTTCAGTTTAACTTTCCTTTTTTTGGCATAAGGCAACATGACCTCTTCAAATATTTGATGTAGTGAAACGAATCCATGATCCCTGGTTTGCGATAAAGAGAAAATGTATAGGGATAATGATACCATGAAGCGCAGAAAGCTGCTACTGGAGTGCCTTTATTTTCCATACGACATGTTTCGATCTGCAAGGCTCTTTATCAAGTGTTACATTGAAACAGTGATACAAGGTATAAATGCAACATGCCCCTCCCACTATACTTTTGATTGCATCATGCATTGTGGCTGTGTATGAAACATAGAGTCCAAATCAAGGTATTAAATAAAGTCCATCAAGTTATTTCTTTATGAAACTGAAGCAAATCAGTCCAAATGAGACGTCCAAGAGTAATCACTTGCCCTCTGCACTTCCCATAGAGGGCCTGCATTAGAGTTTTCATGCAGTGATCTCTACTGCAGAGTCGGGTCTGTTTTTAATGCAGTGGCTTCTGAGGGCCTGAAGATCACAGGCATCCAGTATCAGCTGTGGACCTTCTCCTGCATACAAATAATTATCCTGAGTTTTTTTATTATTACTACAAAATTGTCTGTACTCTAGATTAATAAATCCCCAAATTCTTTGCAATTTTACTTTTTCTTAAATGATTGGAATTTTTGTCCATGCAGTGTTTCACTGAGTGGTGTAGGCAACTGGAAATATTCCCCAATTCCCATTACCAAAAATAATACCTAAAGTTATAAACTTTTTTGACTAGATACATTTCTTAATGTTTCCAGACTGTGAAACACTGACATATCAGGGAAAATGACAAATCAAGAACATTATAACAATGTTGATACCAGGGCAATCCAGTAAGCAAATGGCTAGTAAAATCAGAATAGTAGAGCATATAGCCACAACCCCCCCAATCAACCATAATGGTCACCATGCCACAAAATTGTCTAAAGAGTTTATGAAGGGCACATAATCAATAGCTTAAGATAGGTTAGGTCTCAAGAATATCCATCCTGAATGACATAAATGTCCATTATCACCACCAACATGAACGCTGTACAGGATCCAGCATTAATTTATTAGTTCGACATTTCGGTCCTCACCATGGACCTTTATCATCTTGATAAAGGTCCATGGTGAGGAACAAAACGTTGATCTAATATATTTTCTATGATAAATCCTGGTGTGCATCAGCATTTTTCTCAAATGGATATTTAATCACTGAATTGCACCCAGGTGTCTAACCCCCTTAAGTGTGTGCCCTAGCTTTCCAATACACACAAGTATATATATATATATACATTTTTCTGTATATCTTGTATTGTGTTTGTTTTCTTGTTTCTGTAAGCTGTTGGAGAGAGCCTACAGTTGCAGTTAGATTTAATGTGCCCTTTCTGTTACATCTGTTTCTTCTTTGCAAATTAATTTGCTAGCAGGGTTACTAATTTAGATTATTTTGTGCACAAACATTTTAACAATACATCTGCTGTTATGAATAAGAAATAACAATATGCTTATGTTGGTTGGAACGGTGCTAATGTAAATTCCTCTGGGTTTTTAAAATCAGAATGTGGTTTTTACTCTTGCAATATCTTGCACTATCACTCTCTCTTGAACTGTCACTATAACATTGACTGTAAATGTGGAATCAACCTGGGTAACAGACTAAAACAAAACATTTCTGTAATTACCCTTGACAGTTTTCTACTGTAAAAGCACTTGTAGCTTCTAACAAAGTAGGGAAGATTTGAAGTAGTAAAAAAAAAAAAAAAACATGTAATTTCACCTTTAACTTGCAATTCTTCAAATTATATCACAACCATATACATATGGACATAACTGTTGATTAGAAAAAGCAATAACATTGCAAGCTATTGTGGCCCTAGGTAAACTGCAGCTTCAATATATATATGTTCTTGAAGTTTCACATTAATACAACACACAACCATAGTAAAAACACAGAAAAAAATTAACAATTGTATTTAATATTTACTTGTACAAAAACAGTATACAAAAATAAAAGAAACTGGTTTGCCAATAATACATTTATTGCCAATCACACAAAGTATAAGAAAAGTATATACAACTATACAGTTGCTGTATCACTCAAGTTTATACCCACAATATACCACTTTTATGCACTAGATATGGCATAGTACAGGGAAATTTCCATTTTGCTCTGTCACTGTTTAAATGACCGTACTCTTCCCTTTGTGTTATATCGGCAAGCCTCTTCTCTCTCCTGTTGGGTTTTTTGAGCTTTTTAGAGCTTCTCTCTCTCTCATCTGGTGGAAGTGGAATAGCAAACTCCAGCTGCTCAAGGAGTTAATTCTACTTGTCTTCATTCTGAGGATGTGATTTCTGTATTGTTGCTCAAACTGGATTTTTGTGCTCTTTTGTTCAAAGCTCGATCTGAACTTCTCTACACATTAGCATCTTTAATGTGAGAATGATGTAACTTTGGTAGATTGCTGCTCTGGGCTTTCATCTGACCAGAGTTTAGAGAAGAGGGTTTTGAATGCTGATTATGAGCTTGTTGCCCTTGTATTCTGCTTTCATTTCACTGACTTGTCGAGGCAAGTTTTTATCAAAAGTATGGAATGTATTAATGGATTCAAGCATTTTTCTCTGACGTTCACTGCAATAATTTTTAGCAGACTGATTATGGAATTTTTTCTTTCTTCCTAATTGCTACATCAGAATGACAAGTTCACAATGACAAGTTTAGGTTTTATTTCTCTCCCCTTTCTCGTTTTAGAAAGGTCTTTGGATAAGACTTTGGATACAGGGGTTTTCTGTAGATAAGATCATAGAAGTTTCACCACAGTCTTGAGTGCTCTGTTTAGGCTTTGTTGGACTGTTTCTTTCCACAAATTCTTGTCCATGCTCTGTAATGTAGCTTTGGTCCATCTGTTGTAATATGGGTGTTGTTGAGGTATACCAGGGGGCAGATTTATCAAGGGTCAAAGTGAAAATTCTAATTTAAAAAATTTAAATTTTTAGCTATTTTTGTGTACTTCGACTAGGGAATAGTCCAAATTCGATTACAATTTTCAAAAAAATTCAAAAATTCAACTTCAAACATTCACCATCTAAAACCAGCCAAATTGCTGTTCAGTGGGGGACAACCTAGAACCAATATGGAGTCAATTGGAAAAACTTTGAAACTAATTTGATAGAATGCGCTAATATATTACTTTGATTCCAATTTGATCGAATATGGACCTATTCGATTGAAAACAGACCTATTTGAACAGGGGAAAAAATCTACTTCATTTCGGTTGGTCTTTTTGAATTTGAAAGTTTTTTAACTTTGACATTTCGGCCCTTGATAAATCTGCCCCTAGGTGTTTCCATATATGTTCCATTTGCTCATATGTTCTCTGGAAGTGGTTATTAAATATATATCTGGACTATGAGCAGTTGTTTGCAGAGACTAGGCACATCTAGTGCAGGGTAGAACCACAAATAAGGCCTACCAAATATATCATACATATAGGTAATTGTGGGAAAAGCCTGTGGAATTTGTTACTACTGTTGGTAAATTGTGTTGCATACTGTTGCTATTTTGACCTCCTGCTAAATTGGTATATAAAGGAGTATTGGAGGCTGTTCCGAAGTCAAGATGGCTTACAGAATAGTTATCTGAAAGAAAAAAATGGTAAAATTAGTAATACAGTAGAACCTCAATTTTAGGTTTTTCAGGGGACCAGAAAAACAAAAAGGTGTAAAATCCAGGAAAATGTAAAATCAGGAAAATTAATTATGCACAATGTATAGGTGGGACCACAAAACAACAATGTCAAATGAGGGAAAACTTAAAATCAGGGGATGTAAAATGTGAGTTCTACTGTAATTTCTGCTGAGTCTAATTCTCAGACACATGTGCCTAGCTTCTATTTAACGTTATGGGATCTGGAAACCCATTATCCAGAAAGTTCGCTATGATGTGATTGAAACGTGTTTGTCTATTAAAATCAGTTACTCTAACTGAGCCTGTTGAGTGTGGTATTTTTTGTTATTTTGTACACATTTTACCTACACCCAGGCATGCTGTACTTTTGTTTGGTTTGTGCTCCTCCATATTATATTTATATATATTTATTTTTCACATATACAGAGCAAAACAGCATAGAACAAAACAAAATCCTTGCCACACTTAGGCTCTAACTAATACACAGGGTGGGTTCCCCTTCTACTACCAGTTCCCTACTTGGATTCTCGGCCAAACACAAAAGTACAACTCCACACAGAACTCATACTGTCCTTTTCCTTTGGGGAAAACAAACAGCTGCTTCAAATGGCTACTCTCAGATTCCAGGTGTCAGCCCTCTCAGTGTGTAGCTCAATGTTACTCTCAGAGACTCCCCTCTCTAGCTAGCAGATCTAATTATTCCCCAGGTAAAACTTACTAGGGGAATTAACCCACTCAAGACTGCTATACATATGGTAACACATATACATATGGTATGGAGTAACACATGAACCTAGGTGAAATATATCTCCCTTTAAACTGTTTAAACGAAAATAGTAGTTCAAAACCTTTTTGCTAAAATTAATTTTAATCAAGTTGCATATAGCTATATGTAATGATATATTGTTACTTTGCCTACCTTTCTAAATATAACATTATATTGGGCCTACCATAGATGCATAAATAAGGGCCTAACTAAGTTGCATACATTCATACTGGTGATAAAACAATCCAATTGGATTTACTTAACGTTCACCTAGAGAATCGAGTGCAGACATCATGTCAGTGCTGAATGCTGGAAGTGATGCAGATCAGAAAATTGCATCTTATTTCCATTAAAGCAACAGTGTCATTTAACAGCAGCAATTGTCTCAGGCACATTTCCCTTTTAAAGCTACAACATTGGAAATATGGGGGAAACCTCTATGGATAAAAATTCATGGCAATAATGTCCAAATACTTTGCACAACCCAGATCCATAAATAAATGACCCCTTGGAGGTTATTTATAAAGGTCTGAATGCCAAAAACTCAAACAATTCAAGTTTTTTTTATTATAAAATCCCAATTTTTTAGTGAAAAGAAAATCTTTATTATATAAGATGGAAAAATTCAATATCCGAAAATCCGGCATCTCAGACCTGCCGAGACTGTATATTAGTCAATGGGAAAGGTCCACTGTGACTATGGTCATCATCCCACAACAGCCCTAAACTATTGCTAGATCATCATTTATAAAAGACAAAATAGCTTTTTTAAGAATTGTTTCTTCTGTAACTAGGCATTATATGCAATCACATATGATGGCATTAAAGTGAAACCGACACATTCCTATAAAAAGCATAGGAACATGTCCATACTTTATGTAAGAGCTGCTGCACATAGAATATTTTCAACTAAAAGCCACCCCAAAGCAGCCCCCATCCCCGCAAACCTTCATTGACCCGATCCTCTGACACAGTTTACAGATCTTCTACATTTCTTCAGTGACGCTGGACTTGGGGTGGAGCGATCCTTCCATAGGTTGAAGTCCTGTTTTCATTTGTAATTAGTCTATGGAAGGATCTCACCTCCCCCAGCCTAGCATCATTGAAACAACACAGAAGATCTGTTAGCTGCGTCGGAGGGTCAGGTTAATGTAGGTTCATGTGGCTTGTGCTTGTCCTCCACTGTCACCCCTTGCCACAAATTGGGCCTGTGCAAAGCTCCATATGCACTCTTGCTCTACCCACATAATCTTTCCCTGCAGAGCTTCCTTTTATGTTGAATAAATTTATAAACCTGTCTCCTCTTAGTCTAAAAAAAATCAGCATTATAGTCCAACATATGACAGGCAGTTAATGCAGTATAAAATAGTATATTGACAGAGCATAATTCATTGTGAGATTTGCTCTGGGAAATGCAAGCAGAAGTCACTTTCATTTCAGTGAATCAAATAAATCAGACTGTATAAAAACTACTTGTTATTAGGCCTAATAATCATAGGAACAATGAGTGAACTATTTCTGCACCTCTGCCAGAGAAACACTCAATTAGAGCATTTATATTAACCTGTCACTTAGTGATGTACTGTCAATGCTGGCAATTCATTACACTGCACTGTATTTCTTTTTATCATTGCACATTTTACACTAAGCACTGAAGATGAAATTGAGTTAATGGATTGCTATTAATCTTATTTTTTTTCATCCAGTCTTGAGTATTGCAATTTTAAATTGAACCTTAAAAAGTATACAGAATCATGATTCATGAAGGAAGGGTTTTTCTCTTTTTTTATTTACTCAAAAAAGGTTGTCACCTTCTGTTACAGCAGAAATAGCCAGCTACTAGCTTTCTGAAAGCACTAACCTTCAATACAAAACCTCCTTTTCAGTAGTTTCACCCCATCTAGTCAGCTGCCAAACCCATTCCAGTCTTTCAATGAAATTACTGTCTGATTGCTAGGGTATAATAGCAGCTGGATTTCCCCAAAATGTCATGTGGTTATGCTTCCTATATCCCTGCACCCATGGCTGCACCCAATAAGAGATTATTGACACAAAATTGAGGCAGTGGAAAATGAATACAAGAGGTTGATGCAAGAGAGATTCTTATACTTTTACATCTTAATATTTCTCTTTGTAAAAGTATAATCCAAAAGTATTGTGTAGCTATTCTGGTCATTTTCCTTTTTCCCAATGTAAAAATGGGGCAACTTCATAGCTACAGCTATATGTTTATTGTAAACAATCAGCAGGTTGTGTTTAATGGTACCTGTTTAAAAATAAATATCTTATTAGTTTGTATGGGTTACTGGGTCTGGGGAAAATGGGTGCTATTTATTACAAATGGCATTATAAGTTTTGTTTAAATGAAATGAAACTTCAGTTTTGGATTATATTCCTTTCTATTCTATGTGACGTTCCCCTCGGCCATTACAAAAGTTGCATGGTAAGCAATATAAAAAGTAGGTTATAAATCAAGGAAGATAAGAATAAAAAAATGTAATTTGGCTTTGGCAATCTAAATAATATTTTGTGGCTCTATGTAAGCCTAACTCAGTAGGAATTACAAATGATCCAATCTTTTCATGGTATGAACAAAGTTAAATAAGCAAATCAAGTTACAGGGTTTTCTGTTGTAGTTTTCTTTGCTGCCCTGAACCCCCCCCCCCTCCTTTGAGCTCCTTGTTAGACTATTTAAGCCTGCAAGTCAATTCCATTAGGAATAATACCCCAAACTGCGCTTCTATAGAAGAACTTACCCCTTAGCATCTAAAGTTTTAAGGGAGAATGTAATTAAAATTGCAAGCAATGTTTAAAGGAACAGTTCAGTGTAAAAAGAAAAACTGGGACAAGAGATGTGCTCAATAAAAAAAAGTTTCTGTAGGGACCCTGAGATTTGGGTGCAGTTTACTCAGGCAGTTCCTCCTTGTTAATAGAACACCTAAGGGTTTTTTAGTTAACTCGGGCAACTATGTCCCTATTCCTGGGTCCATATTAGTTCAAGGGGATTGTCCACTAGGTGGCAGTAGTTTAAAGAATAAAGGGGTTTAGCCCTATGTGCTCAGGGTCTTTCCTGGGACTTTACCTCACTGTGAGGTATTACAGGTCAAGACATTCCAGTGAAACAAGTTATTTTGTGCTAGTGAATATTGTAATAGTCACTCTAGGAGTGAGAGTAAGTACAGGGTAGCTAGTGAGCAGCTTCTGCTCCAACGGGGAGAAGTAGTTGGGTTAGGAGCCCGTGGTGTGTAAACCACTAGATCAGGGACTACAGTGGGTGAGTTGAGGACCAGATAGGGTACCAAGACCCCAGGCTGAATAAAGTGGGTGAGGTGAGGGCCAAATCAGGTGCCATGATACAAGACCCCAGGCTGAGAAACCCAAACCCTAGTGATTTGTTCATCCAGAGGGATATTGCCTAGTGACAGTGGTAATTATCCTTTGAATCTATCATTGCTGCTGCTCTGACTTCCTGTACTGTGTATTGCCTCACCTGGAGAACATGCTATCCCACTGGAGTGATCATTGCTGTATGCCACTACTCTGCCAAGTTACATAAACAAGTTTGGATCTCTGTTTGGATCCTTCACTGCATTAATCTACACCAGGTACCGGGAGTTGCACAGGTACACTGGGGGTCCTTGGCACAAGTTAAAGTGGACCAGTCACCCCCAAAAAATATTCAAAATCATATTTTATCACATTAGTCAAGCAAAATGAACATTAATTACACTATATAAATTATTTGATTCTTGTTTTCTTCAGTCTGGGAATTCATAATTATAGCAAGCAGGCAGGAGCCATTTTGTGGACACTGTTATTAAGGCAAGCCTTGCATCATCTCAGAATCTTGTTTGTGCACCAGAATGGGGGACCCAATGTCTTTCCCCATGTCCTGGCTACACAATTAAATGGTTAAGAGAACTGGGGAATGTGTGGGTAGCAGTGACATCTAGGAAGTGCTGAATGGGAAGTGAAAGTAATTATCTGCCCCGCCTCTATGCCTAAGGCATAGAGGAGTGGCAGACAATATTTGATTGACAGCTGAGATTTTTAAATGAGCTTAAAACAGCTATGAATATTTTAATAAAATTTTAAATTGGATTTCATGTTTAATTTGAAAAGGACTTTTATTATAGTTTAGTCTGGTCACACACAAGTCCACATGTAAAGTGCACTCAGGGATGTGCTACATTTCTAATATAGTTAGTATATAATATAGCCAAAAACGTAATCTATAAAAGCTGGAGAGAGTGTAGCTATTTAACTCTGAGTTAGTCAGCAACTTGAAGGGGAGCCACATGGGACATAAATGTTCAGTTAGTATGCAATTGATCCTTAGCATGCAGGTCAGAATCAAAAGCAAACAGTTATGACCCATGTGGGCCCCCCTCAAGTCTCTGATTGGTTACTGCCTGGTAACCAATTAGTGCAAACCAAGACAGCTGCAAAGCAGAAAGTAATGTTCTGGCTGTTATGTTTGACATCCAGTCATTCCAGCATTTATAGATTACACTTTTGGCTAACTAACTATAATTTTTGTTTGCACAGCCTATCTATTTACCTAGTTTTTACTTTTACACTAAACAATCCCTTTAAAATTGAATTTTTGTGAATCTTTAGTGCTGCCTGCTATTTAAAATTTCAAAAATTAGCATTGACACCTTGTTGCAAAATGTATTTACATGCACTGCAAATTTTTAGCAAAATCCATTTGGTCCAAACTTTGTAAGGAAGTCGTAATTGGTCAACAATTATGCAAACATGGTCGCTAACATTCGTAATGATCTTTGCAAACATTTTTTTCCCGAAGGAAACATACTACATTCCTCAATAGGGAACATGAAATAAGACAGGAAAGTAAGTTAAGCCTGAAACAGACCACTGATTCAAGTATAAGAAATCCAACATTGCTTGACAAATATATTTAGAAATTAAATAAAGGGTAAGTTTACTAAATAAAGCAGGAATATTAGGGTAAATAGTAGGGTACAAACAAAAGTTACAATTATGCTTTCTGATACTTCGAGATCCCTGGCAATTTATCAGTTTTGAAAAATCCAAATCCTATTTTATTCTTATGTATATATTTTTTATTTTTTATGGAAAATACCAAATATTATAGATTTACTACAGAGAGTCATATTTGACCACTGTATCAGAGTTCTTTTAAGAGATTCCCTACAAAGCCACATACAAGTGGGCACATTAATAAACATTAATGTCTGCATCAATGGAATAGGTTACAGAAGGAGCACTGGAGAAAGACATTTTGCTTACAGTTCAACTAAATGTGTCAATAAGTGTGTTAATAGGTTATGAGAGCTTCATAAATATACCCCAGCCTTGTTATGATTCTGAGACCTTTGGATCATTTTGTAGTTAACGGCATTGATTTTTATTAGGTTGTCAAATGAATAACTAATATTTTATCTTCACGGCTTTATGTAGTGCAAAGATATAGTAAAGCTAGTATATTGATCTCCCAAGGTAAATGCAGTCCATTACTTATTGAACAGTGACAGAAGTCTCTGTTTAGGATTTAAAGCACACTTGTGGTTGTATAACATACGTTATTTAACTGTCATAGTCATATCAAGTCCAGAGAACCACACTTACTGTATATCATTGATTAGTTCATAATGGGATGTGCTTCCAGGCTGACGTCTCTGGAAGTGACGTTGTTGAAAATATTGTACTTTTAAACATTGTTTGTCATGGAAGAAATCCAGTGGTGAATGGTATATATTCAATGGGAAGCAAATACAGGTGTGGGACCTGTTATCGAGGGGGTTTCTGGATGAGGAACCTTTCCTTAATTTGGATCTTCATGCTTTTAGTCTACTAAAATCATTTTAATTAAATTACTTAAACTCAACAGGACTGTTTTGTCTCCAATAAGGAGTTTTTATATCTTAATTGGGATCAAGTACAAGGTACTTATTTATTATTACAGAGAAAAGGGAATTAATTCTAATAGGGACATTTTCAGACCTATTGCATTATGCAAGGGGAAGTAGGGAGTCCCCCGACTATCTTGCTCAGTAGATAGGGGCTTTTCTTAATTCAGGAGTTCAGTTCTCCTTTAAGGTGCCCAATTTTGAATGATAGTCCCCAACATCCTCAGCGGCCTCCTCCAGCAACTACAAAATATAAAAACAACCAGATGCAGATACAAAGAATATTTATATTTATTGCCATGCATTCAATAAAGCTTTAAGTCTTTACTGTGAAACTCTGGGAGGACTGACATGTTTATGCATGGCACATTTGAAAGCATCAATAAAATCTATTTGGATGCACATTAGTCTTCGAGTTACAGTAGTGTTATATAATCTCAAATGGAAAATGCTACCCGATACTGTAGAATCAATACGTATTTCCATTTACCTTTGTAGTGGATGGCATTAGGCAGAAACCTATTTAAGTTGCACTTTAGCATTTGAACTTAATATTTTTCTTTTTTCAGTTTTAGTGCTCCCTCTGTGATGTAAACATACCTGGTGTAACTATGGAGTTGGTAGAATATCTACAGCCTTTTTATTTAATGTATTCAGTTCTTTGAGTTCAAGCGTTCCATCATAAAGGTAAAACATAATTAGGGTCACATTTACTAAGGGTCAAAGTGAAAATTCGAATTTCAAAGTATTTTTTTGCTACTTTGACAACCGAATAGCCCAAATATAATTTTGAATTGAACAAATTAGAAATTCGAACTTTCGAAGTACTGTCTCTTTAAAAAAAAAATAATTTGACACTTCGCCACCTTAAATCTGCCAAATTGATAATTTAGCCTATGGGTGACCGCCTGGAATCTTTAAGGAGTGTTTTTGAAACTTTTTGAAATTCGAAGGATTTTTGCTAAAATATTTTGAATCAAACAATGCATTTGAACAATTATAATGATTTTAATTCGATCGAAAATGGACCTATTCGATCCATTTGATCCGAAAATACCCTTTTTTTTTATTTGAAATTCGATCCTTAGTAAATCTGCCCCTTAATCTCATTCATATACTGTCAGTCTAGTGGATCTGTACTATTACCTTTTACTAAATACTGATTCCACTATAAAAGATTTGACTCAATACTAGACCAAATGTAAACCATGCACATTTATGCAAATGACAAGACTGCATCATCCATACACAAAACATATCTGCCTTCATTTGGCCAGTGATTTTGAGAAACGGGACTTCCACATCACTTTTAGCAAAATACACTGGTGTTAATGAAATCGAAATCTTACCCCAGCACCCAATCAGATGTTTGTTTCAAACAGCTGATCAGTGATCAGTGCCACCTGTTTATCGGTTGCTATGGGATACTAGACCATTTACCATATAAACAGTAGATTAAATATATTCACACCCAAAAAAGTACCTGGGAATTGACAACCCTATTTTATAATCAGGCCTCTACGAATATCTGTACCCTATATACCATAGGAACGGAATTTCCTTGTAAATGTTTTCTTAATGATTAACAGCAACCCAATTAAATTGGCATATAAATATAAATAAATGACACTCAGCCATATTCTTACAATTCAAAGCATATTCCTCTGTGGGCTGAGTAACTATCACTATTTTTGTGCCTGAAACATCAATTTACAAACATGCTGTGAAAAGAGAAGTGGGCAATTTACAAAGTCATTTATTGGACGTAGCATAAAAAGCTGCAGGAGAAGACATCCGTCAACTCAGGGCTATGTCAGAGACTGATATCTGTTCTCAGCTTGTGCCTGGAGGAAAACTGTTTCAAGGAGCCTTCTGGGTACTTTGTCTGTCCAAGACCTGGTCTAGTCTTTGAAACATGATTACATTCAGTTATTCTGACAGATGCTAATCTGAAAAACCCTAAACTCCATGGGGCAGATTAGACTAAAGTGTGAAGTGGCCATCGCTAGCAAAAATTCACCAGGAATCTAACACAAGTAACTCAAAACAACTGAACTTGCTGAGAAATTTTAATGAAGATGTTTCACTGCTCATCCGAGCAGCTTCTTCAGTTCAACTGACTGGTGTAGGGGAGTTCTCGGCATATAGACTCTTTCACTAATCTAATCACAACAGAAAGGTGACATCTGAAATTCACAGAGGTGTTGATTTTGTGTAATTACAGTGATAGGATTACTAATGTGTCATGCAACTCCTAGACACAGGTGTTACTTGTAAGAGTTGAATGAATGGATGTGTGAATAATTCTGAAACGGCCGGGGTACAGATGTTAGAACAGCATTGTATGTAGCAGACAGGTTATGTGGAAGGCCCCCGCCTCTGTTCAGGGATGGTTTCTCCACCTTAACATGAATCGCCTCTTTCACGCCTCTTTCAAACCAGTGGTCTTCTTTATCCAAGATTTGGACATTGCTATCTTTAAATGAGTGTCCCTTGTCTTTTAGGTGTAGAAGACAGCTGAGTCTTGTCCTGTAGCGTTCGCCCTCCTATGCTGATCCACATTACTTTCTTTTCCTTTAGGAGTATACCATGACCTGGATGAATGAGAATCTTCATAGTCCTAGTGATAAGATGAAGCTACATCCTCCTCAATTTTATGTCAGTGACATCATATCCTGTATGCCAAAAATTTTAATTTACCCCCCCCCAGTTTAAAAAGGAAAATAAAACAACTCTTATGTTTCCCTATTAGCTAGCATTGTAATAATCTTTCTTTTTCATATGTTAGTTTTTTTAATTGACTTGTCCTGATCATGTTACAAGGTACACATTCATCAGTGTGTGACATCTTCTTCTAAGTGCACAAAAGGGTTGAATTTCATTAGGGAAAGCAATTCATCCTCAGCAACATAACAATAGCATCCATAAAAGCTTGCTGGAATCCATTAGCACTGTATTTTTCATTCACTCATCATTTTTATGGAGTTCTAAAATGGAACTGGCACCAATAAATTGGGGAATGAGAAGACAGAAATAACAATGGGGAGAAAAGAATCACAGCAAAAAATTGAAATGCAAGGTCATTTATACTCTACATCGTACCAGCTCTGTAAATGGTAAACAGTAAGGGAAATTAAGAGGCTATCAACATAGGATAGCTGTTGTGATGTGAAGCAGAATGGTGTTGCTTTGGCTTTTAAAGGGGTAGATCACTTAAAAATTTACTTTTAGAGTGATATAGGCAGCATTATTCATCTTTTATTTGTGAAATGTTTGCATCTCTTACTCTATAGTTCTCAGGCTTGGAATTTTAACTGCAATCTGGTTGCTATAGTAAACCAACCTAACAACCAAGCAGCAGTTTAGAAATCAGAACGGAATCTGAATAGGAGGGGACTGAGAAGAAATATAAGCAATGGAAAATAAGAATAGCACTGAAACAAGCCTCACAGTTTGTGTGGGTCTTTTTTGTTGGTTACAGCCTTTTCATTTGCATACTGGAAATAGGCAGAAATGAACTGTTATTCATTTACCATATAAAACAAGTAATGAAGACCAATTAAAATGTTTGCTTAGAATAGGTTTAAGCATTTTACTATATTAGAATTAAATTTAGGTTATTTACTAAAGTCCAAATTTTTCTGGTTGTATTTTTAAGGGGAAAAAAAATTGAGATTTATTATACCAGTTAAAAGTCAGAATGAAAAAAATTAACTTATTGAGGAATAAAGTAAAATTGTGGATGGATGTTTGGTTGAAGTTATTTTAATAAAATAATATTAAATATATGGATTTCAGTAATGACCCCCTGTGTGTACTTCAGTGTCATATAAAACAGAAAAATAAGAATTCCAAAAAGCTAATCAAAACAATATACATCATTCAACAGTCAAACATATAGTTCCTTCCTTGTTATTGTTACATTCCACAATGTAAAAATATATCAGTCATAAGAAATTGGCATTCTTTTAAGCAGTGAATATGTCATACAGAGAATATTGCAGTTACACAAATATTTGTGTTAGCAAACACCACTATCCTGATGGAGATGATAGATGTAATACTCATATTTTATTTTTTGAAATATCACTGTTGATTTTTAATATCTATATTTCACAAATCAACCTTGAGTTCTAAATAGAGATAAGCATAAGGCTGAGTCACATTCTAGACCATCTCTCTTACAAGCACGCACAGAACAAAGCAACAGTTTACTGAAAACCCCTAATTTTAAATAAACCTCTCAACTAATGTTAAAAAAAAGTGACGATACTTCCCATATAATTAACACTTGTTTAGAAGAATTCCACAACTGAAAAATGACACATAGACAAATGACACAACTCATCAAATTCTGTTAAAGGAAAACTATACCCCGAAAATGAATTTTTGAGCAACAGATAGTTTATATCAAATCAAGTGACATATTAAAGAATCTTACCTACCTGGTATATATATTTAAGTAAATATTGCCCTTTTACATCTCTTGCCTTGAACCACCATTTCGTGATGGTCTGTGTGCTACCTCAGAGATCACCTGACCAGAAATATTTCAACTCTAACTGTAAAGGGAAGAAGTGTTGAAGCAAAAGACAGAACTCTGTCTGTTAATTGGCTTGTGTGACCTAACTTTATAGTTTGGATCCTAGGATCCCAGGAGGCTGTCCTTATTTTTTAAAATGTCAATTTTCTATTTCTGATTACCCAGTGGCACATGCTACTAGAAAAGTGTATTTTTATGAAAATGGTTTATTTACATGAAGCAGGGTTTTACATATGAGTTGTTTTATGGAATATCTGTTTATAGAGACCTACATTGTTCGGGGGGTATAGTTTTCCTTTAAAGAGATACTGACATCAGAAAATAACCTTTTTTAATATCTATCATAACAATGGGGCTCATTTATCAACACTGGGCAAATTTGCCGATGGGCAGTTACCTATAGCAACCAATCAGTGATTAGCTTTTTTAAAGCCAGCTGCAAGTAGAACAATGAAAGCAGCAATTTGATTTGTTGTCAGCTATAGAGTATTTGCATCTTTCAGGTGACATTCAAACTAAGCATGACATTCATCAGAGTGCATCAAAATTAAATCATGTCTTCTATAGACAGGTCACATGAGACTTCTCCCCTTCCAGCTTGCTGCTTTACTTGGATAACCTCCACATTTCCTTCCCTTATGATCACAATCATTCAGATGTGCAGCGACACAATTCATTCCCCATGCATTTTTCATGTTCAGGAGGTGCGCATATGTCAAATCAGGGGAGGACGGGATTGATTAGGGAGCAGTTTGATGACTTTGGATGATTAACAGAGATCAGTATACAAAGTACAGATGTAAAAAAAAAAATCAGCTTTGCACATAGATTTAACAGTACTTCAGGCAATGGTTTGTATTTTGTTAGTTAACTGTTTATAATAATTTTTTCTCCAGTCAATACAGTAATCTTAAATATGATTATTTTTATAATTATGTATTTAATGTTAAATGTAACAGAACAGATTCAAATGTAATGTTTAATTTGATAATTATTAGTTTTTTTGTATTTGTAATCTAAGTAGAGATGACATTTTTGAAGATCCTAAAAAGACTTTGCTTTTAAAAATGATACCTTTAACAAAGCAGTCAGAGATACCACTGCACATCAGAGAGGATCAGAGATTCTGCTAGCACTTTGATTGAACTGTAATCTCTAATGACTGCTTTTTTTCTATTCTGTTTCTGTAACCAGTGAGGTTCAGAACATGCTGATCCTGTCTAATGATTTTTTATTTTGTTCCTGAAATAAATTCAATTATCTGTTCTATTCGCTAGAAAAATACAGGAACATTCAAAGACCACAATTTGCCCTGACTGCCAGGCATGGCATTAATCAGATTCATGCTCTTAGTATCTTTGCCATCTGTCTTCATTCCCTAGATTTGTATCACTGGATTTTTATTACTATACTAGGTTGTGAAATTGTTACCTACTTTTCTGCTTTCTTTCTGACAGTAGATATGACCAAGATAAAAAAGTACTTCAAACAAAGGAATCTGAACGAAGTACTCAAGAAGAATGGCAAAGTGAGGGTATTTTCTCTACAACTTACCCCCTCTTCAATCAACCCTATAAGGTAAAATTGAGTTATGTTAAAGCACATGCAGAGCTGTACACACTTGCCAAGCATTTGTAGAGTTAATTAGCATGCTCTGTGCTAAACAAGTGTCAGTCTACTGGAGCAGTGATAGGGTTGCCTAGAGATTATGACAGAAGAAAAACTTCAGCACTGTGGTAAGTGGATAGTTCCTCATTCACATTCTTTGAAACTGAGATATAAAATATACATTGAACTTGGTCTTCTTTTCTAAAAAAAATCTGTTAATACATAACGTTATGACAGGAAAAGTAGCATTATCATGGCTGATGGTAATTTTTCATATGCAAATTAGGCATTAGATTCGGCTGAATCCCCAACCGAATCCTGGATTTGGTGCATCCCTACTATATTGTAAAATGAATATCATTACTAAAAAGAGAAAAATTGATGCAGTGAATATTATTAAACATTAAAAACAGCTTAGTACCACATAGTACTACTACTTATAACTTTATGCAGCTTACCATTCAATTCCTTACATTGCACCATTTGTATATTAACAGTATCATAATGAAAACACAGAGCAAACAGAAGAATGTGCCTTCTTAGTGCCCACTATCCTGTCCAATAAGGTAGAAAATAGTGCTGTCTTGTTTTCCTATATACTCCGGTGCCAGAAAACACAATCTAAGAGTTGGGGCAGATAGGCAGACTCTGGGAGATTAAGTCACCTGGCGGTCTACCGTCTGCTTGAATGAAGAATCGCCTACGCTAATGCACTTGTGGTGCTTCAATTTCCAAAGTTGCCCGAAGTGAACTAAGGGCGAATTCGGAAATCAAAGCGCAGCGAGTGCATAAGTGTAGGAAATTCTTCTTTCAAGCAGACGGAAGGCAGGAAGAAGGCAGTTAGAGGAGATTGTCGCCGCACAGAGAGGCCAGACTAAGGGACAAATTCACTAAAGCGCGAAAATGCGCTAGTGCTACCTTCGCTGGCGAATTTTCACCTGCGCTACTCAAATTCACTAAGATGCGAATTTGCGCTCAGGGGGCGAACGTTAGCGAAGTAGCGCTCCCGTTAGTTCGTCAGGCAAAGCGCATTTACGCTATCGATGCCTAATTTGCATACGGCGAAATTAAGTGTATAATAGAGTTGTATGTTACAGCCACTACATTACTCTAGAGAAGCCCAGGCAACCTTTAATAAATTAGAAAAATTTGAAAAAATTAAGTTTTTTTTTCAAACGCCTATCTATTATATTGAACTTCGCCAGGTCTGACCTGGCGAAGTAACGTCTAGCGTAAGGTAACGTTCACAAAAATTTTCATCTTAGTGAATTAGCGTAGTTTCATCCCTTCGTCAGTGCACAACTTCGCCTGGTGTAAGGGTGCGAAATTGCGCAAGTCGATGACCTTCGCTAGCGAATTTTCGCCAGGGACACGGTTAGTGAATCGGCAAAGTTGTGAATTGACGTCATGCTGGCAAATTACCGCTAGTGTTACATGCTTCGCGCTTAAGTGCACCCAATCTCCCTGAATCTGCCCATCTGCCCCAACCCTCACTGTCTTATATTTTCTTTTGTAAATCTTATAACCTTAAGAGAGAAATTATTTTTATCAATGCTTTTTAGCATAGACTTAAATGTTTCCTTGTACAACTAAACATTTAAAAACCATTATAACTGTTTTGCCAGTGATATTGATTTCTGTTAACAGGATTAGGTTCTGGTACTGATTTATAGCAAAAAAAGAAAATGAATAATGAAGACTTATTCATTTAAATAGGAATACATAGCATTGCAATATTTTTCCCCGCTTTCTGATTAATGGGTTTTCAGATAATACATTTCCCATGAGACCCTGGACAAAAGTGATTTTTACATGAGCAAAATAGTGCTCCTTAATGTTCTTGCACTTTACTTCAGGTTGTCAGTAAATTACCCCTGAAGTGTTTTATCAGCTTTGTACATCAATTAAATAAATTATATATTTATGTTTAACGTACAGGATAAGTTAGACATACAGACATAAGCTTCTGGTTATTTTTTTGTAAATTGCATTTTTAATAGAATTCTAATTTTGACAGTACTCAAACATTGTTTATTTATTATCATTAATTAGACAAGAAATAAAGAAGACAATGAACAGAGTCAGGTTGTTGGTGTTCCAAAAACTGACACAGCAAAGGAATGTTTTCAGCAAAAACTACATATAAACTACCCTTCTGTTTTAACTGGCATCAGTCCACCTAAAGTACCATTGCAGTTGGGCATAATAGCCACCATGAACTGGCAGAAGCCTGGCCATTCATTTGAACTTCAGCATCAAGTAAAAACATCTGATCAGAAAATGGTTGGTTCTGCTACAAAAGACTGTATAGGTAGGCACCAGGCACATGTTATGGAAAAAAAGAAAAACTGCTTTTTACAACCTGTATTACCACCATCCTCGTCTAATGACCCTCAACTAAATCTAAATAAGACCAATTCACACAAGAGACAACATACCCCCTGTATTCAGAACTTTTCTGCCACCAAGCTGAATGCAATTCAACAAAAGCCTACTGCATATGTGCGTCCAATGGATGGCCAAGAACAGCCAACACATTCACCAAAGCTAAAATCTTCTACAGAGGTGAATATCCATCTTCCTTTGTGTACAGAAATCTGCCATAAAACTGACAAAATGAAGTCTGATGAAATAGATTCATGCTTGGATCTGAACCAAGAAGAGGTAGGTAAAGATTGCATATACAAAATTCTGTGTATACTGTGTTGCAATGTCTAAACTGGATATTTTTTAGTGTATACTATTTACAGATCAGAACTTTATAACTGTTAAATGTTGTATAGACTTTTTGGGTAATGGTTTCTGATAAGAAAAAACATAACACTACACTGATACATACATTGGTAATAGCATATTATTATAGTATCTGCTTTTACAAGATATGAGGTAAATTTAAGGTGAATTCTTGCTTGAGTTAAACCTAGAGAAATGTATCTTTGTTTTTTTTTGTAAAACACAATTTGGCCATTAATCCACACTTACTGGTCTCATGGGGTTTATTTGATCTATGCCACTTTCTGGTTGTTCTCATTGGCATGAAGAGAATTTGGACTTCAATTAGTGCATAATGACCAGAAATTTTAAATAGTAAATTGAACTAACCTTGTCTTTTATGTTTTAAGTGGCTGTTAACTTTATATTAATTTACTATGATGTAGAGAGAGATATGTATCTGGAGGCAATTTAAATAAAAAATAACAAATACAAAAAGTATTGTAGAAATGATACCTATTGTGGCTAACAATAAAAATACATTGCAAGCTTTCGAGCACAAAGGCCCCTTCGTCAGGCAGAATACAAATGAGGGATAGAAGGGCACAATATATATACTATTAGATCAGTATAAGGTATTCATGGGTAATAAATGTTTGTGTGGTATTCATGGGTAATAAATGTTTGTTTTGGATACAATTGGTTATAATTTTTTATTATTTGTGGCTTTTGAGTTCTTTACTTTTTTATTCAGCAGCTTTCCAGTTTGCAATTTTGTTGCTAGGTTCAAGCTAACTCTAGCAACCATGCATTGCTTTGAATAAGAGATTGAAGAATAGGCGAAGGCCTGAATATAGAGTAAAGTAATAAAAATAGCATAAACAATATACTTGTATCCTTACAGATGGATTCGCGACCTCCATTTGAAAGCTGGAGAGAGAATGAAAAGGAAAACTATAAAAATATTTAAAAATGAAGGTCAATTGAACAGCTCCTTGGAATTAGCCATTCTATACTAAAAGTTAACTTAAAGACAAGCCACCCCTTTAAAACAAGGATGAGAGATCTTTTGTGGTTTATTTATCTAGCTTGTTTAATCAAATTTTAGCATAGGCAAGCAATGACATTGCATTGGGATAATTTGCTGTTTCAAATTGCAAATTGCAAAGTGGTCATGCTTAGAGTTTCCTTAAAGTAATTGGCATATTTGTTGGAATGTAACAAGCACCGAGGGGCAGTGGAAAAACAAAGTGATTATTGAATATGATTGTGAACTTTTATTTTTCTTTTCCACCTGCATGTGTGCTGAACATCATCTACAATTAACTAAACATTCACGTAAGTCTATTCCATTGAAGCAGTTGCCCAGGTCTGGTTTAATTATTTTTCATTTTTTAAGTGCTTTCTCTTATAATTGAAGCATTACCTTCTATAAATATATCACAATTATTTTTAAAAAAAATTTAAATGATAGAACGTTGAGTTATTGCACAAAGTACCTTCTAAGTGCCCTTCTCGCGACAGGCCAAATGGTGTAGAGTTCCCAGAAAAAGGAAGACAAGGATGGATTACAGTATATCATTAGTCCAACAACTCGCTGCTATCCACCCATCCAATATTGTATGAACTGTTTTATAAGAATGTACCTAGTTTATCATACACTTTTTTCCTTAGTGCTATTAATACGTGCTGAAAAAGCTAGCAGGTTTGTTTGGCATATACAGTATTTGTTGGGCAGATTTTTCAAAAAAGCATGTTGTCTCAATTATAGGTTATATATCTGTTGATCTTCTGTCAGCTCCATTTCAAAAAAGTTTCTTGTTTATCACTCTTTTCTGTTTGATGGGCTATATTTAGCAAAGAACCCTTCACTAAATACTAGATACATTACAGATACAGGATTTTGATCCATTTATTTTACCCCTTTCTGACCTTATTATCAATATATTGTAAGTCTTGTGCTCATATACCCAATAGCCTATGATTAAGTGTCTTGAGGACACGAAACGTGTAAGGCTCGAGATTATTATTCAATGAAGATTTTTTTCTACTTTTTAAACATGTTTTTGTTCTGATCTATCTGTGGCTCTTCAAAGTGCCTTAAAGCCTCTTTTCTCACATTGCATACGGATTGTCCACCCCCCTGAGCTGAGGGCCTGGGCAGGAGCACCTGGGGCACGATTCTACCTTGGTGAGTTCTACTACACTGAGAGGATATGCCTATGCTTAACACATATATAATCATCTACAGGGACAATCCAAGCTATTAAACCAGATTGACTTAATAGGTTTGACTTGCAGCAATCTTAATATTAAACTATGAAAGGAATTTTTTGTGAGATTTGTTAGAATTTAGCCAGGGCCAACAAATCGTATTGTGCCATCACTCTAAAACTCCATCATGCAAGGGGCACAAAAGGCACCAATGGAACCCTGTACTTAATGAGAATATGTCCCTGCTGATACATAATTATCTATTCTTATATGTACATTGGTCATTCTTGATGTCAGCAGGAAGTGATTTGCTAGAAGAAGCAGTGGACTTTGGGGAGCGGGTGAAGAATTAAATACAATAAAAAGGATTATAAATAGTAAGGATAGGACTGTACTTAAACTGTCCTTTCAGATCTCAGTAGATCTCAGGGAGAACACCATTTCTTTGTTTTGGACAATTCCAGACCTGACGTCCAGCACTGAAAACCCTCTTTTTTTCTATTGTTATTTTACTTTTCTATTCATTTTATATGCACTTTACACTAAACATGTTTGACTGTTTCAAAAGTCTGCCTTTATGTGTCAGTCTTAATGCTGCAATTTATTCAGTAAGGCGGCGGTTGTAAGATTCAGAAGAACTAACAAGGAAATTATTCTGTAAAACGTTATAAAATGAAATGGAAATGACAGGACAGCATTTGTATTTTACAATGTTATTAAGGCACAGATGAAAATAAATTGCTAGCACTGGGCAATTCATTGGGCCAGAACTCAATAAAAGGGTGTAAGAAGATAATCTGACACTATTATTCATGTCAGACGTACTGAAAAACAGCTCCAGTTAAAGGAAAACTATACCCCGAAAATTTATTTTTGAGCAACAGATAGTTTATATCAAATCAAGTGACATATTAAAGAATCTTACCAACCTGGTATATATATTTAAGTAAATATTGACCTTCTACATCTCTTGCCTTGAATCACCATTTCATAATGGTCTGTGTGCTGCCTCAGAGATCACCTGACCAGAAATATGTCAACTCTAACTGTAACAGGAAGAAGTGTGGAAGCAAAAGACACAACTCTGTCTGTTAATTGGCTCACGTGACCTAACTTTATAGTTTGTTTGGTATGTTTGTGTGCACTGTTGGATGCTAGGATCCCAGGAGGCTGTCCTTATTTTTTAAAATGACAATTTTCTATTTATGATTACCCAATGGCACATGCTACTAAAAAAGTGTATTATTATGAAAATGGTTTATTTACATGAAGCAGGGTTTTACATGAGTTGTTTTAGGCAATATCTGTTTATAGAGACCCACATTGTTTGGGGGGGTATAGTTTTCCTTTAAATAGCTAATTGGTGAGGTCATTGAACTTGTGCTAGTCCTTTGTTTGTGGTGCATTTAAGTCTTTCCAAAACCTGAAAATATGTGTGTGTTTAAGGTAAGGCCGACTGGGCACTTTCTATGGACTTCAGCCTGAAAGTTGGCCTTTGGACATTTGCAGATGCATTTTTATCAAGCATGCAAGGACAGTTTAACTTACAAGCAGAATGGACTGAGAACTACTATATAAGACAAAAGATATCCCTCATTAGCTGAAGTGGCCACTATTTTAGGCAGCACAGATCAGATTTCAGAACAATTCCTCTCTTAACCACTGTTCTAATCAATCTGTAAGTGACAGTTATTGCTAATGAAGACATGTTTCCAGGCCCGGATTTGTGGAGAGGCCAAATAGGCCCAGGCCTAGGGCAGCAGGATCTTAGGGGGTGGCATGCTGCCCAACCACACCAACATTGGTTCAGAAATATCCTGTGTGCCAATTAGTATTGCTCCATCCCGATGATGAAAATTTGAGCAAATAAAAGGGAGGGGACATGGGCGATAAATGACAGCAGGCTTAGGGTTGCCAGCTATCTTAATCCGGCCCTGCGTGTTTCTATACAGAACACTGAAATTATTACTTTGTGCAGACTTTTTATATTTATGTGGCTGCAAAGTTGTAACATTTAGTGCTGTGGACTGCATGAGTATCCTTAGTTAAAAATGTTATATAATAGATAATACTGTTGCACAAATAAATTTAAAAAAGAATAAGAATTATTTTGTGCATGTGCTGATTAAATTAATTATTAAGATGAATTGGGAAGAAGCACATTTATATGAATTTCAAATGATATTAATTGAAGCTGTAGTGGCTATTTTAATTCCCTATTTATTACGCTGGATAGTAGAAAGTACTATGCTAAACTAGGCAGATAGTTCAGTGGCAACTACAGTAGAGCATGTGAGTCCATGCAGCAACAAATGCATTTCATGCCTATCCAGGAGACTGAATACACAGTATATGTGTAATAATGAAAGGGATGTTTACCTTCAAAAACGTTTTTCCAATTCAGCTGGTTTCTTTTGCATATACAGCTGTAGTTGTGCATTGCAGGCTGACTGACAGTTCTACTGCAGAAAGTTGACACACTATTGTCAAATAAAAGGTCCATGATGTTCAGACCTTGTTTGCAGAAGGAGGCAGGAGCTGCAGTGAAATTCACACCGATCCTCTCTAGGCAAGATGGCAGGTTACAACAGTGAGCTGCTCCAATTGGTGTGCGGTTGACGAGAAATACAAGAGGTTCTCTGCACTCGACCCATTCTCAATATAGTTAAGACATTGAGACATTTTGTGCATACAGCTACTAAAATGTCTTACCCTTTAAACAAAACAGGGATTGTTTGTCCATATATTGCAATATATTTAAGCTGCCCAACTACGTCAAAGTCATTACATATCTGGCCAGTCCTACTCTCAAATTGCATCTGATTCATTAAGAATTCTATTGCTTCATTATACATTTTACAAAGGGACTAAGTTTTACCTGCAACTTACTTGCTGCTTTCAAAGCAAAACTCCCAAACTTGGTGGGATCACCTGCCTATAGCTGGGAAGGGGTGGGAGCTACTGGTGTCTAATAAAAGGACAAGTTTGAAAGTTTTACTTTGAAGTTGAAGGTAAAACTTAGTCCCTTTGTAAAATGTATGATGAAGCAATAGAATTCTTAATGAATCAGATGAAATTTGAGAGTAGGACTGGCCAGAAATGGAATGACTTTGACGTGGTTGGCCAGCTTAAATATATTGATAATGGGTTGAGGGTTAAAAATTTTACTTTTCTGTGCATTAACTGCAACTGCTGCTCAAATGTGAAAAAAGGCAAATTTTTATACCATCCAAGGAGGGGTACGCCTATACGTATTCCGTGACGGTACTCGTGTAACTCCACATTTGCAGTGTATGTCATCACATGCCCATGAAGGCTGGCATATGTGGGGCAAACCATGAGGACCGTCCGGGAACGTATACAGGAGCACAAATCTGCCATCAGAACGGGGAAAAAGGAGCAAGTAGTTGCAGTTCATTTTACTGATATTAATCAGCTCAGGTTTCAGATTTGGCTGATATGAGCATTATTGTTTGTTCACTTCAGCTGCTGAAGTGTGAGAGGCACATCACATGCAATTAGCATCATATGCATTTTCATTCCTTCTGCTTTCACCAATATCGGTTGCATTTTTCTTAATTGTTTTTTCAGCTGCATTTCTCATGACTTATATGCATAGTGGAGATCCAGATTAGGTTTTGTACCTTTTCCTTATAGGATTTTATATTCATTTTTTATTTTATGATTAAAAACTGGACCAATTAAATATAAATTAATTTGTAAGAAATTTGAGCTTGAGTCAGTAGGAAACAGTTTTTTATTCTGAGTAATGCTACTTCTTTTCGACAACTTTGCATTGGTTAAAAACTAATACAGCATTTAATTAGATTGGCACCAAGGAAAATGCAATAATGCAAAGTCTTGATGTCAGCTCTTTACAAAGAATGGTGTTTGCAAAAACTTAGGATCGGTTACTTAGGAGGAAAAGTTTTATATATCTTAATATTGGTTTAAGAAATGAATTCCATCTGATCTGTTGCTTGTAACATATTGAAATAAGCCTCATTCCTCCATACTGAATCTGTCTTGTTGTATTTTCCTGTTCACTTCCTAGATGATGGCTGTTGGCTGTCATTAATTCATTACCCTGGGTGTAATAACTTATAGGGAGAGTTACAAAGATCAGCCCTTCCCTATTTCTGTTTCACAGCACATTAGCTTAGTGATTGATCGTGGCTTTAAGCATCACACATTTCATTAACATTGATTAAACTACAGTGCAAGAGTCCAGGGACATTTACAAAAAACATGCCTTATTTTCTGACACTTTACAGCTCACAGATGAGGTTGCAGACTTAAAACTGTAATTCTTTAAAAACAATTTTAAAGAAAGAGAGTAGAAAGGTAGATATCCTATTCCTTGTTGCTCCTGGTTACCTTTGTACGGGTCCTTACACATGGGTGTTTGTACCTGCGCTCCCCTGTGTTCCGTTTTGTTCCGCTCAGCTTCAGAGTGCGTCTAGGCCTGCGCTCCCCTGTGGCTGAACGGAACAAAACGGAACGCAGGTACAAACGCCCATGTGTAAATGCCCTTAGGGAATAGATAACCTTCAAATTAAACCAGGCACCAGCCTGTCTGGAAAGACATGGGTCCAACATATATTTTCTGTAATGCCTTTTTACTTCCAAGTGACCTAATACTCTAAATCAGGGCTGTCCAATTGGCAGTCCGTGGGCCACATGCGGCCTGCGACCCCCCCTTCGGGGGCCCCCTACCTGCTGTGTTTGCTTACCGTGTGTAAACTTTAAATGGTATCACCACAGAGATTAACTGGCCCCTGCTTTGTTTATACCTCAAATTCAGACTAATCCCCTGTATTGTTCACACCTATGAACCCCTTGCATTGTGCCTGCTGTGTTTGCTTACCATGTGTAAACTTTAAATGGTATCACCACAGAGATTAACTGGCCCCTGCTTTGTTTATACCTCAAATTCAGAATAATCCCCAGTATTGTTCACACCTATGAACCCCTTGCATTGTGACACTTGATAAAGGGCCCTAGCCCGAAACATGTTGTGTGTGTGATCCACTTCCTCAATAAAGAAGTAATGCAGCTTTAAACGTCTGCCTAAACCTGCTATTGCTCTTTGTGAGATTTATCTTGGGATATTAACACAGGATACCCCGTGGGATGAACAATACCTGAAAAACAATACCCTGAAAAACGTCTTTTCTAACATTGTTCTCATTTGTAACAGCTCTATTGTTCAGAACCCTAAAGCCCTGTATTGTTCACACCCGAGACCCAGACTGAAACTTCCCACATTGCTCACCTGTTCACAATTTATACAAAATGCTAATGGGGCACCAGCACTGGTCCTGATGGGTTCCTCTGTCTCCTGCTCTATTCTGCCTTCCCTATGCTCCCTGTGTGTGCCGTGCTCAGCCTGTGTGTGCTCTACTCTGCCTGTATGTGCCCTGCTCAGCCTGTGTGTGTGCACTAGTCTGCCTGTATGTGCCCTGCTCTGCCTGTGTGTGCTCTACTATGCCTGTATGTGCCCTGCTCTGCCTGTGTGTGACATACTCTGAAACCATCAACACCACCGGGCTGTGAATATTAATTACCAATCAGAGATCAGAGTGGATACTTTAACTTCTGTGTTTGGAGAAAATAAGTAAAACAGAATTGTTTAAACACACACCCTATTGTGGATTAATCATATTTCATGTGAAATTATATATGGGGTTTAGTTGCAACATTTTTTTACATGTTGTCCTTTTTGTTGGACACTACAGAGATCACCTGACACTACAGAGATCACCTGACAACTACAAGTGAGTGTAGGACTATCCAGACCAGGGATAGCATTGATTTAGTTGGGAAGTTTGAATGTATTGTGATACATGGGCAATCAATCTTGGGTTTGTTTAAAAAAGAGGGGGAACAGTTTCGTAGTAAATTTTTGCATGATATAGGACTCATCAACAACCACAAGCATAGTCAGCAACTTTTGCTTTTCCCTGCAGGGAGTTGCGCCTAAAACCATTTCATTAAAGGTGCTTCAGTCAAAATGTACTTCCCAATAGTTGTGCTCTGCCTTCTGAACTAAGCATTTCTGTGCCTATTGATGCTGGTGAACACTGGAGCTACTGCCACTTCCAGACCAGGCAGTACCTCACTCAGCATCCGTCAGTTCAGTTGTGCCAAAACAATATGGCTCAAACATCATTCACAAGCACAACACTGGAAACAGCACCAGGCAGACATTGAAAATGTATGTATGTGTAGGGGACAAGAGAAATCTTTCCCCTGTTTTTCTGCCAGTGACATCATCCAGTCCAGTTACAGGCTGGAGAGTGATCCGATTGGCTGGGCATCCAAGTGCATCCTTGGAAGAGTGGGTGTTCCTGACATTGGAGCCAAATGTACAGTGTCTTCAGGAGAGCTGAAGAGAGCCAGCACGAGGAGCTGTAAGACTGTCAAGTACAGAGAAGCTGTTAAATCTGTGGAGGTTTGATTAATAAATCTGATTGAGCCCAGCCTGTCCCCTGCCAAGCTGCTAGAAACTCCGACGAGAAAGGTGCCACTGTTGAGATTGATCCTGCTGCGGTGCTGTCTGTAATCTCCAGTGTGACTGCCTCTGAGAACACCCCGGTGAGTGAGCCACCCAAGGGAGGATACTGGGAAGGATACAAGCGAGGGACTACAAAGTGAAGACAGGTCTTTTGTGTTTACCTGCTATGTGGGAGCTACTGCTAAATTTCAACGGGGGAGGTACTTTTGGGAAATGGTAGCGCTACCTGGGAATAAGAACTCTGGGGAAGGGACATTTCATTTGGATTGGGACTTTGGTATTAAATAGGACTGACTGTGTTGGAGCAACAGTAAAGTATCTAATAGTGGTTTAGGTAGTGTCCCACGTGTCCCCAGTGTAGGAATGTATGGTGTATTTGTTTTCCCAATTTTAAATACAGTTTATATAAATTTTATATATGTTTAATTTGCAAACTGTGTGTGTGTTTTATTACTTCTAGTGGAATTGTTCCCTAGGTGGAGGCACTGCGCTGTAATTCCCAGTTCACAGTACTTTTCATACGCAAAAGGGACTCAGGGCCCCTGGATTTCCAAGGGTAATTTGCTATTTAAAGAGACAGTAACTAAATTAGGGTTGTATACAGTATGTATGTATAACTTTATTTGTAAAGCACTGTTAAGGAGCCGCAGCGCTGTACAGTGCATAAAAGTACAATATATATATATAAATATACATAGGAAAGACAAATCACATAATAAATATATTCAGACTCATAGGACAAAGAGGTTAAGTGTTGTGTGGTAAGAGATATAGTGGGAAGGAGGTCCCTGCGCCGTAGAGCTTACAGTCTAAGTGGAGAATGGAGAACTTGCATTAGAACAGAATGGTTAACAGTATCAAAAGCAAAAGATAAGTCCAGGAGAATGAGAATAGAGTAATGAGTTTTGGTCTTAGCAGTCTGCAGATTATATTGAAAATATTCAATGCAATATAGGACCAGAGAAATTGCATCAAAAGTGCATTGTTGTGAAAAAACATGGTGATTGAGCCTCTATTAGTAAATGCACCCTTTTATCATAAGGGATCATAAAGTATGCATTAAAGGGGTTGTTCACCTTCAAACAACTAGTTGATTTCAGATAGATCACCAGAAATAATAACTTTTTCCAATTACTGTCTATTTTCTATTTGTAACCGTTTTTCTAATATTGAAGTGTAAATTGTCATTTTTCACCTTCTAAAGCAGCCCAGGGAGACCCCAACTGTTCTAAACTGATACATTTAATGGATACATTTCTTATCTTTGTCCCTGCTGGGCAGAATCTCTTTGTTTCATTACAGGCAGCTGTTAGAATTGATACAATAGTTGCTAATATTCCAGATATGTTGCTGTGAAATGTATCAATTAAATGTTGCAAAATTGTATCAGTTTAGAGTCTGCACCTGAATTACTGAGCTGCCAGGCTTAAACACCACAGACACCAACATTCAACTTTACACTTAAATTGTGGAAAAACAGTAAAAGATAAATAATGGAAAGTAATTGAAAAAAGTCTTTATTTCTGGGGAACAATTTGAAAACAACTGAACAGAAAAAAGTGTTTGTAAGGTAAACAACCCCTATAAAGGCAGAATACAGGGTGCAAAGAATAGGCTCAATCAGCCTTTTTTGTCGCTGCTGAGGTCAGAGGAGCTCTTTTCTTGCCTGTATGTAGTTTACACTGATCAGGGCTACCATGAGGAATCGGGTTGCCCCATACTATTGAGGCCAGAATTATTAATCCATTGGTCACCTGGTATGTATTGTTAGCACATTTTACATCTTACTAATTAGATTATCAAAATCTCAGTTAAATTTAATAAGCTTTATGTTTGCTGTATTAGTTTATTTAGAAAACGGTATGTTTCCTATGTCCTTTCTAGAGTTCTCATATATAATTATTCTGACAAATTTAGCAGCCACTGCTGTGAGCAGAAATATGATTGAACTTAGACACAAAAATTAGAGTAAGCAGATTAGCCGTGTCTTCCCTCCTTACATGAATATATCTCTGGATAATAAGAGAATTCCCATCTAAATTCATGAGTTCTTGTATGTCACTTTGGGTTTAGCTTAAAATGTGCTAAAGTGACCTTCTTATGCTGTATAAATAAAGACTTTTAGAAATTATATTTTCAGGAACCTACATTTAATTGGGTATGAAATAAGGTACGTATCTGGGTTATTTTTTCTGTTAAATCTATAATTCATTGGTAACCTGGATATTGGAAAAATGTGGCTACACTGTGCTGTTTTCATAGTCAGGGTTGTGTGTTCTTCTGTTTGGTGTGGTCTATTTAGTCATAATTACATGCTCTGTAATATAGTTGTAATGCACTTAGCATTATAGTCTTATTTGTTGTATGCAAGGTCTCCATCCAGTGTGCATAAGGCAAACCAGTAATTCAAGTTCCTTCAGAAATAAGATTTGAAAGTAGCAGCCATTGAACTATATACTGTAGGTGCTGTATTTCTATTTCCTTTAGTTGAGTACTGCATTTCTAAAATTAAACTTTCAGGTACTTCTCGATAGAATACACACGTTTGGACCAGAACAGACATGACAAGGCATTATTGTGTTTCTTCTACAGCAAACCTCTTACTACAGCATTACTTTTACCCTGGGTCCATAAAAAGCTTTATCAGCATAATAATGGAGAAAACACATTGGGCAAAGGAGGGAAATTATGTGCATCCCACGTTTACAAATCAGTATATGTTTGAACTTATTCGTCATTACTAAATGCATTGCCAGTATCCATCAGGAATTTGAGAAACTGAAACCAAATTTGTTTTTTTCTTCAATTGTTCTACAACTAATGATAGTGGTCAGACTACAGTATCTAGATTAATATTATCTATAAACATCATTTACATAGACATTAACATATTCTGTAGGTGACTTCTGTCTTTGTATAGAGGCTGTGTTTCAAATATTCATGTGGGAAGAAATAGGGGCTGTTTTCTTCTGCTGTACATAGCAATTTCAATATGATAATGAAGCACATCTGTGTATTTATTTAACTTGAGACAAACTGCAGAACATGCCAGTGAAGGAAATCTGTTTGTAATTATGATAACAGCTGTTTTCATCTGTGCCATTTGTGTTGCATTGCCCAATTTACTCAGGCACGCTTCAGTTGCCAAGTCTTGCTTTAGGATATTAGGCAAACTTAACACTGAATGAGCTAAAATATCTTCCAATTTGCTCACTTTCTTTAAGTCCCTGTTAATAAGAATCCATCTAGTTGACACAATTGACTGATTAAAACAACAGGGCTCAAAATGAGTCATGTAGTAACACAGAAACCGCTTGACCTAGTTCAGTAATGTGTAGAAAGCATCAGATATTTAATTTTGATGTACTATTCCTTTAGCTTGTAACGCCAGAGTTAATGTGTGAACTGCAGTACCTATTACATGTCATTAAGGAGATGCAGGTTAAGGGAGATACAATGCCAAGCAAGTATAGAATAACATGTGGATGAAGATTATAAATGACAGTTAATAAAATTAATGTATGTTTCTGTCAGTTTGTGTGTCTCTTGTGCACTGATTATAAGACTGATGTGCACTCATATTAGCAAAGTGCCTCATTAATGCATTTCTTCAAGGCTGTGGAATATTTCTCAGCAGGATTCTCCTCCTCCCTCCAGCAGATCATAACCCAAAACCTAAGTCTTATCCATTGAAAAAGTAAATTAAGGGAAACTACCTCATTAAAATAATACCATCATAAGCCAAGTTACTGTATCTATCCATAAAACGAAAAAGTGAATTGTTCTGAAATGGCATATTCCCTAATACATATTTAATTAGAACATATTACGCAGTGCTAATATCCTATTAGCAAATATAAAATTGATTACCCTTAACTGGTGTTATGTAATTATTAACTAGATAATGTATTTTATGTGTTGATTTTAGATGTTACATTTGATATGTAATTGGGTATGCCATCCCACATTATACATCTACCTATTAGTCTCTTCTATTTTTTTTTAAATAAATAACAGTATATACAGTGCTGTTTTAATCTGCCAGAGAAAATGTGCCTTTTTGAGCATGACTGTTGGTGGAAAAATGTTGTGGAAAACCCACTGTTTGCAGATGACATAGAACTAAGCAGCCCAATAATTTAATCCAGATTGCAACAGCATCTTGACAAAATGGCAATCTGGGCAGCTAAATGGCAGATGAAATTCAATGTTGATAAATGTAAAGTCATGTACCTGGGTTGTAAATATATGTAAGCCACTTCATATGTTCCAAAGAAAACAGCAGCACTCCGGTGGTAATGAAAAAATGAAAATACTTGAGAAAGGGCTTGTGTTGCCCGAAACGTTGCCGCCTAAGTATTACAGTAAAGTATTTTCATTTTTTCATTACCACCGGAGTGCTGCTGTTTTCTTTGGAACATATGCAGTATTTTGCCTTGGCAGGAGGTACAGCTTGCACCCGGGGCTGCAATGAGCTTTGTTCACTTTTGAAGCACACCTGAACTAACTATATGTAAGCCACTTATTCCCTTTACTGGGATTGCACTAGGCAACTCCATTATGGAAAAGGACATTGGAGTCCTTGTAGATAAATTTGGCTGGAACAAGCAATGCCAGTCAGCAGCTTCAAGGACATATAAGGTCTTGAGCTGTATTAAAAAGGGGCAAAGGGGCATTGTGGGGGGAGGGCATTATTCTTCTGTCTTCACTGTACAGAGTGCTGGTTATGCCATTCACTTTTGGTCTCCAGCACTTAAACAGGACATAACTGAATTAGAAAGGCTACAGAGAAGGGCAACTAAGCTTGTAAAAGGTATGGAATTTTTTGCCTCTGGATTAACTAGCAGTTAGGCATATATATATATATATATATATATACTTAAAGGAGAACTAACACCCAATAATAAAAAAAACCCTACCCCACTACCTTACACAGTCCCCCTCCCTGCTTCCACCCTCATAAGAGAGTACCCCTGTAAGGGCCCCTAATTCATTACCCATGTATAGGTGCAGAGTGAGCTCAGTGGAGCTCATGGCCACCATCTTCCGACTCTTCTGTATTCTTCGGGAAGTGAATGCTGCATTGGTGCATGTGCAATTGGAGCAGTCTTCCGGTTCGTAGCATCTGTGCATGTGCCACAACTGCTCTAAATTGCCAAAGGGAAGAGGACCCAAAGAACACAGAAGAGCCGGAAGATGGCATCCATGTGCTCAGCTGCGCTTGCTCTGCACCTTTACCTGAGAAATTATATAGGGGTACTTTCACATGTAATCACCTATGCATTGGGAAGCAGGGAGGGGGGACTATGTTGGATAGTGGGTAGGGGTTTAACTTCTCATTTAAAAGGTTGAACTTGAGAAATTTGTGTCTTTTTTCAACCTATGTTACTATTAGGAAGCATATATAAAATTAGCCATTCCAAATAAGGACTGGAGATCAAAAGAGATGGGAGTGGTTGCAAACCATTCGTTGGATTTCATGCAGATTCACTGGTAGCCTGACACTTCAAGGGAGATTTGAAGGGGAAATAAGCCTCCTATTGGTTTTTTTCCCACAACCCATCCCTGGTTCATCCCCACCTCTACCACATCAAAATAATTCTTAGAAAGTTCCTCATTCTTGATAATTAACAGGCCAACATAGAACTTTACAGTGCAGTTGGCAGCTGAGCTTGAGTCACTTCCAGTCTCATAATCCATGCTGGTTATTGCTTGGCAGAAGGCACATCTGACTTTCTGGTGGCAAAATAACTGTGCTTCATTTTCAAAATATATAATAAATATTTGGAATATATATTCCTATTGCATGTATGGGATCCTTTATCCAGAGAATCTATAGGAGAAAACCTTCCTCTACAGAAACCAGTATGGGAAGAATATCTCCCATTGACTCAATTTTATTCAAATAATTCAATTCAAAAATGGTTTAATAATAAAACAATACCTTGTACTTGATCCCATCTAAGATATTAGTAATCCTAACTGGAGGCAAAAATTTAATTGACATTTAGGGGCAAATTTACTATTATTCCCCATAATTAGCTCGACCAAATTCAATATTCGATTAGCATTCGATTGTCGAATGCTAATCGAGTAGGCTACCTTTTATTCGATATTCGATCATTCAACGATCGAATTAAAATTTATTCGATCAGTCGAACAATTTATTTGATCAGTCGAATAAATCATTCGATCATTCAAATAATTCCTTCGATTAGAACGATCGAAGACTTCGATCGTTCGAATCCTATTCGATCAGGACTTAGACTCAATCTAATTGATCATTTACTATTCGATGATCGAATGTGCCTAATTTGCCCAAATTCAACCAATCGAATAGATCCTATGATCAAATATTCCATCTAATTCAATTTTATTCACATGAATACATGTGAATTTAGTAAATCGGCCCCTTAATGATTTTTTTAGTAGACTTAGGGAATGGAGATCCAAATTATGGAAAGATTCCTTATCCAGAAAACCCTAGGTCCTGAGCATTCTACAGATCCCGTACCTGTATAGTATTAACTATATTATATGGCTTTCGGTGTACTAAACTATGAAACACAAAAGTCAACGGTTGTTCCCCAGTCCTAAGCTCAAGAAATCTTTTTATGCTATGTGACAAAAGAAAAGTATTCTTTCTGTACCAGAACTTCAGCTATAATGGCAGGACCACCCATGGGAAAAATGAGCAAAACAGCGGCAAGAGTCTAAATGCTACTAATGGAAATTGCTGAATTTGACTTTATTTTTCCCCAGATTGGTTAAAAAAAATTTCTTGCTGCTTATAGACATAATCAGCCAAACTTTCAAAGTACATAAAATATGGCTCACAGATAGATTCATATCTTTTCTTAAATTTAATTGCATATTATTTCAGGGGAAAAATGACAAATGGAACATTCCGGAAGGCAATTTAAAATTGTTAAAGAGAGAAGATTGTTTTTTTTTTCACTAGCTAGAATCATATTATCTTTTTTCCCAGTGAAGATGCATCATTTTTATTCAATTACTTCATGTTAAATGTGTATGGTTGGCAGCAGGTATGAAATCCCTGGAGCACCACTGGCAGCAAAATGCAGGAGAAAGGTAAAGAATAACAAATGTGATTGATGAACCCAGGAGCAGTGCTTTTGCAAGCATTGTAATAGAGTGTTGCTTTGTTCACTGAGAGAAACACAGTAAATTAAAAATCATAGTACTTAATCTATAGAAGCTACGTGTGATTTGAGAAGTAGGCAAACATGGGCTATTTTCATTCCAGAAAACCTAATGGGGGGGATTAATTTTAAAGATTCCCCATACAATGACAACTTACTTAAATGTATATAACGTCATTTGTAATTTTCACTGTAGGGAATATTTACCCCCCCCCCCTTCTTTTTTAAATGAGTTTATTCAGTTAGGCTTATGTAGACTAAGTAGACATAAACAATGTCTTAAATGCCAATAAATGATCAAACAAGTTGGGGGGGGGGTGCTTTGTAGTGTGTACAGGTCTGTATGTAGGTCTGTAAAAAATGCATAGTTAACCTAGTTAATTTGGGTTGAGAAAAAACATTTGAACTAATTTGCCAGTTTGCTGCCCAGATATCCAGTATAATCAGATTGCTCTGCAATGTGTCAGTAAGTTGCATAGCTTTGCAAAATTTTATACATTGAACAAACAAGGATCAGCACCTACAATGCCTACCTCCAGGTCATTAGTGGCACTACACTAACGCTGCTCAAATTAGAAAATGTTCCATTTCCCACCACTCTTTGTAATCTTCCTCCAGTTTTCTATATAAGTACATATAGCAGGTTTCATGCAAACATTAATCAGTAACCTTCTTTGTGTTGTTGTATCAAATGTTTTAGCAAAATCTAATTAGACCACATCCACTGGCATTGCAGAGTGTCAGCTTCTGTTCACCTCCTCATAGAAGGCAATTATATTAGTCTGCCAAGATCTGTTATGCTTAAAACCATGGTATTGCAATGTATTCAACTGTCCCACCCTTTCTTGCTAAATTTTACTTAAAATATTGTATTTAAAAATAATTTGGGATTCATTTTACTAATTTCTGCTATGACTTTACATTCTCTATTATAGCTTGTCTGCCAGTAGTTATATGCCTTTTTATATGGCTAACTTATATGCCTTTTTCCTTCCAACCTCAACGTTAACACTTCTATAAAACCTGGGTGTTGCTTTGTGACATCTTTATACCATGATTATAAATATAAAACACGTTGCCAATTATTTAGTTTTATGCTGGGTTTAGCTTGGGTTTAGCTTGATAACTTGTTATTAACATTTTAGGAAAAAATATCTCATTAATTTTCAAACTGGAATGCGTAATACGTCATGAAAGTACTGCACTTATGAATTGAGACATGATATATAACCTACCCTTTTATGGTATTAAACTTGTGTTATTTCATACTGACTAAGTCAATAGACCCCAAAAAGTTGACTTAAACGTGAAACTGTCCCTTTAATGCCTGTGAGGAATATTCTGGAGTTTGTAGCTCCTTATCAGCTGGTGCAAAAAATGTTATAGGTTTGTAGTGAAATGCAGTGAAAAGTTTCTGAAAGGCACTTTATTCTGGAAAGATAAGTATAAAAATGTGCTTAAAATAATGTACATTTATTTTGCTTCACTAAAATAAAAGACAAGGACAAACCTTTACCATATTTGAAATTTGTCTCCTGGGAAACAATTGTACTGTATTCTACAGATGTTTTTTTTTATAAGTCATTTGAACTGTGGATATACTTTACTTCTTAATGGTTTGATCATTTAAAAAATATTTTAAGGCACAAGCCCAAGGCAAAACTTACTCTGCAGCATAACTACAATAAAGTACAAAATGCAAATCAAAAGATTTCAAGTCAAGAGGGTCTATTGTGCTTTTGATTCTTAGTAGATATAGACATAACAAGTCAGAAATTGAACATTTTTACTTATATATGGATTCTAAAGCCTTCTTTCAAACTTGAATTTTCATTAGAAACAATGTTGAGCCCTGCATACATTTATAAAACTACTTTTTATTTCCTAATATCAGTGTAAAAAGTTTGAAAGAGGCACCAAGAGATATGTTTTTCCACCTACTTTCTAGAGGCATTGGGGGTCATTTATCAACACTGGGCAAATTTGCCCATGGGCAGTAACCCATAGCAACCAATCAGATTGCTGCATTCATTGTTCTACTTGCAGCTGGCTTCAAAACGCTAATCACTGATTGGTTGCTATTTGTAACTGCCCATGGGCAAATTTGCCCAGTGTTCATAAATGAGCCCCAGTATGTAAAGCCTTGCACCTGCAATTATGTGTTACTATAGGCAAGAAAGGGGATGCAATAACCAAAACGTGTTAGATATCAGACAAAAAGATACTACTTACTTATTTGTGTCTTTGCTACCCAATTTGCACAAAATGGGGACACAAGCTGTAAACAAAATAAATATGCTCAAACAATTTTCATATATACTGAAAATATTTTACTCTATGCCAGGGTTTTTTTTTTTTTACTGAAAACCATAATTTAAAAACAGTAAGCAATATACAGTATCATTCACGTTATACATTATGTTACCACTGCTAAAGGTTTAGACAATAAAATTTACTATGATTGCCCAGGAACAGTAATCCATAGTAGCCAATGATCAGATGGAATTTACCTGTTGAAAAGTAAATGTTGTATTGGTCTCTTTGGGTTACTGCTCTTGGGTAAATGTAGTACATTTTATTACATATGGGAGATAGAAGTCTAACAGAGTGCCCCTTTAGAGCTATAAGACTGTGTTCTTCTTTCATTGTGCTCCTTATCCTAGATTGCCTATGTCCATCTACAGTAGCTCAACTGCTCCTCATTGTCAACAATGTCTTTAGACTCTGAGCAACAGCTGATTTATATTGTGTGAACAACTTTGCTGGTACTTGGCATTGAACGGGATCAAGACAACTAGATTATTGGGGGGAGGAGGAAGTAATTTGTTTTTCTTAAAGGAACTGTAACCGATGGCATAAATACTCACTGGTGGGCCTTGGTATAGGATGGGCACCCAGGCCCCCCTGTTTAGCCCTCCCCCTATGATTAGCCTGCCAAAGTGCTGCTTGTATGCTTGCTTTAAACTCTCTCCCTGCCAAGCCACTGGCGATAACCATTATCATGACTCCAGCGGGCCCCAAGGGGGTGCAGACCCAGGTGCGATCACACTCCCTGCACCCCTGGTAGTTACACCACTGACTGTAACACCTAAAAATGAAAGTGTTTTAAAGGAAAGGCAACAGAATGTACTGGTTAAAGGGATCCTGTCATGAGAAAAAAAAATGTCTTAATCCCTATAGATAACTGTCAGGCTTACCTTCAGAATCCAGGAAAGGGTGATGTGAGAGAACTCACAAGCGTCTCGCACAACACAGACCACCCTGAGGAGTGAACAGGGGGAAAGTGCGTGGAGAGTAGCTGGTGAGACTAACAAGGCGAGGTACCAGGGATCAGGCAGAGGCGTAGTCAGACAATCCAAAGGTCGATGGCTGGCAGCAAGTATCAAATCCGGAATCAAGCAAGAAGGTCAGGGTAGGCAGCAATTCAGCGTAGAGTCAAAAGGAAGCAGGGTCACAACAGGAGATCAGAAATAATTCACAGCTAGGCTTACGGAAATTAACCCAATAACCAGGCACAGAGCAAGTCCAGGAAGTTCCTTAAATAGGCCTATTTGGCGCCAAACGAGTCGCACAATTCGTCGCCCCGCGCCCAAACCGACGCAGTCAGAACGTACGCGCGTCCAACTTTACACGCGTCCAACTCGACGCCCGCGCACACCCGCACATCCCCCGCGCGCAACCGCCGAACCGGACGCTGCAGAGGACGGGACTGCAACTGTCTGGGGTGAGTAACCTCACAATGCCCCCCACCAAGGAGCGGCCTCAGGACGCGAGGACCAGAAGGTTTACCCGGATGGGATCGATGGAACAACTTCAGAAGCCTAGGAGCGTGGACATTCCCAGCAGGCTCCCACGAATTTTCCTCCTGTTCACTCCTCAGGGTGGTCTGTGTTGTGCGAGGCGCTTGTGAGTTCTCTCGCATCACCCTTTCCTCGCTGGATTCTGAAGGTAAGCCTGACAGAATAACCAGGCACAGAGCAAGTCCAGGAAGTTCCTTAAATAGGCCTATTTGGCGCCAAACGAGTCGCACAATTCGTCGCCCCGCGCCCGCAATGGTCGCGCGCCCGAACCGACGCAGTCAGAACGTACGCGCGTCCAACTTGACGCGCGTCCAACTCGATGCCCGCGCACACCCGCACATGGCCGAACCGGACGCTGCAGAGGACGGGACCGCAACTGTCTGGGGTGAGTAACCTCACAGATAACACTTAATTATTCTATGTACTGCAGTTTATTTTATATAGTGAATAAAGTACCCCCTCTTGTACATTATAAGGATATTATAAGTTACCGAGGAGTTTCATGACCATATAAAAACACGAGGCCGAAGGCTGAGTGTTTTTATACAGGTCATGGAACTCCGAGGTAACTTCTAATATCCTCATATTTTGCAACTGAGGGTACTTTATTTATTATAATACACAAGTTTTGGTCAGTCATGTGACAGAAATGACATCAGAACTCACCGTTTATAACTGATGACATCAGAACTCACCGTTTATAAGGATATAATTTACAAGATATTCACAGCTTTTGTGTATTGTAATACAATATTTTACATTAAGCAATATTTTACTTTTAACAATAACAACAGTAAAATAGTTAACAAAAAGGGCTAAAATTGTAGTGTCTCCCTCCTATCTGAAGTGGAATAAATAGAAAGTACACTCCACCATGCACAATGTTGACATTACAAAGAGTATTGTGGGTTACAGGGTTGATAAGCACATACTGTAACTCATCTATATTGAGATTTATTTTGTCTTTATGTCTCTGTTTTCTTATGTCTCTTGTTGTTTTTTTTAGGGCATGGTTGGCTAAGTTAAATGTTCAGGGTTTAGTAAGAGACAGGACTTTCTGTACATTTTCACTTAACACTTAATTATCCAATTAACCCCAAGTAATCATAAGGGCATACGGGACAGGTATGGAATGAATTGTCTATTGTGAATTTTAGGTACTAACCTGAGGTTAAAAAAAGAAGCAGTTTAATTAAAATGCAGTGTAATAAGAGAGAAATGTTTGATGGGCTACAAAATCTTTCTCATTAGACTTGCTTTCACATAGGCCTGCTTTTTACCCACTGTTTCACACAAGAGAGATTAGACTGCTAGGTCCATGGATAATGACATTTAAATCCCTGCATACAACTAGCCATGTTACTGACATCCCTGTGACAATTGATAAAGTGCAACAGCTTCATGAAATCTGTGCATAATCCATACAATTCCCCTTCTGTGTTCTTCCCTGCAGTTTTAATGAGCATATTCACTAGGACTTCAAGGAAGTGAGATGCAGTGAATGTTTGCTCTGCTACTCCACTAGCAGTGTATGGAGACTATTTAGAATCAAGTGTAATTATCTGTTTCTTAACCGGTGGGGTAGAGGGATGATGCTAAACCTCCCTTTTGGTTTTACAATAATCAGTCTTTGTTCTCTATAAGAAAGTAAAAAAGCACCAAGTGGAATTAACAATGAACTGTTAATTTTAAAGTATACTTGTAATCAAAGGACATATTACTGACTGTAGGCAGCACAGCATAGCACAACATTGATCTATGGATATACTGCACTTAGAATATGCTAAACTTCTAATTACACCATATTGACTTCCAGCTTTCATCTATTTATTGCATCTTTTTCACTGTAGGAGGTAGCAGTGTCACCTGTTTTGTTTCTCTAAAAGGACATATTAATGACTGTAGGCAGCGCAGCATGGCACAACATTGATCTATGGATAGACTGCACTTAGAAAATGCTAAATTTCCAATTACATCATGTTGACTTCCAGCTTCCATCTATTTATTTCATCTTTTTCACTGTAGGAGGTAGCAGTGTCATCTGTTCTGTTTCTCTAAAAGGGATGTAAACACAAAAATAAAATTTGACCCAATTAAAGATAAAAAAATGGGTAAATAGATAGTATGTGCAAAATAAAAAATGTTTCCAATATAATTTGTTAGCCAAAAATGTCTATATAAAGACTGAAGTGACTGGATGTCTAACATAATAGCCAGAACATTGCTTCCTGCTCTACAACTCTCTTGGTTTCCGCTGATTGGTTACCAGGCAGTAACCAATCAGGGGATTGAGGGGGGGCACATGGGTCATAACTGTTTGCTTTTGAATCTTAGCTGAATACTGAGTGAGGATCAATTGCAAACTCACTGAACAGTTATGTGACGTCCCATGTGGCCCCCCCTTCAAGTCGCTGACTAACTCAGAGTTAGAGAGCTGAAAAGCAGGAAGTAGTGTTCTGTTCTATTAGACATCCAGTCACTCCAGCCTTTATAAATTACATTTTGACTAACTAACTATATTAGAAATATTTTTTATTTTGTACAACCTATCTATCTGAGTTTTTATTATCTATCTATCTATCTATCCAGTTTTTATTTCAACACTGAACTGATCCTTTAAAGAAACTGCAATTTTGGCAATTTTCCAACATGCAACTATCACAAATTTGTAATAGTTTTACAATAATTTTTTTTTCCTTTTATTTATTGCCCATGGGCAATGATAGAAGCAGAACCTGAATGAAGAAGTAGTGACTAGACATGGATGGCTACACTGGTTCAAGAGACAGAACTAGCAGTTTAGGAAAGGACAAATAGTACCTAATATGCTAGTACCCATAAAAGGAAATATACAATATCTGAAGTTGCACAATGTATTTACTGCTTCTCTACTGCTGTGTTATAAATAAATAGGTGAGAGGGGAGTTTTTGTAGAGAAGTTCCTGCATCTATTGAAGGCTAAACCATGACTAAATATTTAACCAAAAAACAAAAAATGTAATTAAATATGTTTCACAGATGGTTCTACTTTTTACATTTTCTCAATGAAAATGGCAAGTGTTTCAGAAAAGGTATAATAAACGAAGGCTTCAATAAAGTAATTACATTTTCTTTCTTTTGTGCAAGCATAAATCAAATTGCTTCAAATCACGGAGAACATAAATCCAGTGCACTAATTGTGTCTATTTTCTATTTTAAGGTGCCTTTTCATCCAGTGTCATGTGTATAGAAACGCTGGGATTAGTCTTCGTTATTCAATCAGTTTTGCCTTTGTATAAGTCTTTCTCATTACATTTCTGGAATTATCATCATGTAACACATTGAAAGTTGGAGTTGCACACTTTGCCAATGCATCCAGCCACAGAAATGTCATTTTTCTGTCTAGGCCCGGGTTTATTTAAAACATGTCTCTGCATATTGGTCAGTGTTGGTTCTTTTCACATCACTGCTGTTTTTTGGCATCAGTGGTCAGAAACAAATTAACCTAGAAGTTTTACTTATAGGTACAAACATATAGGGAAAGCAAATATAAACTATTCATATTAATCAGACAGCAGTTATACTCTAATATATTGTTCCCCTTGGACAGTGGTGCATACCATTAATCATTACAAAAATGGTGAAAAAATTATGCATAAGGCTCAAGGGAAGACCTGTACTTAACATCTCCTTTGTGGTAAGTAGAGGGCTCACTTTGCATGTTGTACCTACAGGGCTCAGTTTTTGGTTTGTACCTATAGAGGAATTAGTGCAGCTCAAGCAGGTTAGCCATTTAATAACCTTATAGTGAAATAAATTATTTCATATAAGAATGTATAGTATTGTTTTGATACAAAGTCATAAAATTTATGCTAAGTTTCCTATTCTCACTACCATCTAAACAGTACCACTATACTACAGTTTGCACAATTAAAGGGAATGTAAGTGCACATCCTTATCCTGCCAGGATGTCGCTCCTTTCCTCAAAGGCCCATTTGATCTTGTTAATTTGAGTACAGTTCACTAACTGGGGCAATTTTTTGGCACACATTTTTGCACCTCTGCAAATCTGCAAAAAGTGATTTTGGTACATTTTGGTACATTTACACTGAAACTAAGTGAAAGAATGATGCATTGTGAGCTAAAAACATGGCATAGTGGGATGTTTTGTATTTGTGCTTTTTGTGCCTTTAATTAATGAGCCCTAAAAACGTTTCCACAAATGGCATTATTTTGCACTAGTACAAAATACTATCATAAAATAGTGTCATCAAAAATTTGTATGGTTTTGTGAACAAAATAACAGGATTCATTGAGGTCTGGCGTTTGCAGCAATTAAAAAATTGATCCCCCTCTCAGCCTCAGAATTATAGGTCGGTTAGTCTGACATCAGTAGTAGGAAGGGTTTAATTTGGGGTACTAAGGTATAAGATACTTGGTTTCATTGCGAAAAATAACACTACGTGGGTTACTAAAGGATACCAGCGGGGCAGATAGCATCTGTACATTTTTAGTCACATGACAGATACTGTATCTGGACAGATAATCTTGGCCATCATTCGTGCAGAGAGGGGCAAGTAATCTATAGTAGGCAGTATGTAATTTACTGTATGTATTCATTATTGACCTAGTCAACACAGATGTGCCCAAAGGACCATTTAAAATGTGTGTTAGTAAGAAATGTATTCAACAGTCAAGCCATGCCATTATAATACATAATAATATAATAATACAATCCATGTATAATACTTAATAATACCCTTAGTGGTGTAATAGACAAATAATATGCACGCATCAGCTAAGAGGTATAATATGTGTATACATTCTTAGCAGTCTTTTAGGGCTCAAAAACAAAAGTTTTTCCCACAGACTGATATTTTTTGCTATTCATATACCAGTCTTCTCACCAGCATTTTCTAACCTGAGAAAATCATTTCAGAAGCTTAGTGGATCCCCAGGATGACCAGACTCATATGTAGGTTCTTACCTTACCTCATGGCAGGATTAACCCTGTTTTTTGATTTTTATCAAATTAGCTAAGCATGGGGCAAAAAAAAAAAAGTTTTATGTTATTAGGTTTCTATACTGGTCTGCAATATTACCCCAAATGTGTGTAATTTATTTTTACATACTTAAAAAAAAACATCCATTCTATAGACTGGAAAAAAATTGCCAGTGTAAGGTAATTTTCCACTTTCACATAAATTGTGATTATATATTTATCACGGTAGTGTTATAGCAGCAAAGATTAATTTGCTTTGTTTATTTTGTTCTGTTGTAAATTGTCAAAGAAGATTAATGGATCAATTGACCCCAAGAGCAGTTTATTTATCTTTTTAGTCACACCTCAGTTACAAAATCAATATCCTCCAGAAATATCTGATTCTCCGGTGGCTTATGGTAAATACTAACAACATAGAGCTTTGTGCAAACTGAACAGGAATTCATTATCAGCTTAGATTTTGGTTCTATCGATTCTACTGTACACTGGGATTGCCAGTGGGTTTGTGTTTATTTGTTGTGAAACCAGTGACCTTTGATTTAGAATACTGTGGTTTAGACCACACACATGCATAAAAAAAAACCACATAATCACCTATAGCAACCAGCAGGTAGCATTTATGGGTTACCTGTGTACAACAAACATCCTTTTACTTGCAATGGGATATTTCAACTGGGTAAATTTACTTTTATTACATATGGGTAATAGTATTTCCTAAAGCAGGATATTGACCCAAAATGTGTGTTTCTTTTTGAACAATTAAAGAAAATGTAATTTCTGTGATTTGAAAATTATTTGTAAATGCAATTGCTATTGAAAGCAGTGGCTCTCTGTTACAATGCCTTCCTCTGACTACAGTAACCATTGCAACTTTCCTCCAGCCAAGAATCCAAAACCCACAATGCCCTGCACATTTACTGATTAACTGACCTCAGTAAGAGAATAAAACAAGTAGACTTTTTTCTGGAAGAAGTTGATTTCTGATAAATTATAGCTAATAATGTAGTAATCTAATAATGTAGATCTGATCTAAATACTGTCAATATAAAAGCTCTTGTCATCTGTCATGAAACCTGACTGGGATCAGAAGTGAAATTAATAATTATGAGATTACAGGAATTATTCTCTTCTATGCATGCACTAGGGCCTATAAAATAAAAGAGAGGTTGGAGCAATAGGTGTGGGGTGTGGGGGGAGTTGGTCGGGTTCAGGTAGGAAAAGATGCCAGAGCCAATGCAGGTGAATGGGCCAGAGTGGGTTCAGGCTGGGTGTGGGTCTGTCAAAACTGTAGTGTAGTGTTCCTTGACCCAAACGTCATTTAATTGTTGGGTTGTCCCAAATATATGAGTGAATAGAAATAGATGTAGCTCTGCACTCACCCAGCCAAAGAGTTAATCAAAGTTAGCCCGGTGCTCAGCATAGAGGATCCGGCATCCCTCCAAAGCTTGAAGTTCCTTCCAAAAAACACTGGCACTCAAGGCGATTCCAAGCAGGGTTACCCCTTGCTACTTTATTGTGTGCGAACGTGCACACAATAAAGTAGCAAGGGGTAACCCTGCTTGGAATCGCCTTGAGTGCCAGTGTTTTTTGGAAGAAACCCAAATATATGAGCCCTCCTTTTTTGGTAATGGGATGTTACCATCCTAATTTTCTTTTTTTCTAAATATTAAATTTTTATGCTCCTTTGTTGGAATTTTCTTAACTATAACTTGCCAAGCTTTAAGGGTACTAAAAAAATCTAATTACATATGAGTTTGAGTATGAGTATGATTGACTCGCCATGAGAGCTTCTGTATTCAGAAGTTAGAGAAACCTATTTTTAAATAAATGATGCATTATATTTCCAATCAAATACAAAATAATAGAGATGACAGCCTTTCCAAGTACAGGTATGGTATCCCTCATCCAGAAACCCGTTATCCAGAAAGCTCTGAATTATGGAATTGTCTCCCATAGACTCCATTTTAATGAAATAATCCATAATTCTCTGTAATAATAAAACAGTAGCTTGTACTTGATCCCAACTAGGCTATAATTAATCATTATTGGAGGCAAGACCAGCCTATTGGGGTTATTTAATGTTTACATTATTTTCTAGTACACTTAAGGTATGAAGATCCAAATTACGGAAAGATACATTATCCAGCAAATCCCATGCCCCGAGCATTCTGGATAATAGGTCCCATACTTGTACTGTTTTAGAGACATTCTTCAGCACAGTGGTGTGCGTTGTAGGAATGGCTGATAACCTGCAGGTTTATTGAGTTGCCTTTAATACCTGTATTTATTCCTTCATTATTTTTCCTTGGTCCACTGCTGCCCCTGCCCTATTGGATTACAATCAGAACTCAGAGTTACAACCCAGAAGAGCTAAAGCTTTTTTTAAATCTAATATCTTTATGAATGACTGGCATGTGGAAAAAATCTCGAATCTCCAAGATGATTTCTAAAGTAGAATAATAGCATCCAATTTATTTAGTATTCTAATCTAGACAATGGGCACTTGCTTAATAAGGTCCATGTAAATAAAACGTTTTCATGACAATATACTTTTTTAGTAGTGCAGTATGCCAGATAATGAATGTTTACTAAGTCTACTAGAAAATCGTGTAAACATTAAATAAATACAATAGGCAGGTTTTGCTCCCAGTAAGGATTAATTATATCTTGGATCAAGTACAAGGTTCTGTTTTATTATAACAGTGAAAAATAAATAATTTTAAAAAACTTTGATTATTTGATTATACTGTAGTCTATGGGAAACAGTCTGTAGTTTTTTGTAGGAATATTAGGCATAACAGGTTTTCTGATAACAGATCCCATATCTGTTTGTGCTATGGGTTATTCTTGAATAGAAAATTGCCATTTTAAGAAATAAGGGCCGTCCCCTGGGATCTTACAATTCACGGGGCATACAAACAAACCATACATGTTAGTTAGGTCACATATGCGTAAAAATGAAAATGTTATACAAGCTTCGGCATACTGAAATAAATTACTTTCTAAACACAATCAATTAAAATTTCAGCATTGAATCTGAAATAATCAAGTTTATATTTACTCTCTCAGCATCTGTTTCTCTTCATTCTGTCTTCATGCAGCAGGTGTCATATGAATGATCCAAAATATCTTATGGGTGGGCTCCCATTCCTAGCAGATAAATTAGAGCTACTTCAAATAACGGATTCCGGTACAAACAAAATAATTGCATTTTGCACAAATTCTGCATGTAGAGAGACAGGATTTCTGGTGATTTTAATAGAGGGAGCTCTAATACATCTTAGACAGAATGATGAGAAACAGATGCTAAGAGAGGGATAGTGTAGATAAACTTGACAATTTCAGAAATGGTACAGAATTTTAAATTGATTGTATTTGTAGCCCTTAAATTGATTGTATTTGTAATCCTTTCAACACCTCTTTGTCGGTGTTAAACTCCACGTGTGGCATAGGACAAACCTGAGCTACTTTGCAGTGGTATTGGGAGAGACTGGGTACCTGGTACTTACCAGCACAGTGCCTTCACCTAGTGGGATCCAGGAATACACCTACGGGTTGCCCCACTAAATAATAATACCCACACAGTATTGGTTTAACTGAATAACTCTTTATCTAAAATAAATGGCCAAATATTACATGCAGCACTCTTAACCAGAGGCAATAGGGCCTCACTAGCTGCCTAACTGTAAAAGGCAAAGTCATTTAATGTCCTTTTAATGAACATTGTCTGTATCTTCAGCACCTCTTTTGGGTACTGTCCCTTTAAACAGGATACTCACTACAAATCCTCTTTGAACGCGTTAGCATTTTCTTATACATACAGTCTGACTACCAGCCCCTTTGGATGCTCAGATAGGAATTTCCTGCTGGTTGCTCCTCCAGTCTGAATTCCTTTCACTCTCTCTGTCTCTCCAGGCACTGTATCTGGCTTACCTGTGCCAGTCTGATCCAAATGTCTGATTTTGGTGCAGCCTCTCAGCTCTCTGGGTATACCGGCAGCTCTCTGGTCTCTTTCTCTGCCCACCATGCCAAGCTGTTCTCTTTTGCCAGTATCTGCAACTTCCTCTTTCTGCCAGCCACTCACTGGCTGCTGTGCCAATTCCCACTCCACTGAGATCACTGAACAGCTGGTTGTTAGATAACAGCTTACCTTATTCCTCAGGAATATCCACTTCACATGGGAAGGATGTCACATATCCATCATAAGATTCTTCGTTCAAAAAGTATAAAATGTTTAATCCTAAAGTGCTAGCAAGCTTTACCATTGTCAGTCAGTATTGACACTTTATAAATCATCCATCAGATAATCATTGATCTAATTTTATTTTTATTCAGAATTCACAGCAATCACACTGCTTTATGTTAATGCAACATAACTTCTATTGCTTAAGTACATCCATCCTTTTAAATTCTATTCAATATCATGTGTAGTGTCAATTTTGCACAATTACTGTAGAGGGTTTTTGGATGTTGTGTAAAGACCGTATATTTAATTTTAAATACATTTCTAAAGCTAATTTATCTTCAGGCAACATTTTTTTTAAACCAGGTTGGTTTTAAAATGTGCTGTCATTTCATTAGCAACAGATAAATACATGCAAATTTTCAAAGGCAATCTGCTCATATTTCCTTTTTAAATTATGCATTTTATGGCTTGTTTTATGGAAAACGAATTACAGTAAAGAACAAAAGAGAGGGTTGGATTTAAATAACATAACAAGTGATGTAATTGATTTTTCAGTAAAATTATTTTATTGTTTTATTGCTAATTAAAACTATGGTCCCTGAGGTGTCAAATCCATATCATATTAAATTTAATGTCTCTGACCAAGTTTTACAAACTGAAATCCCTTCTAAGGAGGGAATTTTCTGTACAAATTTACAGAAAATATTCCTGTGGTATTTTTTGGAGTTTTACTGATATTTTTAATTAATTTGGTTACATTCTACTTAAAGGCTAATCTACTACTACTGCCAGCCTTTATAATGGGAAATCCTTCATGTCTACGAGGGCCTTCCAACAGGGGATACATACAGTATTCAGATTTATATTCCATTTCCACCACCTAGCCCACTCTAAAATCTGGAAAACTAATCCAGATTCCCATAACACTCCAATCTCTGAAGCTTTTTGTTTACAACAATTAATCCTCATTAATTATAACCAAAGTGAAATCTTGTTTTCATACATATTCCTGGCATTCAAAATCACCATATCCTAACATTTATAAATCACCAACTTGGTAAAATTATACATTTATCAGCAATGTTTCAAAATCAAAGATAATAAATTTGTTGTTGAATTTGGTTTTGGACTGTGTCCTCCTGCCCCCTCAGTAGCCTTGTCCTGCAGTGCTTTTCCATGATGACTCAGTAGCCCTATGTCAATTTTATGTGGTGTTAAGTCCCGGTAGGCTGGGTCATTGTTTACTTTTATCATTAGTCAATTGGGACATAGACCCACACTACAAGTGCAACTACTGAGACATTTTTAGGCTGGGGACAGACAGAGAGATTCGGGGAGATTCTGTCGCCTGGCGTTTAATAGCAGGCGACAATCTCCCCTAACTTCCTTCTCCCTGTCTGTCGCTAGTTTAAATGACAAAGCGCCAGTGCTGTGCACACGCGGCGCCGATTTCTGGAATCGCCCAAAGTTACTTCATGAGGAAACTTCGGGCGATTCTGGAAATCGCCGCGCCGCGTGTGCACAGCACTGGCGCTTTGTCATTTAAACTAGCGACGGACAGGGAGAAGGACGTTCGGGGAGATTGTCGCCTGCTATTAAACGCCAGGCGACAGAATCTCCCCGAATCTCCCTGTCTGTCCACAGCCTTAAGGCTTTCAAGTTAGCTGGGATAGCTAAATCATTTGTCACGTATAAGGAGGCAAATAAATCAGGCAAAATAAATGATGCATGGTTCATGCCTATAATTTTGCCTATTTATAGGTCCCTGGTAAGGTCTCACCTGGCCCATGCAGGCTAGTTTTGGGTCTCCAGTCCTTAAGAGGGATATCCAGTCCTTAAAGGAAAACTATACCCCGAAAATGAATTTTTGAGCAACAGACTCTAACTGTAACAGGAAGAAGTGTTGAAGCAAAAGACACAACTCTGTCTGTTAATTGGCTCATGTGACCTAATTTTATAGTTTGTTTGGTATGTTTGTGTGCACCGTTGGATCCTAGGATCCCAGGAGGCTGTCCTTATTTTTTAAAATGGCTATTTTCTATTGATGATTACCCAATGGCACATACTAATAAAAAAGTATATTATTATGAAAATGGTTTATTTACATGAAGCCGGGTTTTACTTATGAGTTGTTTTAGGCAATATCTGTTTATAGAGACCTACATTGTTCGGGGGGTATAGTTTTCCTTTAAGAGGGATATCAATGAGCTAGAGAGAGTGTGGAGAGGTGCAACTAAATTGGTTAAGGGGAAAAAAGATTTAAATTATGAGGGTTGGGGTTGTTTTCTCAGGAGAAAAGATGCTTGCGAGGGGACATGATTATTCTTTATAAGTCCATTATAGGGCATTATAGACCGCTAGCGGGAGATCTGTTTTTGAATTAATCATCAGACCAGAGGACACCCTTTATACTAGAAAAGAAATGACATTTATTTTCAGCAATGTAGGTGGTTCTTCACAGTGAGGACAGTGAGGTTGTGGAATTCACTGTCAGGTGATGCTGTGATGCCTGATTCTGTTAATACCTTTAATAGGGGCTTGGATGATTTCTTGAACAAGCATAATATGCATGGCTATAGTGATACTAAACTGTACAATTCTTCTAGATATTGGTATATATTTTTTCAATAGGTTTGTATAGGTAGGTATGCTGGGTTTCATAAGAGGGTTTGAACTTACATAGTTACATAGTTAAATTGGGTTGAAAAAAGACAAGTTCCATGAAGTTCAACCCCTCAAAATGAAACCTAGCATCCATACACACCCCTCCATACCTTCACACAAAATATATGAAAAAATATCTAAGTAAGTATAGAATTTAGTATCACAATACTCTTGGATGTTATGTTTTTCCAAGAAATCTTCCAAGCCATTCTTAAAGGTATTAACATAATCAGCCATCACAACATCACTCGGCAGTGCATTCCACAACCTTACTGTCCTCACTGTGAAGAACCTACGTTGCTTCAAATGAAAGTTCTTTTCCTCTATTCTGAAGGGGTGGCATCTGGTGCTGTGATCCTCTTTATTGGTAAAAAGGTCCCCCTGCTATTTGTCTATAATGTCCTCTAATATACATGTAAAGTATAATCATGTCCCCTCTCAATCACCTATTTGTCCAGAGAAAACAACCCCAACCTTATACCCTTAAATCTTCCATCCCTCTTACCAGTTTGGTTGCATGTCTCTGCATTCTCTCTCCAGCTCATTTATATCCCTATTAAATGAAAACTATATCCCCCAGACAATGTAGGTCTCTATAAAAATATATTGCATAAAACAACTCATATGTAAAACCCTGCTTCATGTAAATAAACCATTTTCATAATAATATACTTTTTTATTAGCATGTGCCATTGGGTCATCCTAAATAGAATAAAAACATTTTAATCAATAAGTACCACCTCCTGGGATCGTATGATTTAACTTTGCACACAAACATACCAAACAAACTATAAAGTTAGGTCACATGAACCAATTAACAGACAGAGTTGTGTCTTTTTCTTCCACACTTCTATCTGTTACAGTTAGAGTTGTAGTATTTCTGGTCAGGTGATCTCTGAGGCAGCACACAGACCATCACAAAATGGTGGTTCAAATATATATAGCAGTTTGGTAAGATTATTTAATATGCCACTTAATATGATATAAACTACCTGTTGTTCAAGTATTAATTTTGGGGGTATAGTTTTCCTTTAATGATTGGAATCCAAAACTGTACTACACTCTAGGTGAGGCCTTACCAGGGACCTATAAAGAGGCATAATTATGTTTTCATCCTTTGAGTTTATGCCCTTTTTTGAAAGACAGAACTTTGTTTGCTTTAGTGGCCACAGAATGACACTGCCCAGAATTAGACAACGGGTTATCTACAAAAACCCCTAGATCCTTCTCCGTTAAGGAAACTCACAACACACTGCCATTTGGTGTATAACTTGCATTTATATTACTTTTGCCAAAGCACATAACCTTGTATATATCAACATTGAATCTCATTTTTCAGTTTCCTGTCCAGATTTCCCTGCAAAGTGGCAGCATCCTGCATGGAATCCATAGTTCTGCACAATTTAGTATCATCAGCAAAAATAGAAACCGTACTTTTAGTGCCCACATCCAGGTCATTAATAAACAAGTTGAAAAGCAAATGACCAAGTAAAGAGCCCTGCAGAACTCCGCTAACAACACTGGTCCAATTAGAAAATGTTCCATTTACCACCACTCTTTGTAGTCTACCCAGTTACAAATACTATTTTCCAGACCAACATTCTTTAATTAAACCAGTAACCTTCTGTGTGGCACTGTATCAAATGCTTTAGCAAAGTGTAAATCACATCACGCAAGTAAATCACATCCACTGCCATCCCAGAATCGAGGTCCCTGCTTCCCTTCTCATAAAAAGACATTAAGCTATGCATAAAGCCATGCTGGCACTAACTCCTAGTATTATGATTTGCAATGAAGTCTTATTCTGTATTAACCCTTTGTAAAGCTTTCCAACCACTGACGTCAGACTAACCTGTAGCAATTCTTTTTTCAACTCAACTTAACTATGTAAATATTTCTGTTACAGGGGAGGATAAGGGGGTCTGGGGAGAGGCAGTTGGACAGCCTATAAAAGGGTGTTGTAGTGACGCCTCCGATTTATGTGAAAATTACAACTTGGCAGTTATTGAACTAGACTGGATGATTAAATTAGACTGAATAAATGAAAATACTATCTAGCATTTACAAGCCCCCTAAAAGATGGTACAGGTTTGGGATCCGTTATCCGGAAACCCGTTATCCAGAAAGCTCCAAATTACTGAAAGGCCGTCTCCCATAGACTCCATTTTATTCAAATAATCCAAAATTTTTAAAAATGATTTCCTTTTTCTCTTTAATAATAAAACAGTACCTTGTACTTGACCCAAACTAAGATACTGTATAATTAATCCTTATTGGAAGCAGAACCAGTCTATGGAGTTTAATTAATGTTTACATTATTTTTTAGTAGGCTAACGTTCTTAAGATCCAAATTGTTGAAAGATCCCTTATCAAGAAAACCCTAGGTAATGAGCATTCTGGATAATGTGTCCCACACTGGATAATTGTCCCATCCCTGTTGCTTTAGATCCACTTTGTTCCTGTTCATGATTATTATTTTTATTAACATGTATTTATAAAATGCCAGCATACTCTGCAGCATTGTACAAAACAGCCAATACAAGAGGTAAAAAAATATTTATTCCTACAATATAGTAAGGTGGAGAGTATAGAAAATAAGATGGAGAAAAATATATTCAAGCCTGTGAATATCCTGCTAGTACAGGTATGTGATGCGCTATACAGAAAGCTCCTAATTACGGAATGGCCGACTCCCATAGATTCCATTTATCCAAATAATCCAAATTTTTTAAACGATTTTCTTTTTATCTGTAATGATAAAACAGTACATCTTACTTGATCCAAACTAAGGTATAGTTAATCCTTATTGGAAGTAAAACCAGCCTATTGGCTTTATTTAATATTTAATAATAAAATAAAATAATAATATATGACTTTGTAGTAGATTTAATGTATGAAGATATAAATTACGGAAAGATCCGTTTTTTGCCTTCAGCCAAATGTTATGTTCTGTTCTAGAGATTGCTGTTGGACACTGTAACCCTGAACTGTAATTTAGCACAAATTTGCTTTATGGTGTGTGAAGAAAAGGTTATATTGGATTCTTTAAAAAAAAAAAAAAGTGATTACTTTTTAATGTTTCATTTACTCATTTATCGAAGTAAGGAAGCAAATACAATTACTGTGTTTACTTTACATTACAACCTTACATTACCATATTTCAAGTCATTATTTTTGATGGTAATCACATCAAATACTATTGTCTAAGAAGAAAAAGATCATTAGCGTGGCTCTAATGCAGTGATCCCCAACCAGTAGCTCGCAGGCAACATGTTGCTCTCCAACCCCTTGGATGTTCTCTCATTGTGCTCCTAGCAGGTGCTTATTTTTGAATTCCAGGCTTGGAAGTAAGTTTTAATTGCATAAAAACTAAGTATAGTACCAAGCAGAGCCTCCTGTAGGCTGCCAGTCCCAAAGGGGCTACCAAATAGCCAATCACATCCCTTATTTGGCAACCCCAGGGACTTTTTCATGCTTGTGTTGCCCCCCAACTCTTTTTACATTTGAATGTGGCTCACTGGTAAAAAAAGGTTGGGGACCCCTGCTCTAATGTGATCTGCAATGAATGATTTCCAGATTTATAGCAAATGTCATTAGCCTCCATTTAGACAGAAATGCTTTTATTTTTCCATGATAAAATGTTATTGCTGTTTGAATCTGATGGTTATCAGCATTCCTAACTGTGTGGTATGGTACATTCCACAATTCTTCTGCATTTTTATGGTTTTGCCACAAGTGTTCTGTTGGATTGGGCTGGCCACTAGCGATGGGCGAATTTATCCGCCAGGGGCGAATTAGCGGTGGATTCCCGCGATTCGCCACTGGCGAATAAAATCGCGAAACGCCAGCAAAAATTCACCTGGTGAAAATTCGCAAAAAAAAAAAAACGACGAAAACGACGCGTCGAAAACGACGCAACGCGTCAATGACGTGCCGTGACTCGATTAGCAAATTTTGCTGGAAATTCGCTAATTTTTCGGCGAAGCAAAACTGGGTAGATTCACCCATCACTACTGGCCACTCCATAACATCAATCTTGTTGGTCTGGAACCAAGATGTTGCTTGTTTACTGGTGTGTTTGGGGTTAGCTTGTTGAAACACACATTTCAAGGGCATTTCTTCTTCGGCATAAGGCAACATGATCTCTTCAAGTATTTTGATGTATTGAAACTGAGCCATCCATTCAACTTTGAATGGCTGCCCCCATGGCTGCACAGCAGCTTTAATTATTTGAACTATTGTAGAGTTTCTGAAACAAACATACCAGTTTTACCAAAAAATTCTAAAAATGTTATTAAAAATGCACAGGTCTACTAGTATAATAAAAAGTCATGCATATAAGTCAACATTAAATAATAGACTGGATTAGCTTCTAGTAAGAATTAATTATATCTTAGTTTGGATCAAGTACAAGCGTCTGCTCTGTTATTACAGAGATAATGTATAATGGATAAAATGAGTCTTTGGGTGATGGCATTTCGATAATATGGTGCTTTCTGGATAATGGGTTATCAGATAATGGATTCCATACCTATATTTCATACAAACTCTCCTGGAATAACATGTTAGAAAGCAGCCAGTGATTACTTTCTGTTTGTGCTAGGATGCTGTGTTGCTATCTGGAATTCTGCCCCAATGGCACAGTGCAAAACACACCAACTCTTCAGTTCCTATTAAACTGTTCAGTGTAAAAAATAAAAACTGGGTAAATAGATAGGCTGCACAAAATAAAAAATGTTTCTAATATAGTTAGTTAGCCAAAAGGTGTCTTGTATAAAGGCTGGAGTGACTGGATGTCTAACATAATAGCCAGAACATTACTTACTGCTTTTCCACTCTCTTGGTTTCCACTGATTGGTCACCAAGCAGTAACCAATGTGTGACTTGAGGGACCACATGGGCAATAACTTGTTTGCTTTTGAATCTGAGCTGCATGCTAAAGATCAATTGCAAACTCACTGAACAGTTATGTCCCATGTGCCCCCCTCTGAATTAGAGAGCTGAAAAGCAGGAAGTAGTGTTCTGGCTATTATGTTCATCCAGTCACTCCAGCCTTTATACATTACATTTTTTGGCTAACTAAATAAATTAGAAATATTTTTTATTTTGCACAGCCTATCTATTTACCTAGTTTTTATTTTTACACTGAACTGTTCATTTAAATGCAGGTGTTATCTTTTAAATAATGCTATTGATTTATCTAGATTTTTCAAATCGGCTTTTTTTATTGTTAGATTTGTGATTTTACTTCACATACACAGATGTATAATTATATAATTATATTACACTTAATTCCTACTTGTTGGGAAAATAAGATGGAGAAAAATATATTCAAGCCTCTGATAATCCTGACACAGCACCTTATTACACATACAGTATTATATTATACATACTTATTCAGTGTTTGCTAATGTATGGGATTCATTATCTGGGAGCTTGTTATCCAGAAAGCTCCGAATTACAGAAAGCCCATCTCTTATAGACTCCATCATAATCAAATAATCCAAATTTTTCAAAATTATTTCCTTTTTCTCGATAATAAAAAAACAGTACCTTATACTTGATCCAAACTAAGATATAATTAATACCTATTGGAAGAAACCCCCATTTATTGGATTCATTTAATGTTTACATGATATTCTAGTAGACTTAAGATATGAAGAAATTGTGGAAAGATACATTATCCTGAAAACCCCAGGTCCCAGGCATTCTGGATAACATGTACCCTACCTGTACAAAGAAATTAATAAGCAGAATCATTCGAACAAAGGATTTACTCATCACACCAGGTGCACATGGTGTGTGGCATTTAACTGTTATATGTCAGGCTATGTTTCCTAGTAATTGTGAGGTGGTTGTGCTTGTATTCAACAGGTTGGTCACCAAACTGTTGAATACAGGGAACTGAAATTTTTTTACAGATTTTGCTGTATGTTGTCCATTATCTTTATATAGGTATATTAAAAGTGTGAGTACTAGTTTTAGTATGACAACCCCTTTTTCTCCTCACCGTATCTTACTCCCACAAGGGTTATCTACATCATGGGATTACTCATTGAGCAGCTAAAGGGCATTCTAACTAACAGGTTTCTTTAAACCATGATTTTTTTTTATAAACATACTGTAATATGTCCCTAATGTTCCCCAATACAGATACTAATAGAAGGATCAGCAGGACAGAACATTTACAAGGAATGGGGAAAGTGACCTCACCTGTGAGATCCTTACCCACATACTAGGTATTTTTCTTGGAAGGTGAATTGCTTGTTAATAGCAGTTAAGCAAGCTTAAGCAATGTTTTACTCCATCTGCTATATTAATTATGTGTTTAATTGCTCAGTATTTTCTCTCTAAAAATGTTTTGCTTATTAAAACATTTTAGCTCATGAATGTTTTTAACTTGGCTCAAACAACACTATGGGGGAAATTCACTAAGCTGCAAAAATTCGCCAGTGTTGACTTCACTAACGTTCGCTGCACTTCACCAGGCGAATTACGCTAGCGATGCCTATTTGCATACGGCCTTACCCTAGAAAGGTAAAACGCCTTTTTTTTTTTTTTTTTTTTAAACTCCTATCTATTGTATTGAACTTCGCCAGGTCTGACCTAGCGAAGTAACGTCTAGCTTAAGTGGTAATTGGTAACAATCTGGAAAATGGTCATCTTAGTAAATTTGCATAATTACAAACCTTTGTCAGTGCGCAACTTCGCCTGGTGTAAGTGCGCAAAGTTGTGCAAGTCTATCTACTTTGCTAGCGAAAATGCGACAGAGTAGCGAGAGTCGGTGTTAGTGAATTTGCAAGGTTACGCATTGACGTCACACTGGCGAATTAGCGCTAGCATTAGACGCTTTGCGCTTCAGTGAATTTCCCCCTATATGTTTTGTGAGTTATTCAGCAGCATCAGTGATCCGTTTTATTTACTTGTGTTGGGTGGGAGCAGAAAGCAGCCCAGGACCCTATGGGCCCAACACAGCCGCAGGGTTTGCTGTATGTTAGTTGCACCAGTAATACTGACGCAAATTTGTAAGAAAATCCATAGAAACTTGTCAGAATTACTAATAAAGAATGCCCACTATGTCCCCAAAGATGCCGTTATGGCTGTTTTTAAAGAAATTTTTGTTCAGGTTATGTTGATTTACTGCAGATTCAGGTGTGAATTTATTATAGGAGAGTTGTAAAGTGGAAAGCCTCTACATAGGTGTACTGCTTTAAAATACTTTAATACACATAACTTGAAGTAGGTTCTCCAAACAGCGGTGGTGCCACCAATTAGAAAAAATTTCACACTACCTATAAGCTGCCAATCTGTTCCGCAAATATTAAAACAAAGTTGTTTCTATCCTCCTTTAAATGTCTGGGAACAGAAGGCACACAAAAACATTGAAATAAATATGTTCCCCAGGTTTAAGACACGTAGGACATTTGAAATTATTCCATAGGACCAGTGGTTACAAACCCAGAAGGTAAGATGCTGTAGTTGCATCTTATACAGTTCCAGTTATAAATGACCCCCTATATTCCTAATGTGTTATTGTCAGCTGCAGTAAGATAATACAATTGCATTTGGTAATCGAAAAGCAACAGAAGCTGGTTTCAAACATGCAGACTAGATTAACTGTAGCAAAGCTTAAATAAACAATTTACCATTGAAATGAAAATTTATACAATTTTTAAGAGTAAAAGGCCAATTTGAAAACATGAAATTACAATGGCAGGATGTCACAAAAGAAAAAATTATAAATGGAATGAGTCACCCTTAGGGGAAAGCAAGAAAAGAGAAAATTATGAACATTGTTATTCTACCATGCTTTTTGTTTCGCTTGACTGAGAAAATTCTAAGGGAGTACGTAAAGAATGATACTCCTTTTTAATTCTGAGGCATGCTATGTGCAGGACATTAATATGGTTTATTTTACACACTGCCGTGGCAGGTGCTTCAGAAGTCCAGAAACTGCCTGAAAATCATTCAAAACAAAAATGATACATAATTTTGTAGCAAATTCAAAAATAGAATTTCATCATTGTCATGCCCAGTAGCCCAAACCCCACACTGGAATGACCAGCAGGGCCACTGGGTCAATAGTTAAAGTATAATTAGGAGGGAGTTGACTGGAGAGGATGCATACAGACAGAAAATGTATTGGCAAACCTAAAGTAAAACAACTTACTGGCTCAGGAGTTCAAATTAAAACAAAATCCAGGCACACTTAGTCAAAAAGGGAAGCAAGAACAAGGACCAGGAATAACAGCATTGGAGAGTGTCCTGGAACAGGGTCAGCTTGGAATTACTAAAAATAGGAACGGGTGTCCTGCAGGTTGGAGAACTACAGTAGAACCCACATTTCCATCCCCTGATTTTAAGTTTTCCCTCATTTTACATTGTTGTTTTGTGGTCCCACCTATATATATTCTGCATAATACATTTCCACCCATAGATTGCATTTTCACTGTGCTAGGAGCAAACCCAAACAATGTCACTTGTCGAACAGAATTCATATAGATATAGTCCACAATTTGTTTTAGCACATTGTATTTGGTAGGATATAGGAAACCATTATTTGAGAAATATGTTGCCTTCAATAGCAGAAAATCCTGGCAAATAAACAAGACACATCAGGGATCATTTCTTTACCTAGGGCAGCAATTGCAAGAGCGATAAGAGGTGCAAGTGCGTGGCCCTTAGCGCTCACTTACAGAGCACCTCGGGACCATTGGTCTCTCAAAAATTCTATGCCTCCATGTCTCCTCCATCTTGCCCCTCTTGGACCAATTGCTGACTAACACAGGCAGCACTTGATTCAAAGGGCAAGGCACAGGTCTTCAAATGCCCTATCCAATATGCAATGTGTAAATATGCACTTTCGCTTGCATTGTAAATGACCCATATTTTCTCCTTGTTGCATACAGTATGCGAATTGTACATTCCAACAGAAAGATAAAACCAATGAGGAAGTAAGAAGTATGAAATTTTAGGGTTTATTGAGGTGTTCACCTTTGAGTAAACTTTTAATATGATGTGGAGAGTGATATTCTGAGACAATTTGCAATTGGTTTTTTAATTTGTTTTTTTTTTTAGTTATTTGGCTTTTTGTTCAGTAGCTCTCCAGATTGCAATTTCAGCAATCTGGTTGCTAGGGTTCAAATCACCCTAGCAACTGTGCACTGATTTGAATGAGACTGGAATATGAATAGGAGAGGCCTGAATAGAAATATGAGTATTTAAAAGTAAAAATAATAATACATTTGTAGCCTTACAGAGCACTTGTCTGTAGCTGAAGTTAGCAAACCCCATTTTAAAGCTGGTAAGAGTCAGACAAAAAGTGTTGCAGGGTCCATAGATACAAATTCACTAAGCGGCGAAAATGCGCTAGCGTTGCCTTCGCTAACGTTTGCCGCACTTCGCCAGGCGAATTTTCTAAAGCGCTACGCAAATTCACTAAAGTTACGTTCAGGTCGGCGAATGCTAGCGTAGTTGCGCTAGTGTTACTTCGCCAGGCAAAGCGCATTTATGCTAGCGATGCCTAATTTGCATACGGCGCGAATTTCAAAGTATAATAGAAGTATATTTTACAGTCACTACATTGCACTACACAAGCCCAGGAAACCTTTAATTAAAAAAATAAATTTGTCCTATTGCCCTAATGTAGGGGGGAAAAGGAGGTCTGACCTGGTGAAGTAACGTCTAGCGTAAGTGGTAACGTTCAGTAAAATGGTCATCTTAGTGAATTTGCGTAATTACGATCCTTCATCAATGCTCAACTTGCTGGCGTTAGGGTGCGAAGTTTCGCTAGTCTATCTACTTCGCTAGTGAAAATTCACCGGTGTTAGTGAATTTGCGAAGTTACGAATTGACTTCACGCTGGCCAATTAGCACTAGCGTTCGACGCTTCGCGCTTTAGTGAATTTGCCCCATATTGTTTACATCCTGTGAGGATTTCGGTTTCCATTATTGTACAAAAGCTAAAGCTACATCAGATGTCACCATTAACAAAATGATACTGTGGCTTTTGAAATCTGTTTCCATTGTTACAGAAAAAAAATTAGACCAAGAAAGTGTAGGATTGTCAAGTTCACTTGATCCGTTTGTTTCATACAGCTGCAGCTTTCAATCACAATGATTCATTTATAAGTGGAATCAATTCATTCCTGCCTAGAGAGTAATTCTAAGATCATGCAGTTACAAAGCACCCCAGAATAAGTCTAAAACCTCAAGTGGTTTTTAAATAAATTGATTTCCCTGAAGCACTAAGCCCTGTATATAACCTTAATTTTAGAGAATTGTATTGAGTAGTAGGATATAGCCTTTGTTTATTCATAGGATTCTATTTTCACAGTGGACAAGTTTCTTTCTAACTGGGCAGCCGCTGCCAGTAAATTGATATAGATATCCAGTGTGTATGTATGTATATATATATATATATAGATAAATATATAGTTATATATACATATGTATATGTAAAGGCAAGACCAGTGCTATTACCATCAACTGTTGCTAGGCAACACATGAGCGCTAATACATTGCAAAGGTGTTTGCTCTACTTAAGAGGTACATATTGCTTTTGGATTGTGTTAAATTATCTGAGATATTGATTTTCCCATTGCTCCTTGTGTGTTTATTGACTGAGGTTTGTGTCAATAGTGGAAAAGGAAGGAATATTAGCTGCCATAATTAGTTATTTAGTTACTGTAAAGTTTATGTTAAAGGGACATTCTCTATTAAAATAACAAGCTGCTAAATGCAGGTTGTGTTACCCATTAAAGGACTGGATTTGCAAGGAAACAATTCCTAGATTAGAGGATAATTTGGACCAATAGTAGGATCTTAAGGTGCAGTTGCTAAATGACAGTATATCTGAAGCTGATGTATTTTTAAATGAGGCTGTAAATGACAAAATAATTGCTCCCTTCATTTGAAAGCATTTAAATGATCATTAAGACTTTCAGTGAACAGTAGTTGAGTTTACTGATACCCCCAGACACATGTATTTGGCATTTTAGTACTGATATACATAGAGTTCCAATTAATAATGCCTTGGAAAGCTTGTGTGTACGGCTTTGGCTATAATATCAATATAAATCAAAGGCTAATTAGGGTCAGAGTCACTAGTTCCAGCAGCTTTTTTCCAGTAAGTGACTCACTTTACTGGGTCTGTGGAACTTGTGGAACTGTACCATGACACACTTAGGTCTTTTTCAGCTTTAACATGAATTATTTGCATCTGTAAATTAACCATCTGATTCCCTTGAGGTGCACATTAAAATAATGGTCACCTTACTGTTTCACAAAGCTAACTTACCATGTTATAACTGGAATGGAACCCTGAAGGTCATACATAACACATTGGCGATTCCACTGCTCAGGGGGATGTGTAATACACACAGAAGAAGGAGGTTACAGTGACCTTCATTATGAATTACTCAAGGGGATTGCTACAAAGCAGCTAGGAAGAAATGAGTAATAATACCCATGGTCTGCATGAATGAAGATATTAAGCATGTCTGCTTTTAAAAATAATTTCAGTGCCTTAAAAAATAAACATAAAGTGACAAGATGATTGAGTACAGTTATACAATTTATCGGAAATTTCCCTTTCCAGTTATATACAGTGTACAGTATATTGTTCTTTATATATTTCTGGCATATTACACTGTATTTACATCATTGAAGCTTAGAATGTTATTTCCCTTACACACACACATGCTATTGTAAGTTTAAAGGGCACCAATCATAACTAAAATGATTTACTAAGTAAATTCACTATGTGAAAGTTCAAGAAATCCGATTTTTAAAACAGTTAGAATTGTTTGTATAATGTAAATCATCAGCTCACTATACCTTCTGCAAAATCTCCCCTATCTCCACTGCAGTTCTAGCTGAGGCAGGCATCTTGGATTTCACTGACTCCTCCTCCCTATATCTTCACAGCCAACCGTAGCTCTGAAATCTCGCACATGCTCAGTTGAAATTTCTTGCTTGCCCAATAAACCTTCTAAGCTATTTTGAAATCTGCCAGACTTCTGTATTAGTGCTGCCACCTTGTGGAAGTTGATACTTCTAGAGTTAACTAAAGCTAGGCATTCTGGGTAGAATACTCAGGGCAGTGCTACAATCTGAGCATGCTTATGAACTCATTTGCTTGTTGTAGTCACAGTATGGATTCCCTCAGTGAGAGAACATTTGACAAAGTATGGGATTTTTTTTTTTTTTTTTTAAACTGCTGTTTTTTTTCCAAAAAACTGTATATGTAGTTTGATGAAACATGTTTAGGTGGTACTGGTCAGGTTGTTAATATGTGTTTGATTTTGGCTGTGATTGGTGCCCTTTAATCATGAACCAGGTCAACAATAATGTGGATGTTTGTCCCCCCTTTCAATTCCTTAACCCCTCTCCCCTTTTTAGATATAGCAAAAAAAACAACAACAAGCGACTTTGGATCATAAGAGGCCACCGCGAAATACAGCATTTATTAGCATAGCATAGTGACAATTTAAGAAATTCTGTTAACTATCAAGGATCTTTCTAACCTGTGCCACAAGCATGCACCTCCTAAGCAGGGGCCTAACTACAGAGTAAGCAGACCTTGGAGGCCCAGGAGGTAAAGGGGCCCCATGAGGCGCTAATTCATGTACAATTCAATAAATATTGGTAAAATAGCTCACCTTTGGGAATTTTTGGGGCTTGAAAAATAATTTTCTGTGAGGCCTATAATAGCAAGTTATGCCACTGCTTCTGACTGCCACCCAAGAAGAACCCCCGATACATATAGGGTTGCTACCTGGCCAATATTTTACCAGCCTGGCCGGTATTTTTGATGGTTGATCCCAATTTTATTAATAGGAAAAAAAGATAAATATATAGGAAGGCTGGTATTTTTTTCAAGAAAAGGTGGCAACCCTAAATACATACAAACTATGAAACATCCTCAGTTATAACCAGCTGTTCTGAACCTCTGTCCCTTTTCTTTCGCTGTAACAAAAGATTCTTTAGCCTTATCAGCACTGCCCCCCACTTCCCTTCAAACCAGGGAGAGTTTACATTAATAATGTAAAGGAATTGTTCAGTGTAAAAATAAAAACTGGATCCCCATCATACGTGCATTCAATGTATAGGCGTTCATGCACATCTACGGGGTAGAGGTGTTCACGCACGCATTCGCGGTAGAGGCACTGTAACTTCGCTCACAAGCCTAGGGCCAGGTCCAGTCTAAGGATAGGCAGACACAATACCTGCCCAGCCCCAAGGGCCGGATTTACCTAGCGGGCGCCCCTAGGCCCACTGTCATTTGTCACTCCTGTCCCCTCCCTTTAATTTGCTCAAATATTCATCATCAGGACGGAGCAATCAGAATTTGCACACAGGGAATTGAAATTTCTGAACCAAAGTGGGTGTGGTTGGGCAGCATGCCGCCCCCTAGAATACTGCCGCCCTAGGCCTAGGTGGCCTCTCCACAAATCCGGGCCTGCCAGCCCCCCCCCCATAGTTGCACCCTAGGCAGCTGCCTGCTACCCCAGGGCCCTGCTTGTAGTTGTTGACTAACTCAGAGTTAGAAGGAAACTGGATTCTGTTCTTTTATCCAGTCACTCCACTCTTCAGAAAAAAGATGCACACTCCATGGACTCCTGGACTCTGATGAAAATTCAAACAGCTTTATTTCACCAATACATTTCCTATGTGTTTCATGTGTTCCTACATGTAATCAGAGGCAGAAACGCAAAGTGCACACTATTCAGTTTAAAAGGTATTCAGAACTCATGTCTCAGCCGATGTGTTTCCTTAAATCCATTAACCCTTCCATTGTTAAACATTATTGGTGTTACAAAGCTAATTACTCTTAGCTGATCCTCACATCTTTTTATTGTGATACTTTTGAGAGTGTCTTGCTGCTATATCACAGTATGCTATGGATATAGCACAGTAACAGAACAAAAATATCTACAGTGGATAGTCAGAACAGTAGAGAGAATTATGCAAAAGACATGTCTTCAGACTTGCCAACAGTAGGATGTATATATTAGGGGCACATTTACTAAGGGTCGAAGTGAAGTTTTGAATGAAATTAGAATTTTTAAAATTAGAAATTTGCAGTAATTTTGGGCTACTTCGACTATTGAATAGCCCAAAATTTGATTCGAATTGAAAAAATTTAAAATTACACTCCCAAAAGTTTTTTCACTGCGAAATTCGACCATTAGTAAATTTGCCCTTTAGAGTGAAAGGAGGTAGGGTGGTCGTTCGCTATTTATGTAATTTTAAATATAAATTTACATTATTTTATGTCTGTACCATTGGAGGAGGCTGGGTGAAACAGAAATTTCAATATACTGTAACAAGTATACTGACAAAGATTTTGATTGATTGATTGATATTAAATATCTAAAGTGTATGTATATTTTCATTTGCAGGAGATTCATCTGAGCAACCTAGGACTTACCAGTGAAAGTAAGAGCATTTTTGTAATGTATGAGTTCATTATACCTATATAAAAAGTAGTTTATAAGGAGAGAAAACAGATGTCAACATACTACTCCATAGATATGATGCAAAACATTGCTTTGCCATTCACAGTCCTAATATGCTATATGCAAATATATATGGTATTATACTGTATAATATATACAACTGTCATACTGCTTTTGTTTATTATGCTAAAAATTTTGCTACATGCAGTTCCATGAAAAACATTTTTTCAAATTTTCTGCATTTAATGTGCATCTGTAATGCACTTAGTATTGTTAGAGTGTATGGGTTCTAGTGACGTATAAAAGACTACAGATGGCAAATAGCTTTTAAAGGCAGTGGCATGTGGGCAACTTAGTTTAGGAGACTCAGGAGGTAAGATAGACCCTTATATTTTATATAGTGATACACTAATCATGTACTAATCTTTATTGGAGGTTTATTTGGGATATGCCTAATGATTGGACAATATTAATTCTAAGAAATCATAAGGATATAGCATAATACTACCAGTAAGGATATTTATTAAACAGTAAACAGGTAAACAGTATTTATTAAAGTACAATTTTTTCTGATTTATTAATCCCCAATGGCGTTAAAAGTCTGAATAAAAAAGTACTCCAACTCAGACCTGCCAAGGTCCCATAGAAGTCAATGGCAGATGTCCCAAAGATATTGTGCTGGGTTTCTGGGTATTCGGATGTCAAATTGAAAAAGTCATGGTATTCAGGGTTTTCCAATTTTTTTCCCTCACAAGAAATTGGGGGGGTCAAATCCGTGCAGATTTGGTCTGAGTAATTTTCATAAAACTGTAAGAACCTTCCGGATTTTGAAAAATAACCCCATAAGAGTAGGATTGTGAGAGCTGCAATTGTCTGTTTGACATAGATCATAGAGTATAAAAACATGGTGAATAGCTTCAGTTATGTTTTTGCCTCTGAAATAAAAAGCTACTATGAAAGATGGCTCGTGTGTTTCTATTTCCTAATACACCTAAGCTTTGCCAACGGCAGCCGACAGCAAACTGAGAATGGCACTCAAAAGATGGCCTAACAAGATCAGGAGATGGGACAGCTTCTGGGGACAAAATAAAGGCCAGGACTATTACTGTTCAGGGATTTTCAACCTATGACATGGTAGAGTCATTTTAGTATATACAGCATTTCTAATGATGCTTTTTTAGGCTTTGCTCCTCCTTATACTGTTCATGGAAAAGTCCAAACACATTGCTGACCAAATACAAGACGGGTAGAACATAAGGAGTTAACTCATTCTTCTGATTTAAGTGAGATAACTTTGTTCTCAAGAAATATGTTTATTTAGATAATAATAAAGAGAACAGACTAAAGCAATCATTTTCTGGAATGAAGATGCATTTTACTTTCAGTGGATATTAAAAAGTGAAGAGTAATGTAACAATCCCATCCATAACACATTCACATTTTAGGGCCAATTTAAAGTTTGTTTATGTGTAACGTAAAAGTTGAAATTTAGCTGTAAATATAAAGGCTTCTTATGCAGTGTAGAAATAATGACTAATTTAAAATTCAGCATGTTGTAAAAGTGGATTTACAGCTAGGGCAGTAATTTCATGTACACAATCATTAAAATGTAGCGTGGCCTGCCTTCTGTTTCTGTGACTGAGAACCAGAGTAAATGGATCAGCTTTGAATAAATAAACTCTATGGGTTGTATCATTGATTCATTTGCCTGTGTGAGGTTCTAAGCTATACTCCTGCAGCAACATTAGTAACTTGTTGCTCAGGGTTATATTTACTAAAGGCTAAAATTTGGAGTATTTTTACAAAAAATTAAAATACGTCACAAGTAATCCGTGAATAAACTGAAAGACTAAACTCTAAAAGCGTTAGAGAATGACAAGTGTCCTTCAGGGCAGTTCTTACTTATTCCATATTTTTTCCATAATCTAAAAAAATAGTTTTGACGTGCGCCCACTGAAACACAAGTGAAAGTTAGGGCATTCATTAGGGGTGTTTCACCTTTAAAGTGATACTGACAGGTTCCTATAAAAATAGGAATGTGTTGGTATTAGTGAAGAGAGGCTGCACGCTAAATATAAGCAGCTGAAAGTCTCCCTAAGCCGCCCCCAGCCCAGTGAACCTTATTCATGGTGACCCTATGACACCATTAAATCATCTTGCTGAGTTGTTTTAGTTATGCTGGGCTGGAGGCGGTGGGATCCCTCCATAGGCTGGAGTCTGTTTCCCTTTGTAATTAGGCTATGGGGGGATCGCACCACCCCCAGACACAGCAATTTACTAAATTTGTGTCGAATCGATCGAATAAATATTTATTTGATTGCTCGACTATTCGCCAGTCGAAGAACTTGCCCTTTAAAATTTTATTCGACTGCCTACTTCGCCAGATTGAACCTACTGAATTGCTTTAGAAGCTGATGGGAAGCCCCCATAAGCTAAAAGCCCTCAAAAATTCGACCCTTAGTAAATCTGCCCCTTAAAATGAGCACCAAAGGGAAGAAATACTAAATAGACTGAGGGTAAAAGGGGTCTCAAATGTAAAAGCAGTTTGGGGAATCTTGGGGTTTTTGATTAGTTGGTGTGATGCTGATGTTTCAGTGTGTAAGCCAAAGGGATTTTTTAAAAAAAGGGAGGAATAGATAGGAAAAATGTGCAGTGAAAAAAGAAGAGAGGGTATATCACCAGGCATTGGATTTTATTTGAATTATAGAGATGTATAAATATCCAGCTGATTCTAGCAAAACTTTTTAAGCAAGCACAGTAAGACATGGTTGGAATGCCTTGTAAAATTGATTTACTGTTATAGCTTGGTTTATAGAAAGAGACCAGTCAACATAACAATAATTTTCAATGAATATATATGCAGACATTCACATCCATGGCTGAAATACTGTATAGTGTATTCTGATATAGTGTCACTGGCACAAAAGTAGGTCACGAGGCATCTGTCTGTGTCTGACCCATTTGTTTGTGGTTGCCTATGACAGCATTTTAGACTTATAACGATGTATAATGGGACAAAATACATTTTGGCCATCAGTAAGGAAAAGTGTGTTTACATGCCCTTTATGTGCTGTACATGGTTGAGCATATGTGCTTCCAGCAATCATTCAATGACTAAGAACCCCTGAGAGACGTTTTCTGTCATGGGAAAACAAGAAAAGAACATGTTCTCATCACCAGCTTCACCTGTTTATATGCTATATGACAGCTGCTATATATATAAAGAAAAAGAATAATAAGCATGAGGAACTTGTTTCGATAAACACTTGCAGTTTAGCTGCAATCATAAGCTGATGTTCTATATTTAATGCATTAATAGAGAATAAAGAAGAGGTGTGAGACTAAAAATAGATATGATATTTAGTGTACAAATATCAATGTAGAAGCAATTTGTCCTTTTTGTTATAATGCAGTGTCGGACACCATTGCATTGAGTGGGGCAGGTCCAGAATGAGATTCCAAATAAACCCTGGCATTTTAAGTACACAGAGGCCATCACAGGCCCAACAACTAGTGACTGTTGATGGCATCTTATAGCCCCTCTAGCATTTGCCAGAATATACAAAATGCTGCCCAGGCCTGGAGTGGGGATTGCTTAATTTCCAGTGATCAGCAATAAATTTACATCTATGCATGATTATTTAGGTTCAAGTCTGCAGCCCACAGTGGGAGCCCTCAAATCAATGTGAAGGCAGCTTTAAAAGAACAGTTCAGTGTAAAAATAAAAACTGGGTAAATAGATTGGCTGTGCAAATTAAAAAGTTTCCAATTTAGTTAGTTAGCCAAAAATGTAATGAATAAAGGCTAACAGAACAGAACACAACCTCCTGCTTTGCAGCTTTCTAATGCTGAGTCAGTTAATGAACTCAACCCCCTTTCAAATAAAAGCCCCCTACCCTACATAGTCCCCTCATCCCTGCTCCCCGCACACAGGCAATTACCCCTTGTTGCAGAGTCAGCACAGTGGAGCTCACAGGGCCATCTTCAGCCGCTCCAGTAATCTCAGTAAAGAAGCAACGTATTGGTGCATGCGCAGTTGGAGCATTTTCCCGGTTCACTACAACTGCGCATATGGCAAAAGTGGCGACAATTACTGAAGCTCTGATAGAAGACCCGAAGATTACTGAATCGGCTGACGATGTCCCTCGTGAGCTACACTGCGTTGACTCTGCAACAAGGGGTAATTGCCTGTGTGCGGGGAGCAGGGATGAGGTCATTTGCGGGTTGGAGTATTTACTTGCGGTAACTCCTATGCTGGGCGGAGCAGGGAGGGGGACTATGGATGGTAGAGGGTAGGGGTTTTTATTGAAAGAGGGTTGAGTTCTCCTCAGTTAATAGTGCTGCTCCAGCAGAATTCTGCAGTGAAATCCATTTCTCAAAACCCCCTTTTTTTTAATATTCCATTTTGAAATCTGACATGGGGCTAGATAACTGCATGCATTTTTGCAGTTAAAGTTGTAACTGAGCCCTAATATTAATTAAAGGAAAACTATACCCCGAAAATGAATACTTGAGCAACAGGTAGTGTATATCATATTAAGTATCATATTAAATAAGATTACCAAACTAGAATTTATATTTAAGTAAATCTTGCCCTTTAACATCTCTTGCCTTGAACCACCATTTTGTGATGGTCTGTGTGCTGCCTCAGAGATCACCTGACCAGACCAGAATATTTGTGTGCACCATTGAATCACAAGATCCCAGGAGGTGGTACTTATTTTTTAAAATTGCTATTTTCTATTTAGGATGACCCAAGGCACATGCTAATAAAAAAGTATATTATTATGAAAATGGTTTATTTACATGAAGCAGGGTTTTACATATGAGTTCTTTTATGCAATATGTTTTTATAGAGACCTACACTGTCCGTGGTGGGGGGGTATAGTTTTCCTTTAAAGTATATAAATGGTAAAATATAATTACTTAGAATTAATTTAAATGGGGTGGATCACCTTTGTGGCCACAAAGGCCCGGGCCTAGGGCAGCAAAATTTTAGTAGCAGCATGCTGCCCAACTATAATCAAAGGTGCACTGGGGACATGCAGCTCCCCGGTTTATGCTTGCATGCACTTGCTACGGGGGTTCACAGGTGGGCAATAGGACCATGGGGTCTAGGGGCAACCATGGAGGAAGTCCAGTCCTAACATTCTGAAGGCAAAAAACATTTTCCAATAGTAAAAGGGACCATCTGTTCTTCAACCATCTCCATGACTTCAACAGGTTTTAGTTGGAGTATTTTCAGATTCAGACTTTTAGCATCTTAAGAGATCTTTGAGATAATAAATCTCAAAAAAATCTAATTTTGATGTTTAATAAATATACCCATAAGTATGATGAACAGAGTAATATTCTGAGACAATTTGCCATTGGTTTTCATTTTTTTTATTTGTAGTTTTTGAGTTATTTAACATTTTGAGTTATTTTTCTTTCTATGCTTATTTGAGCAGCGCTCCAGTTTGCAGTTTCATCAATGGGGTTGCTTGGATCCAAATTACCCTAGCAACCTGTTGAAAAGTTTCTTAGAATTAGCCATTCTATAACATACTAAATTTTAACTTTAATTTTGTGATAAGGTATTACTTCAGCCTCAAACCTGATGTGTACTGCATGTGAAAGGAGTGTGTTGGCACAAAAGATATGAGTTTTTATGGGTCAAAGGTATATTTTACAGAATTATTTATCTAAGGAGTTTTAGCATTCATTTTATACACATTTAATGGCCAATGTTCTAATCCTAAATAAATATTTTATGAAAACCGGTGAAAAATATTGAGGTGTTTTCTTATTCTTCTGAATGTATTATAGATATGCAAGAGCACTTAATAATTTAACCACATAATTGGTTTGTTCTGTTTAAAGAGAATGCTGATTTCAAGGACAGGAGCTACACAAAGTTTGCACCTCGGATTTCGTGAGTAATCTCTAAATTAGCTGACACCAAATACTGTACATACAGGAATGATTCTCTTATTCACATGTTTTCTAATGGATGAAATTTATTTTCCTGTTCATATAATAATAAAATTGGCATTTTTTCTCTTGTTGTTCCCAATTTTATGCATTTGTTTTTCTTTGAAGTGTGGTTTCCGAAGATGAATGTTTTTGCCTTATTTTAGCATTTCCCATTGAAGACAGTAAAAATATTAAATACGGTGAAACCTCCATTTTGCTTACACAGATTTTACACTATTTTCTTTTGTTATTAATTTATAATGCCTTTAAGTGGGTGATTTCCCCTGAGTTTGTATCATGTTTTCCTAGATTTTACATCAACATTTTGTCCCGATGTTCATAAAAATGTCAGTTTGTCCTTGGTGAATTTTATTATTAGTGAAATTAAGAGGTTTAAAACATTAACCAGATGCATATTTTGGCATGGTTTTGTCTGTAAATCAACATTGGACACCACATCCCCCCCCCCAGTCCCCACCCCAGCCGTGAGTCCCGCCTGGTGCCACTAACCTCCTCCACCCAGTGGTGTAACTACCAGGGGAATGGAGGGTGCAATTTCACATCCTGCACTCATGCCCAGAAGAAGGTAGTTACGTTACTGCCTCCACGCCTCTACCCCACCACATACCTTGTCCCACCCCTTGTATTTTTTACAGCCGCAATCAGGGCCGGGATGAATTCAGGGGGCGATATACAGGGAACCACAGGGCCCACCATTTTTTCCTGGTTTCTCGTATATCGCTTTGCACTTCTTTCCCCAGTCAGTTGTAAATGATGTTGTGGGTGATGTTGTGATGGCTGATTCTGTTGATGCTTTCAAAAGGGGCTTGGATGATTTTTTGTACAGACATAATATCAAAGGCTATTTTGATACTAAACTCAATAGTTAGTAAAGCTATGGGCATATATGGTTTGTGTGAAAGAGTGGAGGTGTGTGTGTATATATACTGGGTTTTAATTTGGAGGGGTTGATGGAATTTGTCTTTTTTCAACCCAATTTAACTATGTAACTATGACTGGGGAAATTACACTAATAATATGATTAATTACCAAAAATAACCTTACCAGAGTTAAACTGTTTGCACAACATTACATTAAAGATGGACAATAAGTTGTAAAGATGCTATATATTACTGGTTCCAACTCATGATGTATTTTCTGCAAGAATCTTTGTATCATTTATTCTACAGATAATTCCTTGAGTGAGAGCTTATGGCAATGAAAAGCAAGCAGCACAGATTCCGCATTTGTCATGTAGCCAAGAGAAGGCATTGAACAAGATATAACAAGCATAGTACAATGCCAACTGCTTTGATATGTGCAATAAATTGGCAGTGCAATGGCCTAGTACAAACTATAATATAAAGATCATCCAGTTTTTTTCTGGTGATTTAGTCAAAGAGATAATTATATCATGGCTCAGCCTGAATGAGTTATCAGAAAACCTGGCAGACAGTCAGCAATATAATTTTCTACTGTATTGTAGTTCATTGCCACCGTGTTTAAAAAGTGTCACATAATTGCTCTTTAAAACAGGCAATGAATGCATAAACTGGTAGAGAACTTTATTGCCACCTGGAGGCATTAAGCAGAACAGATTTATGTCACAGGCCGAAAGAGACCTGAAAACATTTGAAAAAATGTTTTGTGGCTAACAATTCTAATTATGTGGAAGTGATACCTGATATCACTCCCTTTATCTCTTTTCTTAATTTTGTAATCTGCAATTTAAAGGAACTGTAAAATATAATAAAACAAAAAAAAAGGAAATAAAAGATTTATTTACTGATAAAAATGAACATAATTTGCAGTCTTAGCCAATATGTAGTTGCCAATTAAAAAGAAGGCACATCTAAATATTGTTCTTATTATAATGCTAGTTGAATGCAGTTTTAAACTAAAAACGTGCTGTGCAATTGTTTTGTGAATGCAGTTAATGAGTAGTTCATTGTGATGTAGACAGTGATATTCTGAGACAGTTTGCAGTTGTTACTCATTTCTTATTTTGTAGAATTTTAGTTATTTAGTGGTTTGTTCAGCAGCTCTCCAATTTAGAATGTTAGCATCTATCTGGTTGCTAGGGTTCATTTGTATCCCTGTAATCTATCTATGGTGTGAATCAGAGACTGGAAGATAAACTGAAGAAGGCCTTAAAAAATGTTTAGCAGATTAAACTAATCATAACAATAAAATTGTAGGATCATGATGGAATAGATTTTTTTTTGGCTGGGTCAGTGAAACCCCTTCCCTCAAACATATGACTGAGGCAGAAGAGAAGGCAAACGAGTCAAGCATATAAAAGATAAAAAATCAAAACTAAATGAAAATGCTAGGAATAGGACATTCTACAACAAACTAAAAGTTAATTTACAGTCAAGGTGAACTACCCCTTTTTTGGGTCTGAATTGCCCATAGTCCTTGTTGTTGACAATGAGAGGAGATCTGAGTGCATCCAGTAGAAGTAGCATTGGACTAGGGGCAGCTTAGAGTCAATTTGGCAAAAAAAAAACATAACAATGGTTAAATACAATACTGACACATTCACTTTCTTATCTGATATAGGACCGTACTAGTATCACTTTCATCAGTTTGTTAAAGGCTGCAATGGGCTAGTTACTCTTGGTTTTATTAATAATTATTATGTTATCCTCCTTTTTAAAGGCTTTATACACATATTTATTGTACCTAAACAGGTTTTTTTTTTTTTTACTTTGTATCATTTGAAGTTGTTGAATAGGTTTAATGGGAAAATATATTTTTGTTTAATGTTGGTATCTGCAAAAGCAGCTGAGATTTGTATGTCGCCTGGAAGCTAAAGCCTGGCAATTTAATCCCACACTATCTACCTGACAGCAGATAAATTATGTCCTATGTATGTATCCATTTACCTTAGCACAGTCTTGGGTAGCTGCACAGCTGCTTCAGCCAAAAAATATTTTCTCAAAGAGTAAATTCACTTTAACCAAGCCAAGGTCTGAAACATCCTAAACAAACATATGTGATCTCTTGCTCCATGACAGCTATTTTAAGATTTTTTCGCACTGCAGTGTATCAGCAAAAGGATTTCTTTATTCAGATAGTTCCAGAAAGGGTTTCATTTACCGGATAAGAGATATTTCTATCATTTGGATCTCCATACCATAAGTCTACTTGAATAAAACATTTAAACAATAAGTGCCCTCAATAATGACTAATCCTATCTTAGTTGAGATCAATTGATATATATGAAAAAGAAGGAAAGAGTTGGGGGAACGAGATGCTGTGATTGCTGCTTGCACAAGTTATTGAACTGAATAGTTCAATAGTTAGAAACAGTTGTGTAACTATAGAACAAGCAACTCCATACGGGAACATGGCGGGGCTTGGGTGAATAAGGAGGCCCAGACCGTGGGGTCTGTTTTTCCTAAAGTAATATGGAAATCTCCCCTATCCAGCTGTTTTCTTAATTGAGAGCTGGCAGGGAGTAACAAAAGCCTGCAAGCTCGTGGGCAGGTAGCAGACAGGCAGCTAGGCTGGTAGCAGAGGCATGTCATGGGTTGCTGTACACACTGGGCCCCTCTTGAGTTCTATTTTTGTGGGGGGCCCAGCAGCAAGAATTGCTGAAAGTTGGGGAATAGGCAGTTGGCTGAAAGAACATATTCAGCAGTTCATTACACATCAGTCCTTTTTTTTATTAACTCCAAAAGCAATCTTTTTATTAAAAATGATCCAAGAAAACTTTGCAGATATAATACAGAGTGCCCCCAGGATATATTTTTACTGTCAGTGTCCTAGTTAGACTGGGAAATTTTAGCACCAAAGTGTAATTGTGCTTAATGTAAAATTGTAAATATTTTAAGTCCATACTGAGTTTATTATCAACACATTATGATGAAAACACTGCAAGATCAATGATCCTTTTCGCATGCAGTTACAACAGCACCAGATAATTAATAACAGTACATTTGTAGAATACATTCATACAGGTCAAAGCCATCCTATTGGTTTTATGAAAGTATAACAGTGAAGGGCAATAGAATGAAAAAGAAATATAGCAGAATCCTTCAAGCATTTTCGGTTGTGCATAGCTACCACTGAGGCAATGAGAAAAGTCAAAGGCTTATCATTTGTTTGAGAAATTCAAGCATAACAAATGGCACTGTTGAGATGATGAGAAGGTACTGCAACATTCAGTGAGATAAGATGCTGGATTGAACATAAAACATCCCAAAGCAATTTTGTCCAGGAAAAGACAGATACTCGGTATTCAGAGCAGTGTAGGTTTAGAGCAAATGATGCAACTAGGATCATTTACTTGCCTGTCTTTAGTTTTTTTTATAAATGCTGAAAATAAATACTGTGCATATTTATCGATTGCCATATGGCAATGTTTTCTACTCTAAAGGAAAGGAGCCTAAATTTTACTTTAGGGATAAATGTTAAAAATGGCAGTGAAGTGTTCTTTTTTTCTAAATTAAAAAAAAGGGGGTGTTCATTTTAATTTGGATTCTTATAGAGAAGGGATGACAGTAGCATAAGTAGAGACATTTAGGAAAGCCACAGACTGCATACATGCTAAAGTTCAAAACCCAACTGTATATGAAGTTATTACTTGCACTCCTTTTTTGCAACTTTTTGCTGTGCCTTAGTTCCCTGTATGTCTGGCTGGACATCACCATATACCAACATGTAAAATGATAGGAACACCACACAAGTTAGCCTGTAGCTTAAATAAAAGGCAAATGCAGTTTTGTAATAAAAGGTAGGATCAACATCAGTAATGAGCAGGTATGATTTATTGGTCACCTGTTTAAAAGCTAACGTCTTATTGGTTGCTATGGGTTACTGATCCTGGGCAAACTTAGTGCCTTTTATTACATGGTTAAAAGGCCATAAGTGAGGGCTTTTCCTATACATTTATATGTCTGCTAAGCTTCCATCACAAGCCTGTTGTGTTCATGACTCCTGTGCCTATGGTTGTTAAGCCAATTGGTGATGGTGTGGCCTTGAAAAACTTAAATTGCAGGATATCACAAACATATCCCAATACCCAAAACACGTTGCAGGATCAATAAATTACTTTACATGTAGGTATGCATTGACCATTAATCTATATCTATTTCACCAAGGATGGACTGGGAAACACTAGTGATTTGCTAAGTTAAAGGTTACTTTTTTTGTTAGAAACATGAGGGAAGAGGATGAAAGGAAAAGAAAGGATAATGCTATAACTTGGTTGTAAGTAAATAAGGACATGAAAATCAATTACAGTGAAAAATAACTAAGGCAACAACAAAGTACTTGACCAACATGGTGGAGGGAGGAGCAGATGAAATGGATACTGGGTTAGACTGAAACGAGGCATGGAATTCTCAGTAGAAGAAATCCAGGATGTAGGTATGTAAGTATGTCTTCGTTGTTTTAGATTATAATCAGAATACCAACACTAAGGGGCCGATTCACAAAATTCACGTGAAATGATCGGTTAGATCGAATTCGATCGAATAACGATCGTACAAATTTTTCGTAATATTCGATAATTCAATCATTCGATGATCGAAGGAATAAAAATTTTAAAATTATTCGACTGCCTACTTCGTCCAGATTGAACCAACCAAATTCCAATAGAAGCCTATGGGAACCCCCCCCCCCCCCCCCCCCATAGGCTTGTGAGACTAAGTCCTGCTCGAATATCATTCGTACGATCGAAGCGTTCGATCTTCCGAATCATACTAATTTTTTGGAGGCTTGAAGGAAATTTTGCAATTTTCTCGTGAAATTGAACGATCGGTATCCGATCGAATATCGAGCAAAGTGATAGCCTAAAACAATTCGATAAGCATTCGATGGGCAAATGCTTATCGAATTTTGAATAGGATCGAGTAAATTTTGGGGAATAATAGTAAATTTGCCCCTAATTATTTTTCCATTCATTGGGTGTTTAACATGTTGCAGAGAAAGCAAGTGGATTATGGCAGGTGTGTTGTACACTATTCCTTCTATTTGTCACCAGCATATGAAACTGTGTTTCACTGTCTTTTCCTGTAGGCAATCTAATTAACTGGTGCATCTGCAAGCTGTCCTGTTTTCACTCACAGGCCAGTCTCTGTTTTGGCAGGAGGTATAATAGGATCTGCAGTTACAGTATTAGTGCAACATGATCGCATCCAAGGGCAGGAGACAGATAGCACGGTGGCAGAAAATTAAGGCTAACTGAAGGACTGAAATCTAAGAATCTCTGATATCTGGGCCAGGGTTGGTGAGGTGTCTTGGTGGGTCTGTCTAACCATGACTGAAGTTTGTGGCAAAAAATTGGGACTTCTGTTAAATCTATCATAGGTGCTTGCTTTGATTCAGCCAAAGGTTTACCATATGTAATATTGATCTTTCTTTTTAATTTTTTGGTAGAATGTTGGAAGATGACTTGAAGCTAAGCAGTGATGAGGAGGACATTGATCAGGTAATGGCCTACATATGAATAAGATTTGATCTTATTCAGATATGTTTTTAGGTAATTCCATACACTTAGGACATTTTCTTTACATCTTCTTGTGGGTCGCAAAGGTCATGAGTCTTTCTGATACCAGATTGTTAAACTCAACAGAGTGTTAAATTTACTGCCCTTATAAACCATCCTTGCACTGGACCATTTTTTGAGACAATAGATGTTTAGAAATTCTCGCATTTTTTTGTGTACACCTTTCCTAAGCCTTTCAAAAAATTATAGAAAAGAAACTTAAACCAAAAAAATTGAATTCATTGTGCCATTTATTTGTCTTCCAAATTTCCCTTTTGGCCAAAAAATTACAAGAATATATTGTAGAAAATACCAAATCAAGAATAATATATGAAGAACAGTTGCAGCATATTGGAAAGGAGCTTCTCTGACAAGGTAGTGCAATTTTATTGCAGGGCTAAATATGCCTTAACTGCACTGTCATTTGCCTTCCCATTGACTCCAATGTATTTCGTTTTTGACAAAATTATGCAGTTTCACAAACTTTTACATGAAGCAAAACACCCCAACTTTGTTCAGCACTACTCTCCCATCTTTACTAATAGCATATGGATTACCAATTCAGATATGGCACAATGAGATACTGTACTCCCTTGCATTTGTACAGCAGTAGGATGAGATAATCCAGTGTTTTCCAAATTGTTGGTTTTGCTAGTGGAGCTGACCGCTGTGAACATGTGTTCTTCAGATTTTGTCATTACTTTCTCAGACCACAGCATTGTTTCTCAGAGTAAGAAGTCATTAAATCTCATATACCATCTTGTTATGCCACAAAACTATGCATAGTGAACTCAGAGGTCTAAAAGCTACCTTTCCCCCACCTGTAATGTGATTGTGCCTTATTTAATTATTCAGCTTCTCAGATCATACTGCTATGCCTGATTATTGTCATGACCTCTTTAAACATACATTATCAATCCTAATCTCGGCAGTATGGGGGTTATTTATTAAAGTCCAAATGCTAAAACCTAGTTTTTCGTGGGAAAAATAACTTACAATTTTGGAGATTTATTATACCCCAAGGCTGCAAAAATAAAAATGCCTGGTCACGACTGTTTAAAACCTAAAATAGTAGTACAGAGATGAAAATGAGTGACTATTTTCCCAGAAACAGGTGGTGGCTTAGTGATTAGTGCTTTTGCCATCTTTCTCTAGAGTTCATTTCCAGTTAAGGCACTGAAAGCAGTTTGTATGTTCTCAACTAGTCTCTTTGGGATTGCCTGGTTTCCTCCCATAATAGGAGTTAATTGTGTGTGCATTATAGTTGTGGGGTATTTTACACTGTAAGCTTCATTGGCAGGGATTGATATGAATATGGAACTAAAATAATTCTGGGTAACAGCACCGCTGTTGAAAACAGTGATACCAAATACAGTGTAACCTGATAAGAATCATGATAAAGAGAAAAGAGTAGTCTGTGATTGTCTGGGCCATGAGTTAGTTATCCACCATTTTACATGCGGGAGGACAGAATATGAGAAAAAAATTTCATAAGAAGAACTCTGTGGAAATTCTAGCTAAGTTGGGGACATGCAGATTCATCTGGAGGGCAGGCCCGGACTGGCAATATGTGGGTTAGGGCAAATGCCAGATGGGCTGCTATAAGGTTCCATAGAAAGTCAGTATTTAGTGGGCTGGTGGGGACTGTTTGGGCCTCTATGTGAGCTGATTGGGCCTCTGTGTACCGGAAATGCCAGGGCCTATTTTAATTCTCAGTCCAGTCCTGCTGGAGGGTCACAAGCGGCCCACAGGCCAACAGTTGAATGTTGCCGTCTTACAAGATCACCCCTGGATGTTAAAATTAAAACCATTACACATACAGTATATGAAATGTAGGCCATGCCAATGAAATACATTAAACCTGTGTCCCAGGTTTTCATAGATGATCTTCCCAGCACCACCGTGCATAAGGCAATCTATCGTTTTAACCGCTATACTATAGTTCAGTGTGATATAGATTTTCTTTACTGCATTAAGTAGACTAATGTAATTATCCTGCTAGTAATCAATCAGATGAAATGCTCTTTTCAGTAAATTTTTTTACTGCCATATATTTTATGCACACATTGAAAAGGACAGAACAGCTAATTGCCATTTGAGAACCAGAGATCATGTACCTGACTTGACAGCTTGAAAGGTACTTAAAATATAAAATGAAAAGGATAAAGCTCTGTGCAATCTTATACCCTTGGCAATAACTTTGTCACCCTTTCCTGTGGAAAAGCCTTATGAGTTGTGTTACATCAGCCAAAATGTGTCTGATTGTTCAGCTCTGTGCTTTGCTAGGAGCCCTGTGTATTGGAGTATTTAACAGACAAGTTTGTTTTTAAAGGTAGGTCAATTACTGATCTGAGCCACGGTTCCTACTATGCTATGCTATAGTTACCCCATGCTTTGTATTCCTGCAATTATAACTGAATGAACCATATACTGTAAGAATGTATCCATATGCTATTAGATTGAACCCTCTAATATTTTGAGTGTTCTTTGTCACATGCTATCTTCTTTTTGCCTCTGACCTACAGTATATGTGATGCACACACGTGTATTGTTATACGAAATAAAGTAGGTGTTCTGAAACAAGCAAATCACTCAAAAAATATCAGGCGTAAAATGTTGCCAATATGACTTTAAACAATCTTGCCTTTTCTGTGGTTCTAGATTAGCTCTGGTTAGGGGTCTGTCACGTGGTTCTAGACCAGGCTAACATGGCAACTTCTGGGACCTGTAGTAATTACAAAACAGCTTGTATGCATGCTTGAATGCATGTACATTAGTATGGGGTCACAAGATTTCCACTGTTGAATTCCTACGAAACAAGGAAATTCCTTCTGAAAAACAAATAATTTCTACGCAAGTTGTTCTGTGGCTTATTCTCTGTGGTTTTATATGCTCATGGCAAAATTGTAATTAAATATCATATAATTTAATTAGGGTTGAAAAGCCAGTTTCCAAATTCTGTAAATATACCTGTATACATCATATAAAGAAAACCTAAAAAAAGAAAAGTTTGCTGGCTGTGCAAATAATTTCAAAGTTCCTCTAACATACCGTTTTCGCTGTTTCATGACTAATAGTGTTCTGGATTAGGTTTCGTTGTTTAAAACTATGTGAAAATTTATAGCCAGGACATGCTGCCAAGACTGCACAAAAAGGCCTTTGTACTTGCCTGTGTGAGTAGACCATGTTCATCCATAAGGTCCAACTCGTCTTTCACAAGGATTCATGAAAATCCAAAGGGTGGTGTGTGCTCTTAAGCTCTGCTGAGACAGGAGAAACGCATAAATTAAAGCTGAAGGTTATTGCACTGCAATGCTGAGCAGCTAGATCCAGCACAAAACGTAAATAACCAACCATCACAACTGTAATGTAATAAAGAAAGAGGTATAATTCCACCAGGCCAGGTGACAAATGACTAGATTGATGTTTAAAATCTTTAATAATGGGGCTGACATTACAGTAGATAGGAGTTTGAAGAAAAAAAAAATGGAAATTTTTTCTAAATCCCAAAAACCGCTGGCGTGTTTTACCATTTGTAGGATGATAGTCTGAAAAAGAGCTACATTTTTTTGGGTGGTTACCCTGCTTCCCCCTCCTAAATTTCCTAACATATGGCAACTCAACTATACAGGGGCCACATGTTTAGGGCCATAGGACAACTTTATATTTTTTATTCCTGGGTTTGTGTTGTGTAATGTAGTGGCTGTAACATATACTTCTATTACACTTTGAAATTCGCGCCATATGCAAATTAGGCATCGCTAGCGTAAATGCACTTTGCCTGGTGAAGTAACACTAGCGCAACTACGCTACAGTTCGCCGACCTGAGCGTAACTTCGCACTTATTGAATTTGCGTATCGCTGTCAAAAATTTGCCTGGGGAAGAGCGGCGAACGTTAGCGAAGGCAACGCTAGCACATTTTCGCCACTTAGTGAATTTGCCCCATAATGTCTTGTTCCATGCCTGGTTGTGCTAACAAATAGGTTTCTTTTTACCGCAGCCCCCAGCCAGTAAGGGTAAGTGACTTGCATTGAAAACACAGATCTACAAATGCTCAATGAGTTCAAAGGGATTGGAAAGGAGTAAAACGTTAAAGGGGTGATTCACCTTCATGTTAATCTTTAGTATGTTACAGATAGCCTATTCTTAAAAACTTTTTAGTTGGTCTTCAATTTTAATTATTTTATGATTTTTTAATTATTTGCCTTCCTCTTCCAACATCTGTCAGCGTTTGTGATGCTACAATTTTTGGTTATTTTTACTTTGTATTACTTATCCTTCTCTTTAGGACTTATGGTATTCATATCCCTGTCTGTCTTTCAAACTACTGCCTGGTTGCCATGTTACATTGTACCCTAGTAACCAGATAGCTGCTGTCATTTCAAACTATTTTTTTTTAAAAATCCAAATAATAAAAACATAAAAAACAAATTGTATCAGAATAACACTCTCTACATCATACTATAAGTTAAATGTAGAACAGCACCTTTTGTTGCTGCTTAAAGGAATAGTTCACCTATAAATGAATTTAGTATTATGTAAGCAATGAGATTCTGAGTTTCAGCAGCTATCTAGTTCTAGTTTACCCTAACAACCAGGCAGTGCATTGAATGAGAGACCAGAATATGAATAGGTGAATGACTGAAAAGGAATATAAGTAACAAAAAGTAACAATAAAATTGGAGCCACAGAGAGCAATGGTCACTATCGGGACCCCCATTTGAATGTTGGAAATAGGCAGAGGAGGAAGACAAATAATGAAAAAACAACACAAAATAAATTACGAATACCAATTGCAAAGTTGCTGGGAATAGTACATTCTATATTATATAATATTTCACTTAAAGTTTAACCACTCCTTTACCTGCATAACACTGGTATAGGGTCAAGAAAGTACTGACAAGTAGACTTTTATATACAATAAAGTAGTCATGTCTTTGGATCATATTGTAGTAAAACAAAAGCAAAGCCTCTTTGCACCACCATATTAGTTGTGCAGCTAAAAATCTTTTCACTCACGCACACTTTGGCAACCATCAGTCCCCCTTATTCCCTGTACCACTTGGGCTTGGAACTAAACAATTTGATCCACAATTCATTGCTCAGTTATTCATTAATTATTCATTAATTCATTCACTCAGTTATTCATTCAGTAATTCATTGCTAAGGTATTCTTGAATAGAATAGCTAGCATGTAGATGTCCATCTTTGTTATTGAGCTCAATCTTCACATAGGGGACATATACTGGGACCTTTCAATTCCCTTTCCTCAGACCACACAGAACTTGTACAGGTATCCACAATGTCTCACATAAATCTTCAGGCTGACTCATACAGAGTGTGAGTACTAGTGTTGGGCGAATTTATTCGCGAGAGGCGAATTCACGGCGAATTCCTGCGATTCGCCGCTGGCGAATAAATTTGCGAAACGCCAAAAAAAAATTCGCCGAAAAAAACGAGTCGCGCGTCGTTTTTGACACATGTCGCGTCGTTTTCGTCGCGTCACGTCAAAAACGACGCGCGACTCGTTTTTTTTTTTCGGTGAATATTCTTTGCCAATTCGCGAATTTCTCTGGAAATTCGCTAATTTTTCGGCAAAGCGAAACGGGGGAGATTCGTCCATCACTAGTGAGTACTAAAAAGCCTCTTTGACTAGTATCCATTACCAGGCATCTCTCTAGGGTTGCCACCTGTCCGGTTTTGAGGGCTGCCTGGGTCAAAACTTCCTGCCCAAGTATTGAAAACTGGGCAGGATTACCTTGATTGACACAGCGATCGGCCAATCGCTGATCACCATGTCATAGTCCAGCCCCCTGATGTCACTGGCATGCCCACCCATGTTACGGACCCACCCACTGATGTCATGGTCCCGCCCCTGCCTGGTCTGAGCCATACGGAACGGTAGCAAACCTACATCTCTCTCTCTGGCCAAATCAGGAATCTGCCAATCTACATTGCATTAGGGACAAATGACTCACTCCACCTCCCTTATCCAACTTAGGTCCAACATGTGGAGATGTTTAAATCATAGGGAAGCTTAAGCCTATGGGTTCCTTTAGGTGTAGTGCATGGCATAACAATGGACAAATTGTTGTAAGTTTTAAAACAATGATATAAGCTAGCCCAGTAGTAGAGATATCAAGATTTAGCTTGATCAGTTTACACAATGCATACTTATCAAAAAATCACTTGTGTTTAATAAATTCTCACAACGGATACCTATGGATGCAGGAAATAAATTTTCCCAAGATGAGAAAATATAGTAAAGGTCAAGAAATGTTTAAATTTTTTGGAAATCTGCTTGTAATTCATTGAATGACTTTTAGAATATAAAATTCTTATGATTAGGTGTGGTTACCTGGGTCAAAAAGAGCAATGAGAACTTGCTATGCTTCAGTCTTTCCATGCCTATGCCCTCTGCCGACTGCTACTCCGTCCATGAACTTCAGGAGCAGAAACAACTGTTTAACAGGCTCTCTCCATGAGAACATGGATTATTGTATAGTCTATTAGCCAGTGTCATTGTTTTACATTTGTAGCTGTTTAGTATAGTACTGTACTATGCTACACAATGTAATATCAAATCTATTATCCAAAATGATTGTGTTATTATTACACAGAAAATATATATTTTTTGGAGAATGTATTGTAGAACATTCTGGTTATAGGTTTCCATATTAAAAAGGTTTACCAATAGAAAGACAAAAAGAAACCCCAACAGTATACAGTATAAAAGATTGTTTGTTTTTATTACCGCATTGCATTTTGATAACTACTGTGTGCTTCTTGCAGCGTCTGCTGTTGGGAGTCTTTATAAAAGGCCTCCTGGTGGGCATATTTACAATATATCATATGATTTTACAAAAATGTATGAAGAACTTTCTCTATGCATCTATGCTCTTATACCTAAGCTAATAAATATGTAGAAAAGGGACTGTGTGCCACTAAAGTCAACTTTTAAATGATAGATTAAGATGTTCATAAATATATTGAACTCTGCTAACTCCATGACCCTGCACCAGCCTGAGAGTTTGAGCATTTATTTTCCCATCAAAGGGTTTTAGCATGATGGAGTCTATAGAGAGTAGCCAAGCTTCCAATGATTGCTTTTGCCAGAAACTTGTTTGCTATGGGTTTCAAGTAGAACTGTGTTGTTTTATGTGGTTAAAGGGAATCAAAGAGGCTTTGTGTCAAATGTACCTGTAGTTATTTTTTTTTTGTGGGGACAGGACACGCTATTCAGTGTTGCTGTGCTTCATGAAAACATTTCCTTCTGCCTCTAGAAAAATACTTGAATGTCTCTATGGAGCAGATATATCAGTATTTGAGTTTTCAAGAAAACAAAACACGAATGTGAATATATTGGAGAACATTCTTTGAAAACATGATTACTTTTGAAAAAATGCCAAAAATTTGTCTCAAATGATATCAAGTAACATTGTTTCAATTTTTTCTATAACAAGCCATGTCCATGCTTGTTGTGTCTTGTGCTCTAAAATAAAAAACCACAGCTGCAGCTGAAAAGTTTTGTCTAATTTTATTCTGAAATTGTGTTTTTTTCCCTCTGATTTGATAATTGCTTAATTTACCTCCATGTGTACTTGTATGTGGCATGTGCCAAACTCATAAAGATATAGAGAAGCCTTTATTAGCAATGAAACTCTCCAAAAAGGTTTAAAAAATACATGTAACATTTAGATATTGACATTTTAGATTAAATATAGTGTACACTTATTAACTGAAACTGTTATTCTATATTATAATAATACATAGATACATAGTAAGCATTGGGACTAAGAAAATGAAAATGCACGATGATGACCATAAACATTGGGGTCATGTAGTTGAAGTCAATGGGTTATGAGTAATATGAAAAGAAACAATTGATTCATAAAGCAATATTATATTATCTCATAACTTAGGCTTGGTAGACTTCCTAAACATTTCTGAGGCAGGTAAATAACTTGTTCTTCATACTTCTTTATAGAATGAAAAGTGCTTATCTCCTGAACACTACACTGAAGTGGCTTCTAACTAAATAATTCATTGGATTGGTCTTTAAAATACTTTTTCTGTATCTGTGTGATTCTTTATTTTAATCTATTGACTAAAAACTAAGAGGCCTATTTATCAAGCCTCAAATTTTTCTTTTCAAGTTTTAAAGGGCACAAAATCACAATTTTTAGATGAAAAAAAATAATTTTTTTTAAAGATTTATCCTGCTCCTAAGCTGCTAAAAATCGGAATTCAAAAATACTCCAGCTAAAACCTGTCAAACTCATGTAGAAGTCAGATGGTGCCTTTATCAACTGAAACATGTTTTTTAACTTGAGGATTGTCAATAGTTTGTACTGTTATTTGTTTTTTTGATAATTCAATAAATTTGAGTTTTTTCAGCAACAACTCAATAAATTTGAGTTTTTGGAGCGAAAATTCAAAAAAGTCACAAAATTTGAATTGATTCTCGATTTTGTAGTCAACAATAATTATTGGTAAATAAAGGACATTCAGTTTTTGGAGTTTGGTTAAAAAAAATTTAAATAAAATGAGAAAAAGTCAAGTTTTGGTAAACAACCCTCTAAATGTTTGTGATAACAATAATTTGACTGCCTGTGTTGCATCTTTATCTGACTTACCGTATATTATTTTAAAAAAACAGCCTACATTATAAATTAAGAGTAAGTAAACTGACCAGAGACAGATACCATTTTTTGTTATTCTTTGTCAAAAAGAATATATCAATGCATTGGATTGGCCCTCCCTCTTCACACTGTTTCTTCGTGGAAGAAACTAGTTAATGCAGTTATTCCTCTGACCGAACTGACTTTTGAAATTAGAGGAATATGTGTGAACATGTCACCCTGGTTGGGAAATAGAGTGATATGGATTTTGCTTTGCAATTGTTTACCTCAGATTGCTTTATATGGCAATATACTTCATCTTAAAAAAATATTCACCCTACATCCCCCACCCCCAATTTATGGCATGGCCAGACGGGAAGATTCGGGGAGATTTGTCGCCTGGCGACTAATCGCCTCTTCTTTGGGGTGACTAATCTCCCTGAACCGCTTCCAGCTGATTAATAAAGAATTGCCTGCGCCTATTCACATGCGGCGCTGCGTTTTCTGAAGTCGCTCGAAGCTGCCTCGTTAGGCAATTTCCAGCGATTTCGGGAAAGTGCAGTGCCGTGTGTGAATAAGCGCAGGCGATTCTTCATTAATCAGCTGGAAGGCAGGGGGAAGTGGTTTGGGGAGATTCGTCGCCAGTCTGGCCTAACCATTACAAGTGAAAAGTAAAGCTGCTGGAAAGTGCAGATAAACTGACCAATACAATACAAAATCTTGTGTTCCCAGGTAGATGTTTTTCTTCTGATGTTTTATTTTATTTTCCTCTCTATATTTATGGAAAGCATTTGGATACAGAAAGTAAGACTCCTGTCTTTCAATCTCTTGCTGATAAGAAGATACATCAAGAAGATACACAGACTGAATAGTATTCAAATTATGAAGCTGGTAGAGCAACAAGTCACTGATATTATCTACTACTTTTGGGTGGTTGAATAATTTAAACAGAAACCAATATCTGGGTCATATTCATTGCTGAAGAGACTAAAGCAGAGTAGCAAAGCATTATTGTATCCAAGCTCTGCTGTAAAACTCTGCAACTCCACAAAAGGTTTTTTATTTATCCATTTCCTAAACAATGCATTCATAAAACATGAACAGGAATAATTACTACAATAAGGGACAGGTCATACAATTCCATATTTTGTCATTGAAGCAATAAGTACACCATTACAACAGATGTTTGCATACAATTACACATTAGAAAGTCAGCACATTATACGTAGGGGATATCTGGATATGCCAGTCTGTTTATTAGTTAATACATTTAAACCATGGGGTCTGCCTCTGGGCAGGCTTCCATTCATGCATCCCATACTTGTTGGATATTTGGGGGCAACATATGTCAAGGTTCGTTAGTTTTATGATTGGGAGTGCCTATTCAGTAGCTGTATCCATTGCTGAACCAAGGGTGTTTTTGAACTCTTCCACTTCATTGCTACCAATTTTGAATCAATTTGGAACATGGGCAGAGCTCATGGCTATGGAAAGGTAAAGTGTCACTAGCATAGGGCATTACAAGGCTCAGTACAGTACATTACATACACAAATGTTTTTGGACTCATCCAGGAAAGGGAATTTTTCAAGAAACATATTTAAATGGTACTTGTTTTATGTATGCTGTTAAAAATATAACATACATTGCTCAATATATCCTCACAAGTACAATTAGCACCTTGTTTGCCACTGTATTTAGATAGACTGGAGTTTTTTGTGCTATTGAAAGGTTATTGTTTTAGCTGAAATGTCAATCTTCACTGCCGAACCCCTTCTTCCTTGTGGCCATGTGCATACTGTGCCAGACCATACCCTAGGGTTTCCACTTGTCCGCTTTTCACTCAGACAGCCTGGTTTTTGGAAGAGCTGTATGGGTGAAAACTGATTGTCAAGATTTCCAAATTAGGACATTGAAGTTCATGGCATGAACATCACATCATAATTCTGCCCTTGATGTGGCCTGCCCCCTGTCCAGAGTTGATCTACCTTAAAGGTGGCAACCCTACTGCATCCAAGCATTGTTATTTTTCCTATACTTAAGTGCCGGCTGTTCCACATGGAACTCCACTAGTTGCAAAACAAGCAGATGTTTATCTGATTTGGCTACCAACATGCAAGGTCAAATCAGCCAGACTCAATACTTGATGGCACTGCCAACATGGTCTGTAGATGCCAAGTCAGCAGTTTTGATCACCATCTGTATGGCTAATGTAAGAAACCATTTTCTGGATATTCATCTCTTTAGTTAGTTATAAGTTAAGGACGAAATTCTTTGGGACATACCAGGGCCATGCCAAGCCAGCCGTGCTTGGTCCTGGTATGTCTGAAATAATTTTGTCCTTAACTTATAACTAACTAAAGAGATGAATATTTTATTGCTTCCCTATCCTCTGTACATTCATGGGTTCAAATATGCGTGGGGGAGCTTGCGAGCACTACCTAGCGGAGTAGGGGACTGTGTAAAACTGAGGTTCCAGGCTTTAAATATAAAATAAAAAATATTTTGTCTTTTTTTTTCTCAGCAGGCAGTTCAGGAAGAAGCTATTGGAGTCCAAAGTGACAGGTACATTTTATCACATTTATGAACGATAAATTGCTTTATGAAATATGGAGTCTTGTTTAGTGTGGAGTACTAGTCATCATGAGATCTGGCACACTGAAAGCCATTTTCACTAAGCAGTTGTTTTCTGTAAGACATCTACCAGAAGGCTTCCTCTAGGCCTTTTGTGAATTATTCCAATTCCCGTAGCTCTTACTGACAGTGAATAAAAATGCCTTTTCCCTGAACACTTTCAGTTCCAGAATTGTTTGTGCAAAAACATACACATGAAAGATAATGCCTTGCAAGAAATATGAAAATACAAAACTAGAACTTTAGAAGGCAACTTTAGACAGGTGTCTTATATTACAAGTGAAGTAAGCAATGGGTTATTTCAGATGCAATTCACTGTTTTGTTTTACCCGGTATGTAGCATGTTTTCTCAAAATGCCAACATAATTGTGGCTTCAGGGGGAAGCTGCATTCAACACCACTTTTCCCAATGTATCCAAGTTGGAATGCTGTAATTTCTGGTTCTGTGCATCAACATTACATCTGCTTGTGCTTCTTTAGGCACAAATGTGAGAAATGATTGCCTTCATTTATGTTTCACCATAACTGCAGTGGTAGTTGTGAAATAAATTAGTTTTTGTATTTATATTAGCGCTATGCATCACAAACACACAATTTATGTTTGTTTTTTCAAGAGCTGATTAGTGTAGTACAGATAATTTTTCCCTAAACACCTAAAATTACACTATTGGCATAAGGCATTCTAGATGCATTTTTATTTCTGCATTTTTTAAAGATTTTTGAAAAATGTTAAGTAACTGTTTTTATGCAGCTGTGTTCAAACAAACATTTTGCACAGCTTTATAAATTTGCATGATATTGCACATCATATTATGATGTTAAAGGAAACTCCCCACACCTAATTTTAAAAGTAGCCCCTTTGCACAGGACAATCCCAAACTGTCTGTCCCCTTCCCCCATACTTGACTTCAGAATCCAGAGCAGCACAATGGATAGGGTTTTTTTCTTGACCTATACTATTTTAATATTAAAAATATTGACATACAGAGGCAAATGTTTCTGCACTGCTTCACAGTCTAGGGATGAATGTTTATGAAAGGGGTTGTTTACCTTTGAGTTAACTTTTAGCATGACGTAGAGAGTGATATTCTGAGGCAAATTGCAGTTGGTTTTCATTTTTTATTATTTGTGGTTTTTGAGTTATTTTATTTTTTATTCAGCAGCATTCCAGTTTGCAATGTCAGCCCTCTGGTAGCTAGGCTCCAAATTATCCTAGCAACCATGCATTGATTTGAATAAGAGACTGGCATATGAATAGGAGAAGACCTGAATAGAAAGCTGAATGATAAAAAGGTGAAGACCAATTGAAAAGATGCTTAGAATCTATACTAAAAGATAACTTAAAAGTGAAACACCCCTTTCAATATCTTGGATAAAGGTATGGGACCCGTTATCTGGAAAACTCGTTATCTAGAAAGATCCGAATTACGGAAAGGCTGTCTCCCATAGACTCCATTTTCTCAAAATAATAATTTTTTTTTCAAATGATTTCCTTTTCTCTGTAATAATAAAACTGTACCTTGTACTTGATCCAAACTAAGATATGAATCATCCTTATTGAAGAAAAACCAGCCTATTGGGTCTATATTATTTACTAGTATAGTTGTAGTATGAAGATCCAAATTATGGAAATCTGGCAAGCCCCTCGTCCTGAGCATTCTAGATAACAGTTCCCATACTTGTATATGTTTTGTATGTTGTATATTTACCACCTTGTTATAAGTGACAAGGGACCTGTCCAGATATTATGTAAAAAAAAAGTGAGTCTTAAATATGAAAAGATCTGCTATAGACTTTAAAATATGTCTCTAACAAGAGCTAAACACATGATCATGACGGTTTAGGGATACATTCCCAGAGGAGGCATTAAACACTACTCGGTAATACCATGTTCATAGCAAACATTGTGATTTCTGAAAAACTTTAAATTATTGCTTTGAGCAAATAATAATGTTGCATAAAAGGGGGTATTACTTAGGCTTTATATATCCAATTATTTTAAGCAACCCATGCATAACAGATCTATTGACGCGCTGAGCTGTTTTGCTGACAGTAAACTGCTCAGCTGTGTGTTTGCAGAATCTGATACTTCCACGCTTTCTCTCATGCATTATAATTATCCAAAGGCTTCAGACAAGCACACTGGCAAAATATTTTTAGTGTTGCGGAAAACTGTAAAATCATCCATATTTATAATGACTGGTAGAGTTTTCAGCTAATTGATTGCTTTTCTCCCCTGGAGAGCATATTTAAGTAATTAAGAGCCGATATAAGAAATACAGAAACCATAAAATTCTAGTTAAATCATTGAACCCTTTCAAATGCAGAGTTTCAAGTATATAACATTCTGCATAGAGGAATTCCAAACTTGAAAATATATTTCTTTTGTATGTATGCATTATTGTAGGTCACAATTACAAATATTCAAAAAGTGCTACAGAAAAACCTTCTCTAAATTGTTAACTGATATAAAAATGCATACTCTTTATGCTGAGTACAGCAAAACGAAAGTTTGGTGTAATACCAACTTTGGTACTTCATGTAAATGGCGAGTAAGTGCTCATAACAGATATATTCAGCAATGAAACAACAGAAAAGGATCTAGCTAGTTGAAACAAACACAGCAAATATGGTAATTATCCTGAAGATACTGTATATTAAACAATTATAAGGGTGCAATAAACAGCATTATATTTGTCTTGTTGCTTGTTACAAAAGCTTCCAAAGCCACTATTGCAAGGTGGTTTAAAGAGGTTACCTATTAACCTACAAACAAGTCAACAGAAAACCACCAGAATGTGTAAAGGTTCATTCAACAAGAGGAATTGCAACTTCCTGGGCAGAAAAGTGTAATGCATCACCTATGGACATCTGTAGAGTATCATCTACATGGTCATGCCTACATACATTTGCCATCATTATAAACTAGTCATCTTTCCCACTTAATATACAGTCTTTGGCAATGAAATACTACTAGTGTTGCCAACTCTTCTTTAAAAAAATACCAGCCTTCCTATATAATTATCTGTTTTTCCTATTAATAACATTGGGATCAACCATCAAAAATACCGTCCAGGCTGGTAAAATGCTGGCCAGGTGGCAACCCTAAGTACTACAGACAATGCTTCCAGAAGTTACAGATTCCCCCCCTTATAGTCTAAGCAAGCTAGATACCCTTGGTGTACTGTGTGTACAATTCATATGGATAGATGTACAGATAGCAGGAAGCAGTCATTCTCACCTTCAAGAGTTTGCAGTTTGTCACGTCATCTCCAAGATGAACATTTTTCCATCTTCTGCAATACAGTTATAGGAAGAATATGAAGGGTCTCCTTAGTATGAAAGGCCCGAATCTTTCCTCATTGGTGATATCTTGCCTAAAATATGCATTTCCCTGTATCAGGGTCAGAAGTTCATGTGATGCTCTGTTTATTCTGGGACCCTATATATATATCAGCACACCATGGTTGTATTGGGTAGAGTACAAGACATAAAAATTGTTTCAGTTGATTAAAATAGCTTGCTAGGTGCTCATACAGCCTGCCTTCCAACTGTGTGGATGCTTAAATGCTGAGAGCATCTTTTTATAAATATCACGCTGAAGAACAGAGATTTTCATCTTGGCCACCTGTTGAAATTTCTCTCCAATCCCTGATCGTAGACGCTGCTCTGTCAATTTAAGCTGAGCAAGCTACATATTTATCTATTACAGTACATGAAGAGCTACAGGAGGGACTGAAGATTTTCATGCAAACACTGAACAATAAAATAACACCTCATTATCATGTTATGTAGCATTATTTCTTTTTCGCCTCTCGTTATCTGTTTCTTACCATTCCAGGCACTGAAAGAAATTCATTAATGTTTTATGACAGTTTACCTTGCATAGGGTCTGTTCAGGAAATAGCTCCAGTGCACCAAATACGATATATTTTTTGCTACCCAATAAATAAGGTTGGATAGCGTTAAACTAATGAAAATACAGACAACAGTTTATGAAGAAATAATATTTCTTTGAACATTTTCTCATGAATACAATAAAAGAAGGCTTTCAAGTTCACTTTGTCCTTAAGTAGAGGCTTGTTACTGCCCAGAGAAGTTAATCCAAAGTAAAGAATAAAAATAATATTAAACAAAAGTGAGAGTTACTTATTTTTCTTGCAAGCAGGTAAAAAAGACATTGCTGATGCCCATTTATCTGGTGAGACAAGCAAAGACTTGGCAGCTAGGAAGAGCATACACTGAACTATTTTCCCACACAGCTGTCAGTCTGCTGAATAATGACTTCATACCCAATTTAATGCTACTGTGTTTTTTACTATCCAAATGGAAACCCAGTTGATGCTAAGTTCCTAAATCATTCTTGTGAATTTAAAGAGTCTATTAAAAATGTCATGAGCAGGCAGCTCTAAAAGACTAAAGAGTTCATTTATGAACATAGGCTTAAGTGGAAAATGCTAAATTGTATACATAGCAAAGGTACTTGCATCTATACATGCTTCTCTAAACTTCACCAAAATAGCATAAGGATAATTTTTGAACACAGTGCAGTAAGCAAAGTGTTGTTTTTTGGATTCAAATTGGATGTTTTTTTTACAGACATTTCCCTTTCCCCCAAATTACAGTATAATTGCAAATGTGCCGGTGTATGCCTTCAGCAACTGAGCTTGATGCATCAATATGAATGCAATTATGCATTCTCAGTTGTGAGTAACATTTTACATTGGGGATTGGGTCAATTCCAGTGAACAGTGTTAAAATGTTTGACATGTTTGAACCCAAGTACAGTGGCATCACAAAGCCCAACATGTGCATTAATTTTAGCCATTCATTTTAGCCATTCATTTTTGATTTTTTCTTGGTGTGATGAAAGGTATAAAGGAAAGAATTGTTATTTCTAGGGACATTTTTGTATATTGTGCCTGTGCATGCAACACGTTTGTACCAAATAAATTAGATGCTAATGTGGAAGGACACTTTTTTTTTGTCAGCAAAACACCAATTTGCACTTGCATTTGCCTTAGTAAGTTGTGGTGCATATGTAACTGAACTAAGGAAACAAATTCTGAACTATGGGTTAAAAATGTGATTTGCACCATTGGCATTAGGGACAGCAAATAAAGAGATGGAAGCTCAGTTTGTACACATGATTGGTTTCCGCACGTTATTTCCTTAAAATTTGTGAAGAGAAAATGCTAAAGGCCTGCCAATTGCACTTGACTAATAGGTTCACTGCATACTTTCCTTGAGAAGAGAATGCTCAGTTATTGTTTTGAATCAACGTAATATCCGGTCACATCAGACTCTTGAACTGTATGTAGTGTCAGGTCAGGGACTGAAAGCTATGAACTGTAAGATCTAATCAGCAGGTGGGGTTTACCAGTCAGCTGTTTGAAAACACATCCATTTGGTTGCTGTGGGTTACTAAAAGTTAAAACATGATACAAGAATACTGTACCTGTGTACATGACCTAAGGATCTAAACCCTTCAGTCATTCATCAGGGTGTGAACAGATTCGTATCAAATGATTTAAGTCAACCTTCCAGTGGATATTCATAAATGTTCGATTAAACTGCATTTCTAGTAAAGACTGTCACAACCTATTTAATAGCATTAATTAATAATCGTAAGAGATTTTTTTTGTGTCACATTGCCATGTTCTTGAGTTGGTTATATTGTGTCTGACAGAGTCCTGGCTTGAAGGGTAAATTGTGAAGCCTGAGGTTGTGCATCATCAGAAGACCTTGTTACTGGAAATGATTGACACTAGATAGAAGTGCGGTTATGACACTCAAAACCATAATAGATAGTCTATTTGTCTTTCAGACTTTAATAGACTTGCTGGCATAACTCTATACAGCTGCCATTTCCACAGCACTAGAAAATTAAAAGGACCATCCATCCAAGTGAAAGTGACTTACAAATGCTGCCTTGCTTCTGTGGTAAGCTTTATCAAAGCTATTTAGTTGCAAATGGACAAAGCAGTATGAAGTCAAATACTGTTTATTGTTCATTTGCTTTGAGAATATTCTTTGTAAATTTGTAAATTTAAGGACTGAATTTTTAAACTGTGCAGTTCATCAACTGCATTTCAGGGGAACTGTCACTATACTTTCATACTATAGTAAAATCTATAATAATTCTGACATATAGTTTTTTTCTTTTTATAATTCTTTTTATATTTTTTCTTACAAATAAATTGCTAAATATAGACATAACTGCCCACCCTAACATATATTCCACCTTCAACAAACACACATGTTATGATTCCCTTTCAGCTCTCCATTCCAGGAAGTGCTGAATGTAAAGTGAAAGTAATTGCCTGCCCCACCTCTATGCCTAAAACATATAGAAGGGGCAGGCAATATATGATTGACAGCCCTGATATTTAGTTCATATAAAGTACTTTAATTATACAGCTTTTTAATGTGTAGATAGCAGGTCCACTTTACTTAATGCTTTCTTTGTCATCACAATGCCAATTCCCTATCTCCAGTATATCATCCATCGGGCATATGTAATGGACTGAAAAATATCTTCCACACAGTTTGGATGGTTCTTCTCTGGAATAGGCAGACCACTGTGGATGGAGTTATCAGGGTAAAGTTAACAGCCCTCAACAAGTCTGACTCCTAAAGGCTGTGTTGTACTTTCACAAGACACTGAACCTCATATACTGAATATTCCTTAGAATATTCTTTAGATTTTTTTTTATTTTGCATTTTTAAACATAAATAAAAAACAAAAATAAACAAAAACCAACAGTCTTGACACTTACTTGACCACTGTTTACAATAATTTCGTATGTACCATAGTAGTTTCAAAGCATAAATAAGTATGTATAATAAAATATTTAAGTTGTTGTTTCTGTTCCATCAGGGCCAGCCTTAGGCCAGACATATTGGGCTAAATTGGCCCCACACCAGAGGGCAGCCAGCTCCCCAAACCTGATAGGCCCAGCTTGCCCCCAACCCTATTGACCTGTAACCCCCTCAATATCACCAACCTGATTAGCCCAGTCCACTCTTCTATTTATTATGTGCCTGGTGACTCATATGCCCCTATTTCATTTCTCCCTGTGTGCATCTATTTCCTCCCTCTCTCTCTTTCCCTATGCACCCATATTTTCCTCATCGCTCTCTTCCCCCTGTGTGTCCTTATTTCCTCCTCCTCTCTTTTGTGCCCTTTGTGCCCCTATTTCCTCTGTTTCTCTCTCTTCTCCTGGGTGCCCCTATTTCCTCCCCTCTATTTTGTGGGCTGTGTGCCCCTATTCCCCCATCTCTTTCTTGCCCCTATGTGCCACTAGTTTCTCTTTCTTTCCTGTCCCTCTGTGCCCATATTTTCTCCCTCTCTCTCTTGCCCTTTGAGCTCCTATTTCCTTTTCTCTCTATCTCTCTCTCTCTATCTCTCTCTCTCTCTCTTTCCCAATTTCCTCCCTCTCTTTTGTGCACTGTGTGCACAATCTTATGTCTGTATGACACTATTTTCCTATATACTTGGTGTATCAGTAGACAGTAACAGTTTATCTAGGGGACCCAATTGGGTCCTACAATTTGGCCCTGCATTCCATCCAGGGCACCTTGTCCAAGAAGGTTCCTCCTGACCGCCTTGAGGAAAGGGTGTAGCTAAAATATCTAAATGAATATTCTCCACAAAGAATCACATTACAAAAAAATCAAAAGGGTTAAAGAAAGTTTTGTTAAGCATGGCAAATGATGCAATATGAAGACCAACACTGAATAACATAATATAAGCAGACTTATTGAGATTTCTTACCACCTCTTCTCCTGGTAAAGCCTATTTTTGAGGGGTGGAGATGGAGTGTGCAATTGTGGATTGACTGTCAACGGGCACAGCAATGACTGTGTAAATATAAGAGGAGAATGATTGCACTGCACTGAGAAGATACAGTAAATTATATGATAAATAAAAGGTTTCATTTAAGATAATTAATTGTATTGTATTGTCATGTAAGAAATGATCCCCATGTCTTAGTGATTTTTACCACAGAAGTTTTACCTCCTACTTCTTAAGAAAAGTCATCACTTGTTCAAACGTACCTGTCAGAGCTTTACGCATGAGCCAGCAAAATGCTACGTTTTATGCAGTAGATCTCAGTATGCATTATGTATATATATATGTGAGGGCATAATGAAAGAGTGGGTGCTTCATCTAGCATGGGAAGCTGCTTAATCCATTTGTGGGACTGTGTGACAGAAATGTAATGAAAACCAGCATGAAAAAGAGCTTGCTGGCTTGAAACACCTTGAAGTAAATGAATAAGGAACAGAGAATATGTCATACAAAGTATAGGTCAGAACATGAGATTAGAGAAAAGCATGTATATTTTACTAACGGTACTTGTCAGCGTGACTGCATCTTAACAGCAGTTCAGGCAGGAGTCAGTATGATTACAGACAGAATCCCTACCATTATTTATTTCCTGCCTAGTTCTGTTTTCTTCTTTCTTTCCCTGTCAGTGATGATGACTAAAGCTTCTTCAAAATAAGAAGTTTCAGACTTGCAAAATGTGCTTTATTCATGTTTGAATTACATAAGTCTCAGTTATTGTTGCCCTTATGCTTGTTAATGTTATAGAAAATAGTTTATTAGAGCACGTTAATGTAGGGTTCTGTACTATTGTAATCATAAGGTAACTAAAGCATGTGAGAAATAATGGCTCTGATTATTAGTTTTTGCTTAGCATGGTCTGCTGTTAAAAATCCTTAGATCGGCAGACCAATATAGATAAAATAATGCCCCCATATTGTTTAAAGGGGTGAGTGTCCTTACCACTTGACAGCGGGGCAAGGTTTCAGAGGAGGGACCATTGTGATCTAAATAATTCACAATGCTTATAATAAAGTTAATTTATTCACTTGGTTACCCACCTACCTAGACATTCAAGGTCCTTTATGTTCTCTATTTGATTAACAATAAAATGAGAACACAGAAATAAAATAACAGAAAGTCAAACACATCACCAAGCATTAAGGAAACCGGTACTGTACCACCGTATTAATTAGGATGCTGACCTGAAAGGAGATGCCTAATGCTCCTTTACGATTGGCTGCAAATTAATTTGACCATTTGCAAAAGGGAACCTGGGAAACCGTCCACAGGCAATATTCTCCTAACCTAATCACACTAGGAGATTCTACCCCAGGGTTTGAGGCCCCTCATCAGATTCTATTTTGCCCCAGTGGCTAGTGATATGTGAAGAGTAATAACTCAGGGCAAGTTAATTTACTTGGAATACAGTTTTGTTTTTGCTTTTTTAATAGCCTGTCTTCTCTGTATGTGAAAAGCATTGGTTGACATGGATGTACCTAGATTAGTTTTATTAATGTTGACATGACCATGACAGTGCATGATATGGTAAGGTTTATCCAATCAAGAAGTAAAGGTGGCCATATATGGGCAGATAAAGTTGTAGATATAGATCAATTCTCCAGCTTATCTGCCCGTGTATGGGGGCTACCGATGGGTCTTACCGATCAATATCTGGCCACGATATAGATCGGGAAGGTTTAATTTTTTCGCTGACTGACCTGTTGGAGTCCATTCCTCCTTGTTGCAATCCGATCGATCGGCCCTAGGGCCGAATGTTCGGATTACCCCAAAATAGCCTTGTCATTAGTGGGCATATCTGAGAAAGATCCGCTGGTTTGGCGATGTCTGGTTTGGTCGGGTTTAAACCCCACCTTTACTCATTCCCCCATCCCAAGCTTGCATATCCCTTTAGGTAGTTCACAAGAGCTTATTGTATGGCTCTGAGGAGCACAGTTTTGCACCCCTTAGCACTCCACTACTTCAACATTACAGAAAGTAAATGAGCCCTATATTGTTAATGTCTATAACATATTTTGTATTTTACTATGTACTACTAGCTTTATTTGAACTTGTTATTGTTGTTTTGTATGAAAATCTGTATGTTCAGTGTATGCACCTATTTACTGTACATGGCTATTTTGATACTAAATTCTACAGTTAGTATAGCTATGGCATATATGGTTTGAGTTTGAAAGAGTGTAGGGGTGTGTGTGTGTTTTTTCAACCCAATTTAACTATGTAACTATGGCTGCTTTAAAAATACAAATGCGGGGGGCGTGGCGTGATGCCGACTTGAGCAGACCTTTTCATTGTTGGCTCCGGACTGGCTGGGCCTTTCAGCTGTTAAAACGCATGCTTTTGCTGCCTTCAACACACTCCAAATAAGCATTATTGTAGGCGAGGATGACAAGAACTGGCAAGACTAAAAAGAAATCCACCCAGAGCACAGTAAAGGATTACTTTACTAATGCCAAAACTTCTGACCCGGAATCCAAGATGGCGGTGTGTCATGCTGCATTGCCTGAATACAAGCTGATGCAGTCTCCTTGCACCAGCCTTGATTCGCATTCTGAGGAATTGCAAGATGCTCTTCAGCCAGGTAACCTGCAGTGATCACAAACACCGCTCAAATATACAGGGAACACGACACTAATTGGCAAATTTAAAGAGCTACTTCAAAGGGAACTGCACATAAGATTACCTCTCAACTCTCTATAGAAATACAAGAGCTGGGCCAGTGTACAGACATACTGGATTCTAAAGAGTCAGTGGCGTAACTACCAGGGGAGCAGGGGGTGCAATTGCACCAGGGCCCACTCCCTCTCTGGGTCCACCAGAGAAGCTAGGAGAACTCCAATATCAGTAATTCATAGGGGTAGAGCCCGATAGGGGGGCCCGGGTGCCAATCCTGCACCAGGGCCCACCAGCTAGTAGGTACGCCACTGTAAAGAGTTACACTATATTAAGGCCTGGGAAAAGGGAGCTAAATTTAACTCTAGAAGAGTTATATTTTCTTCAATATAGCTCATTGTTTCCTTAGTTCTGATATCCAGGAAACATCTCTAAAAATTCTAATCAGATGGTACTGTACAAAATGGATTCTGATTTATAATGCTAATTGTTTTTTGGGATGCCAAGACATTGGTACCATGGCCAATATTTGGTGGAACTGTCCCAAGGTTAGGCGGCTTTGGTGTAGAGTATATGCCATGTTGGAGAGCATGCTGGGGGTAACTCCCCCCAAATACCAATGGGAAGCATTATTACATAAAAAAATCTTGAAGGTATAGCAAAAAATTAGCTATGTTTGATTACATATATATTTAATGCAAAAAAACTAATGATTGCAGCAGCTTGGAATACTCAATATTTACATATTTACAACAAAGAAAGATTGTTAAAGGTATACCTACATGAAAAATTAACAGCACAATCCCTTGGGGAGTATAAACAATTTCATGCCCAAGTCCATTCCCAGACGGATGAGCTCTGAGCCACTTCACTTTATCTTTTGTTAACTGACTGTATAGTTAAAAAAAATTTTGCTGGATGATAGCCCGAGAGGATTTATTTTTAACATTATAATTTTTCTGTTAATTTTCTGTTTTTTTACTATTTATTTATAATTTAATTTTTGGTGCCCTTTCTTTGCTGTTTGCTCTTTTTTCCCCTTTTTTTAGCAACTTTTGTTTCAAAGTTTTTATTATTGTAAGTACAATTAGAACAGATAATTGAGATTAGGTACTATAATACTGTGGTACTTTTCTAATGTATGACTTGTATGTGACTATCAATGATATTTATTTAGTGTTTTGGGTCATTTACCCAATGTAAGCAGAATATGGCATTTATTTTACACCAGTTCACACCTTACACCTTTTTATCTTTGTACAATTTATACACCTTTATAAATATGCCACATTGCAGCAGAGACATTACAAGCTAACAGGCCAGCAGGGCCCTTATTGATTTGCTTTTTTCAATGTATGTTTGCAAAACAGGTAATTTTCACAAACGTTTAGGGTTTCCTGCAAAAAAATTCTGCTGTGGACCTAGAAACCTCTTGTTAAGCCACTGTATACTATACATTATGTACATACATGGAGGGCATTTTTATTAATGTCACTGGCCCTTTAAATAGGAGGTCTTGTAACCTTATACACAGAATATGAAGTTGTAACATTGTTTCTCTTCCTTTTGCTGGCAGCGGGGAAATTCAGGATCACGGTAAAAGAGCTTCAAGAGTCTCCACACTAACAAGCAGCAGCTCCAGTGAATCTGACACCAGCTCAGAGTCTGACTCTGAAAGCGAAAGCAGTTCGAGCGAGGGAGAGCGAAGCAAGCCTTCAGGCTACTTTAGCCCTGAGGTAAGGGATACACAGCAACAAAATGTCAGCTTTTACAACTTCATAGGCAAGGGCTACACAGCAAAACCTTCAGCTGTACAAATCCCTATGGAAGAGTTGCACAGCAGTCAAATATCAGATTGTACAAATCCCCTAGGTACAGATGCAAGTCATCAGGCTCCACAAACTTCTAGCTGGGGGACATACAGAGACAAGCCTTAATGGAGTTGTTCACCTTCCAAAAAGTCTTTTTTCTGTTTACTTGTTTTAAGATTATTCACCAAAAACAAAGACTTTTTTCAAATGCTTTCCATATTTTATTTTCAACTGTTTTCCCCAAATTTAAGTGTAAAGTTCCTGTCTCTAGTGTCTCAGTCTGGAAGCTCAGTGATCCAGGAGCATGCTGAACTGTTACAATTTGCTACATTTAATTGATCCAATTACAGTCAAATGAAAATGAGTTGTTTTTTTTTATCATTGGCTCAGCTTTCAAAGTAGCAACTTGAAATCGTTCCCTAGATTTTATATGATATTCAAGTCGGGGGACTGTGATGGCCATTCCAGAATATTGTACCTCTCCCTCTGCATAAATGCCTTTGTAGATTTCCAAGTGTGTTTAGGGTAGTTGTCTTATTGGAGTATCTGCGTAACTTCAACTTTGTGACTGATGCTTGAACAGAATTTGTTGATATTGGGTTGAATTTATTGCACCCTCTGCTTCAAAGGAGAGGGAAACCCTTCCGGCACACACCCCTCTCCTCCCCCCGGCCTACCTCCCGCCCCGGGCAAATGCCCCTAATTTGTTACCCCTTCTTCTAGGTCCTCTCCAGCGGAGTTCACAGGCGCCATCTTCCCCTGAACAGTCTTCTTCCTGGATCCCCCTCCAGTTATGTTACTGCCTAGCTAAGGGAGGTACAGACATCAGTTAGCACAACCCCGCCTCCAACTAACTTTATAAGATCCCCAATATATGCACCCTCTGCTTGCTGTCCTGTTCCTATTTTAGGGACACACAAAAAGGAGCACTATGGGCAATTGGCAAATGGGCAAACTGATTTCATTTATAAATTTGCAATCACACCTGATATTATTTGCCAGATGCTGTGGAGTACCCTTGGGTTAGGCAAAAATGGATAGGTAAACTGGCAGGTAATAGTAAAAAGGGCAGTAAGAGGATGTAGTTTAGTGAAAAATTGTATAGGGTGGGTGCTCAGTGTACAAAGTATGCCTGTAGTACAAGAAATCCTAATTATTTGTCAATTCTAGGTTATTTTAAGAAAGCCATGTGTCTGCGGGCTGGATCACCCATTTCATATCCAAATCTAATGCACGTTTCTCATAAAGATGTGTCACGTGACCCACTTAAACTTGTTGTATTATAAGAAATAATATACCACCAGGTGTAAAGATATTAAACGTCACTTTGGAGTTATATGACTTGTATAAAACCAGTTCAGAGAGCATCTTCTTACTTGTCTTATATGGCTATGGAACTCCTTGGTGACTTCTAATGACTTTTTATTTTACAATAGCTGGATGGGATGTTACAGTAGCACAAGGTGTGTGTCAGTGGACATTATTCCTGTCTTCTCCGTATATATTACCTAGTAGTTTCTCTTGCAGTGTCTCTCATGTCTCCAAGGATGAGGCTCTCTCTTTCAATGTGCCCTGCCTTTCAATGGTTGTTTTCCTTCCCTAAATGAACTAGAAGAGAATAAGATGCAGATTTAATTCAATTTATTATAGATTAGATTAAAGGAACAGTAACACCAAAAAATGAAAGCGTTTTAAAGTAAAGAAAATATCATGTTATGTTGCACTGCGCTGTTAAAACTGCTCTGTTTGCTTCAGAAAGACTACTATAGCTCATATAAACAAGCTGCTAAGCAGCAATGGCGGAAATTGAAAATTGGTATAGGATAAGTAATGGATAACATTATGTTCTACAGAGTTTATCTGCTATCTGCTGTGTAACTTGTGCCTTTTCTCATTTGAATAGCTGCTCCCATGGCTACACAACAGCTTATTTATATAAACAATAGTAGTGTTTCTGAAGCAAATACTGCAGTTTTACCAGTGCAGGGCAATACTGCATTAAAAACAATTTCATTTGAGGTTACTGGTCCTGATTCATATCAAATAGATTCAATTTATTATAAATTCATCTTAAAACATGCAGCATTCTGAGTCAGCATTAATACCTGGCAATATCTGGCATTACATGATTGCCAGTTTGTCTTGTTGTGAAGTTAAAATCAATAACCCAAAAAAGGTAAATCTTAAATTAGTCAGGTATATCTGATTTTTGCTCCATCTGTGAATGGATAAATCTTTCAACTCTTACAGGAGCTGCAAGACATTTACACAGCTGGAGTGCTTAGGGTATGAATTTTTTTTAAAATAAAAAGTCTAATCTCAGTTTTACAGTTATTTTTCATAATTGACCCCAAATGGAACATGACTGTGTATTTTGTTTGGAATGTTTTTATTTCATACTTTGAGCGGGAGCTGTCATATTGCTTATTATTATCAAAAACATCCCGTATCCCTTACGAAATGCATAAGTTGGGTTTTCAAGGAGTCAGTATGTAAATCTTTTAATATAAGTGTTTAATAAACCTTGATTTTTATGGACTTTGAGATACTGGATATTTTTGATGATCATTAGTTTAATGTGCCTTGAGATTTGGGGCAATATCCCAGTACTCGACTGCCCATTAGACTGGCATACAGACTCCTCTAGCCCTGTTAATGTTCTATCGTATTGCTTGCCCTATATATGGATTTCTCTATAGACAGCAGAAGCAACAGCACCATTTATGTCTAATGTCACACAAGCTGGATACTGGATAGTACATGTGCAGTTTATGTTCCTGACAAATAGGTGCCACTTGCACCTTAAAGTTTAGCAACCCATGAAAACCTGTACATTGCAATAAAAGTACAGTGCATAAGCCAGATTTAACTCATATTGTACAAGTACTTGGCCAACTTATTGCATAAAAGACTTGCTGGCATGTGTCTTTCTATGACTTATAATTACACGTTAATAATTTGTGCACAAATAAAGACAGTTCAGTGTTTTAATCCCTCCAGTGAAAGCTCCTCTCAAAATTGTATTATGATTATGTGTAGTTAATCAGCATTCATTAATTGAATAGTTAAAGAATGACTAAGAATGCACAAATATCCACACTTTCATTCAATGTAAATAACATTTCCAGGAAATTTAACATCCAGGCTGTTATCTGTTTAGACTACGTAACAAACCCCTTTATAGTTTCCAGGCTCAGATTGTGAATCATGAATTACTGCTCTGTGTTGGTAGTCCTTGGAGATCATTGCACATGAATGATATAATTAGAAACAGTGATTTCCCTGAAACAGAAGTGTATGTAGCTCTGCAATACAATCCACCAGTCTCAGATGGTTTCAATGAGGGGGTTAAAGGAGCAGTAAATGGTGAGGGGAACGTTGTGAAAATTACATTCATGCAAAGTAAAACTTAGGAGAACATAAAAAGCATAAATTAGCATGGAATTACAGGTATGGGACCTACTATGCAGAATGCTCGGGACCTGGGGCTTTCTGGATAATGGACCTTTCTGTATTTGGATCTTCATCAATTGAATCTGATAGAAAAGCAAGAAAACATTAAATAAACCCAATAGGCTGGTTCTGCTTCCAATAAGGATTCATTATATCTTAGTTGGGATCAAGTACAAGCTACTGTTTTATTATTACAGAGAAAAAGAAAATCATTTTTTAAAAATTTGGATTATTTGAATAAAATGTTCTCAATTAGTAACTTTCTGGATAACAGTTTCTGGATAACAGATCCCATACCTGTAGTTTACTGAAAAGACTTGGGAGCAAGCTTTTTTAGGGTTACATTTGAAAAGAAAAAGAAACAATGCACTTTGTTTTTGCTTCCTTTTTCTTTTGGTTAATTACTTCGGATTATTTGCATTTTAAATTATTTCCCAGAGGCATGAACAACCTATTGATAAAACACTGCCCACATATGCGCCATTTCTTATTAAATTGAAATAAACTTCATTAAGTGACAAATTTATTCTTTAGAGTTTTTTATTAAGATATCCCACTTATCTTGATTATTGTATCTGGTTGCCCATAGGTGTTTTCCCAGTAACATGATTTGATTTTATAACAATTAAGATATAATTGGTTTATGTACAATCATTAACTGCCTCACCTCATTACACTTTATCTATATGAGTATGGCTTTTCTTTGGTTTGTTTTTAAAAAGCCTTGTTTGGGATTGTTGAAAAGTGTTGTGATTGAGCAAGATTCTGGGCATATAGAAGGTAGGAAGGAATGTAAGAAATGCAGCTGTTGTTTGTTACAGTGGGAGGCACGTCACACACTTCATTGCCTCTGTCCAACTACATTACATTCCTGTATACTGGGCACAACCAGTAGAGCCAGAGACATTTTTGCTCTTTTACATTAACAAAATAGAACTAAATAGACCATATAAGGCTTCATTTATGCAGTGTAGGCTAGACTTATGATTTATATAGTGGGATTTCCAACCCCTGCCTTAGAGTTTTCCTTAAAGGGCACCTATTGGTTAAAAATGCTATCAGAGTCCGCATGCCATTTGGGGATAACAGTAATTTTTTGTTTTGTTTTTTTAAATGCCCCTCGCAAGCGATATGCTACTCGCACGGGGAGGGAGCTCCCGGTGCGAGCAGCCATGTCCACTCACTTGAATGCGCATTACACATGTGTGACGTCGCACGCATGCGCATAATGAAAAGCTGCCTTGATTAGGGACCGCTTTTCCTTATGTGCATGCGAGTGACCCCATCAAAAAACAAATCCTCTGTAAAGCTACAGATGTATTGTTATTGCTACATTTTATTACGCATCTTTCTACTCAGGCCCACTCCTATTCATATTACAGTCTCTTATTCAAATTGATGCATGGTTGCTGGGGTGATTTGAACCCTAGCAACCAGAAAGCTGCTAAATAAAAAACTAAAGAACTCGAAAAATGACAAATAATAAAAAATTAAACCAAATGCAGATGGTCTCACATTGGTTTAAAGGTGAACAAACCCTTTAATATTTGTATATCTGTATATGTCTTCGTACAGGTATGGCACCTATTATCCAGAATGCTCTGGACCCGGGTTTTTTCCATAATTTTCATACCTTAAGTCTACTAGAAAATCATGTTAAAATTAAATAAACCCAATAGGCTGGTTTTGCTTCCAATAAGGATTAATTATATCTTAGTTGGGATCAAGTACAAGTTATTTTTATTATTACAGAGGAAATGGAAACGGATTATTTGATTATAATGGAGTCTATGGGAGACAGCCTTTGCCATAATTCGGAACTTTCTGGATAACAGATCCCATACCTGTATATATCTATAAACTGCAATGAGACTCTTGGATTGCAAAACATGTTAATTTTGAAAGGGACACTGAATATTTTCCAAACAGTTGATTCTATCAGTTTATGGAATCATTTTATGGCTTTACATATCTTTTCACATAAGAAAATAGAAGTTAAGTCTTACTGTTTGTATATAATACAGTATTTTAACCCTGTACATTCCTTTTACAGCCTGAGCAACCAACATCAAATAAATGGCAACTGGATAAGTGGCTCAACAAGGTACATCCCAACAAAACGGTGATTCTCAGTAACACACTTTGCCCATCTTCTCGTGGTTCAAAGGAGGATACTGGAAATAGTGAGAATTTGTCACAAATATGCCAGTCTAACCAGAACAATAATACGGATACCAGGGAAGACAAAAGACCATGGAGTATTTGCACAGACCTAGGGAATAATAAAGACACAGGATTAAAATCAGCTTCCATTGAAATTGCTGCTTCAATAGCTGTTGCAGTTCCCACCACAGAAAGCACTTTTAGGAGGAAACCTGCTTGCAGAAAACTAACAAGGAGGACAGAAAGGACATCTACTGGAGATCAGCTGAACTGCAATCCTTCAGTAAACCAAGCTCCTGTAGGTGATAATATAACCGAACAGCCTCAAAGCAGACTGTTGTGTACAAGTACAGGTTTCCACAGAAGAGAACCCAGGGCATCTAAACTAGGGGGTGACATTAGATGGAATCGAGGGCTAAACAAATCAGCTTCCAAATCCAAGGAGTTTATTCCGTTTTCATCTCAGTCTTCAGATCTTGTCATAGAAACAGAATTGGAAATCTCACCTCTTTCCACAAATACATCAGCCATTCCAGCAACTGGAAATAACCATAGACTTACGGAGTTGGGAGGCAATAATATTAGTAGGGCCAGTCCATGCATTGCCAATACCACTACCACAACTGACTTAGATAAGGAGTTGGACGAACAATATTACACACTGGTTCCTTTTGGTAGGAATGAGAATGTCTTTTCATTAAAGGACAGTGATGAAACCAAGTCACTTTGGGTCACGATTGATTTAACTCTTTTATCAAGAATACCAGTGGAACTGCCCCAGGAGACTCTTATCATGAATACCAATATGAAAGAAGAACACGGGTCTTCAACACATAGATTCTTTACTTCAGCAGCAGAGAAAGCTTTGGAGAAAACCAGAAAGAAACGCAAGGTACTTATTTTTCTGTGCAAAATCATCCTCTACAGAATCAAGATAATTTCAGACTGCTGTTAAGAAATGTATTCATATTTTTATATAAAGGGTTTTTAAATTTAAAAATGCCTCTATGTGGTGTTGCAGTCTGGCAGCTCAGTAATTCAATTGCTGACTAAGAACTGTTACAATTTACTCCATTTCTCAGCAGCATCTGTGGGATTTGAGTAACTTCTGTAACAATTCTAACAGCTGTCTATATTGAAACAGATTATGTTCAACAGGGCCAAAGATAAGAAATGTATGAACTAATGTATCTAATCAAAACGGGTAAGAAACAGATGAGCTGATCCAGGGGACATGCGAAGGTTAGAAATGAAAATGTAAACCTTAATTATAAAAAAAGATCAAAAATATAGAAAGCTGATGAAAAAGGTCTTTATTTCTGGTGGAACATCTAAAAAGACCAGGTAAACTAATGCATCATCAGCATACAATTGGATCTTTTCCACCTGGCTCTCTCTTCCAAACCCTTTGATCTGTGGATGCAGCCTCACTGCTTGGGCAAAGGACTTAATGGCCAGAATGAAGAGCAAGGGAGAGAGGGGGCAAACCTGCCTTGTTCCCCTAGAGAGTGAAAAGTACGAAGTGTTAAGGGAGTTAAGCCACAGGGATTCTGTGGGGTCTTTATATAGCATCTGTACCATGTGGATGTATTTAGGGCCACATCCCATAGAATGCATCACCTTCCAGAGGTAGGGCCATTCCACCATGTCAAATACCTTAGCTATGTCTAGTGCTGCAATGGCCCTACCTACCCACATCCCATCATTAGGTTGAGATAAGACCTTCTAGTGTTAAGGCTAGTGGTCTTGGCTGGTATGAAACCCACCTGGTCAGGGTTCACTACCTGCGTAATAACCCTACTCAATCTCCTTGCTAGGACCTTCACATAGATTTTTACATCCGCTGTGAGGAGCGAGATGGGGCAAATGACCCGCAATAGTGGGTGTCTTTTCCTGGTTTAGGAATAGAACTATAACGGCCTCATATAAAGACTGAGGCAGCTGGCCCAGTTGTATGGCTTCATTGTACAGCTTTAGGAGTTAAGGTACCAAAGTTTTAGAGTGACGCTTATAGATCTCTATGGGGAGACCATCCGAGCCTGCTGCTTTACCTATTGGGAAGGAGTCTACAGCTTCCTGTATCTCTAGCTCAGTTCATTCTAAATTCAGGGAAATATTTAAGGGTAACACGTGCCCAAGTTATGTGTTATTGAGGCAGCAAAAATGATTATTCAGCATTTATTCATATACGATTTCTCAGTTTCTTCCTGTAAAGAGAGCAATGCATTACTGTAATGCACTACATGTCAGTGAAAGATATGAAAGATATATATTCCAAATAAGCTCATTTGTCAGATGTGAATAATGTTTTTACTGAGTGAGAATCAACTGAATGTACGGGTATTTTTATAGTGAGAAATCCATTTTAAAATTGATATCGCAAGACAGCATTTTGGTTTGAGCTTAATGTGCACATTAGTATGTAGCTGATATGTTCATACATAGTAAGCCTATTTCCCCGGGGATTTCTTGTGCTGTATGTTTGCGTTGACCATTCTCTTATTGTTCATGAAAATATTGTATGTCTTCCCCATGCGAGGACAGCATCGTCTGCAATATTAATGGATTTGTTTAGAGGGTTGTTTCACTTTTACATTAACTTTTATGTTATAGAATGGCTAACTCTAAGCAACTTTTCAACTGGTCTTTGATATTTATTTACTATAGTTTTTTTAATTAATTGCCTTCTTCTGACTTTTTGCCATCTAAAACATTTCTCTGTAAAGCTACAAATGTATTGTTATTGCTACTTTTACTCATCTTTCTTTTCAGTCCCCTGATCTATTCATATTCCTCCACTATTGTTATTGCTATTCTTTTATTTAAATTACTGCATGCAGGGCCACTCCAGCCATGGCGGCACGGAGCGGCCAGTTACCAGGGGCGGCAAAAAGCCGCCTCTGGTAACTTTAAGAACAGAATTTCCATTTTTTAAAACTTAAAACAGCAATTCGGCTCTTCCAGTGCAGCGAGCGATATTGTGTTAGTGATTGGTTAGTGATGCTAACTAAGTAACTCAAAAACCACAAATAATACAAATTGCTTAATCTATAGAGCAAAAATATTGTCTTGGTTTGACTTAATGTTTAATGGCTTATTTGGTTCTCCGCGTATCCTGTACAAAAATGCCACACATCTGTAATTTTGGGAATTGGTTGAACATCCTGATCTGCGTGGACACTAAAACAGGGTTGTCCTATATGTGTAATTGTTGGTCTATAAATCGCAGTCTCCAGATGTGAATGCTGTGAGTTAGTCAACTATAAGTGAAAATTCCATCATTACGATGATAGAGATAAGGCCATTGCGGACCTTAGTTTTCTATATAATCTAGGTGCGTTGGAGTGATCCTCTATTTACTTGACTTTATTCTGTTGACAATTTTTAAAATAAAAAATCACAGTAGTGTTTTATTTAATATTATGTAGTCGCAATACCAGGGCCACACCAGGATATAAATGCCTATTAAAATGTTCTATAACGTCCTGAAATAGGAACTTTCTTTTTTATGTATAAAGTCATTAAAGAGCATGTTGTTTTTGTTATCATCATCATTTATATAGCACCGACAAGATATGCAGTGCTTGAAATTAAGTGTTATATTTATTAATGATTTTGTGTAGTATGCCACTAAAATAACCATAATATTTGCTCTTTGCAGTCAGAAAATGAAGCATCTCGGGAAGTAAAGAAAAACCATTTAGAAAAAGACAACAGTTTGGAAGAAACTGTCTCATCCGAAAGCTTTGATATGACCAGTTTACACAGCACCAACCCCATCAGGTACCCCTTTTTCTCCATGAAAAAATAGTGAATATATTGTACTTGTCTGTGCATATATTAAAGCAGTGATGATTATTTAGTACACATTAGTTCTTTATATTCACCAAAGGTTACAGCTATCAGAAGCACCACCAGGTTCACATTGAATGAATTAAGTCCCCAGTGACCCTAAACTGACAGAATGCTGTATTATTAATAACGTTAAAAATAGCCATGTCTTGATACATCCAAATGACTACATTTATAAGAGTAAGGCTAGGAAAGTTTCTAAAACTCTAAAAACAAAATACACCCAGCAACATCTGTGCAAATTAATGTCAAATATAATGGTCTGAAGGGTTGAAAACAGAATTTTCCATGTACAGTTGTGCTCATAAGTTTATATAACCTGGCAGAATTTATGATTTCTTAACCATTTTTCAGAGAATATGAATGATAACACAAAAACTTTTCTTACACTCATGGTTAGTGGTTGACTGAAGCCATTTATTGTCAAACAACTGTGTTTACTCTTTTTAAATAATTGCTGCACAAACTACCCAAATGACCCTGATCAAAGTTTATATACCCCAGTTCTTAATACCGTGTATTAACATTAAAGGGAAACTGTCATGGGAAAACATGTTGTTTTTTTTAAACGCATCAGTTAATAGTGCTGCTCCAGTAGACGTCTGCACTGAAATCCATTTCTCAAAAGAGCAAACAGATTTTTTAATATTCAGTTTTGAAATCTGACATGGGGCTAGACATTTTGTCAGTTTCCCAGCTGCCCCTGGTCATGTGACTTGTGCCAGCATTTCAGGAGGGAACTGCTTTCTGGCAGGCTGTTGTTTTTCCTTCTCAAAGTAACTAAATAGTACACAGTGGGACATGGGTTTTTACTATTGTTAAACTGCTGTGACAGGAATTAGTTTTAGTTACTTTCAAATGGTATGAAACCACGAATGAAACTCGCAGCGGGGTGGAGGAAGGATATAGTAGAACTGTAACCAGATGCAAGTGCACAATAAGTTGGGCGCCAGTGATTCTTTATGCTAAACCAAACAGTATTTATTTAACAGCAGAGCAATATATCAATCACCACATTGGAGTATAGAGTATCAGTACAGTTGTATGGCATAAGTACAGAGCATACACAGCACCACACATGGGCTGGATCCCTTCAGGCAAGGGGTCATGTCAGCAGTAGTTGAGCTTTGAATGCAGAAAGGTACACACCAGGTTTCAGCCTTTGCCCTAAGTGGAACCTGAGGGGAAACCCTATCCCTAGGTCTGTACACCTAGTCCCTACTTCTGGGTTATTTGTACCCGGGATCTTAATCCCTCTATTTATCCTGTTGTAGCATGAACTGCTCAACTAGCTACCTTTCTATCACTCCTAGAGTGATCCATGACAGAGTATAGCTGTACTTTACTAGGGCCTTTTTTGCCTAGGGATCATACCCATTCCCTTCCAGCCTGCAAGGTTGGCCTAAAGCAATGAACACTGATCGCATGGTTCCCATAACCTTTATACTTTGACACAGTGCCATCTAGTGTACACTGTGAGAACTACAGGGAATTACATAAGCACAAGGTCCCCATTAGGACCCATTAGGCGTCCATCTTATTAGGAATGTGCCTGTTAGAAATATGTGAGGGTGTCTAATTTTCACATCCCTACAGTGGGATAAAGGTTAAAACTGAATTCAACAAAACTAGGCCTTGATCTGTTTTATTCTACATTCACCATTGGCTTCTGTCTCTGTAGAGACCCAAAGGAGTGACTGAAACTAGTAGCTAATAGTTAGTAGACCATGACATATTTAATGAGTGCTGCTCTTGGGTATATGCTACATATATAATGTATTTCCTAATTGACTGTAGTGTACCCTACCAATTCCTCCATAATGAGTTAATGTATCTTTTTAAGACTATGGCTATATAAAAGGGGTCCCCAACCACTGGGCCACGGGCAGTCCTATAGTGCGCTGCAGGGCCTAGCCCGCAATTAGCAAGGTGAGCAAAAATGGACGCATGCTAATTTGGATGTCGGTGTGCCAATTTGGATGCCTACGTACCCAGCTTGGACGCCAGTGCACCGAATTGGACGCCGGTGTGCCCATATTAGATGCCGACCCCCGGAGCCCCCACAGCCCCTGGTCCTTAAAAATTTTTTTGCTTCAACAAAAAAACAAAAAAGATTGGGGACCGCTGCTGTATAACACATATTATACTTTATAAATGCTATCAATAACATTTTGTTTTTATGAACAGACAGGTCTAAATGTGGTTTACTTTGGCATCCAAAATCACCTTGCACATTCGTTTTATTAAAGAAACACAGCTAGAAATGGGAATTTAATACCTTTTTACATTATTTTCTTGCAGGACCAGCACAACTGAAAGCAAATCTTACGTTTATCAGGTAAGGGATTATCCATTGAGGAATAACAATAATAATGCATCTAAGGCTAAGCAAGATACCAAGCTTAGTGTTAACCTGCTGGCATTATGGGTATTCTGTTTTTACAGCCTTTTATGTGTGACCTGCCTTTTTGTGTAATGTATATTTTTTATCTTTATGAGAAAACAAAGGTAGTTAATGATGAAAATGAGAAAAACTACAGCATTGTAGAGGGAGTGTGTCTATCAAGTGTTATCTATTGGGCTGCCACTTTAACCCTTTCACTGCCAGCCATTTTGTCCGAAACGGAACATCTACTGCCAAGCAGTTTTTAGACATTTTGTACTCTTTTGCTTTAAGGGC
>CM044434.1:100380733-100402758 GCA_024363595.1 Xenopus borealis
AACTTTTCACTGCCAACACGTAGCTGCTACGTGCTTGGCAGTGAAAGGGTTAAAGGAAATCTATACCCCCCCTAACAATGGTGGTCTCTATAAAAATATATTGCAAAAAATCAGTTAATATGTAAAACCCTGCTTCATTTAAATAAATCACTTTCACAATAATATACATTTTAGTAGTATGTGTCATTGGGTAATCATAAATAGAAAATTGCCATTTTAAAAAATAAGGGCCACCCACTGGGATCCTAGTATTCTTGGTGCACAAAAACAAACCATTCATGTTAGGTCACACGATCCAATTAATAGGCTGAGTTCTGTCTTTTGCTTCCACGCTTGTTCCTTTTACAGTTAGAGCTGCAGTATTTCTGGTCAGGAGGTCTCTGAGCACAGAGACCATCACACAATGGTGGTTCAAGGCAAGAGATGTAAATATTTACTTAAATATATATACCAGTTTGGTAAGATTCTCTAATATGCTGCTTAATTTGATATAAACTATCTGTTGCTCAAGGATTCATTTTCGGGGTTATAGTTTTCCTTTAAACTCATTACAGACCATGTCCCACTCACTTGGACAAGACAAGCTATAGAAAGGAACTCAAGCCTAACAAGACAGTTCCTTTCATTACAGAGCTTTAGCTTCATTGTTGAGCATAGGGCAGAAAAGTGACAACAGAATGATGATGCCCCCTCTGATGACTAATTGTGTGCAACCCCACAGCCTTGGACAGAGCAGGAAATGAAATATCTAAAGGAAGGTAATTCCAGAATGCTCTATGAGACACAGCATATGGGAATAATAATAGAGGCTGTCTGTAAATCAACTTGTAAGGGTAATAAACGGGTTAATTCCCCTATGTCACCATGGTTGCCAGAATTTCCTCCAAGGATTAAAGTGCAAACCTTGCTTCTGAATAAAGAAATATTTATTGGTTCTTCTTCCTATTTACAACAGTTAGTTCAAAGCACACACTTCCAGGGCAAACAGGCATTCAGACCACAGTAATATTCCAATTCCCCATTTCTGGCTAACCCCCACCTGAGTCCTTTTTCCAGACATCCCTTTCTAGGGTTAATCACAACCTCCCGGACTTGACAGCACAACATATACGCCATGCCCCCCTGTCCTTCTATGGGTCGGAATTTTCCGTGACACCTTCCGGTCCTACCAGTCCGGCATACGCTCTATTTCCCTCTGGCCTACTCCGGATAGGAATTCCCAGTCCCCTCCTTCAGGATGTCCTTTTTGCCTCTATATCACTTCCACGCTAACTGGCTTAGCCTTGGCATATATGCCACTACCTCCTTGTTGGTGTCTCAGCTACCTGTACTAGCTGTTCCTGAAACTACCTGAAATACTTAGTACTGCCACTAGGTGCCCTGTCTCTGTCTAAATCCAAGGTGAAAAGAACCCTGCCCTGGTTGTGTCTCTCTTTTTATGCCCTGCTTTTCCACTTCCCTCTCTAGTGGCTGGGTGTGGAACTGCACCTAAACACAAAATACATTTTAATTTACAAACATTTTTTAATCATCCAACATTTTACAACTTTTCATTTCACACTCATTCCACAGTTACATTTCCATCCAACACTTGGTCATCATCTTACAAACTAGCACAGGTATTGTAAGTAATAATTCTCCACCTGGGGGAGTGGAGCTCTCTGCCAAGGGGATGCAGGAAGTAGTCTGTGAGGTACGTTAAGGAAGGATGTGTGGAAAAAATCAGTGATGCACCGAATCTAGGATTCCGTTTGGTATTAAGCCTTTTTCAGCAGGATTTGGCTGAATCATTCTGCTCGGCTGAACTGAATCTGAATTCTAATTTGCATATGCAAATTAGGGACGGGGAGGAAATTGAGTGACTTTTTGTCACAAAAAAAATGGTTTCCCCTATTTTGCATATGCAAATTAGGATTCAGATTCATGTTTGGTATTCTGCCAAATCTTTCACAAAGGATTCTGGGGTTTGGACGAATCCAAAAGTAGTGGATCTGGTGCGTCCCTAGAAAAAAAACTTTAGAAAAAAAACAAGGTTGCTGTACGCAGTGTGGTTGAAAACATTGATGTAAAAAGCAAGATATACGAAGCCAGTGAATCAGTTTCTTCTGGTTGATTAGCAAAATCTGTGCGTTCACGTGAGTTTTGTTAGAAGTTACTTTTTTCTTGAAAACTGCTTTAGGAATGAAACAGGCAGACTTCTGTTTAAAGTTACCTGGATGCCACTGCCTTTCTACTTTGACAAGTTATTGATAAGGCCAAAATTTTTGTGCATTCACCACAATTTGGTTTGGATCTGAGGGTTGGTACTCATCCATGCTGTGAAAAGTCATCACTCTCTCACTCACAAGCCATCAGCCTGATGCTGCATTGTCATGATAGCCTTTGCTTATAAATGACTTTAATGTTATAAAACGCTTATTTTCCAAAATATATTAAACAGTGGATCATACGAACTGGAATAATAAAGTTGTAATGTCTAACTTGCTTTATTTGCCTACTTTGTTTTTAGAGATCTAAGCATGCTCCTTCAGACAATAGCACTTTGGGTCATAGGGAAGGAATGCACTTAATGTCCCATGAGTACAAAGATTTAGGAAGTCAGGTGTTTTTTGACCATAGGTGAGTATGTTGTATTTATATACTTAATGTATTTTGTGTAGTTTATATATATTCTCTGCAGTTAAGAGTTAAGAGACCACCTGCAGTGTCAAAACTTAGTTTTACTGCCTCTCTCTACATGATGTCTAATGATTTCTGCAAACCTGTACAAAGCTTGCACAGTTATTTTAGTTTTGCATATGACTCTTTAATGAAATCTTATAATGTACATGTTATGCATGACTTTAGTGATATCTAATTCAGATTAGAAAGACAGAATGGACCTGCTTTGCATGTGAACTATTTATTGTTTTTTTTTTTTTGCAATAAGAAGCTTGTTCCAAAACCCATGGTCATAACTGATAAATGAGTTTGTATTCTCATCATGTAGGCCTCACAGTGCAGATTATTTTATGCAAGAAGCTAAACAGATGAAGCATAAAGCAGATGCAATGGTGAGAACATTTTCTTCCCAGTTACATTATGCTAAACTAATTTTGTCCTAGTATTTTATGTGCATGAAGTTATCATCAGTACAACCCCGCAAACATAATTATAAAACCTATTACAAGCATGACTGGCTTTGTTAAATTAAGAAATGCTTGTACTGTTGAGCTTTTCTGTCAAACAATGACTTTAAAATAGCTAATTAAATTGTTTTTGTGGAAGAGGTTCCTTTAAAGCTGGATTAAGATTGTTTTTAGCAGCACTCTTTGAAAAAGGTCAAGATGTAAACTTGCCCCACGACAAGAATCCTGTCCTGTGTAGTAAACCAGGTGCAATCTCTTTATAGTACATTCCATGTAAATACATGCCATCCACTTTCATTACTTAGCCCTTAGTTGCTACAGATTGTAATGGCATCATGAAAACTGGACAGATGGCTGGTTAAAAGTTAGTCTATGAGGAAATGCATAGCCTGCTGCTATTCTGAATTACAACTTCTGTCAGCTTTAACTAACTGGTTTTGTGAGAATAATACACAGTGTAGCATTGATCACCGATCAGCTAGTCAAGACATTTCCATTATATTTTCAGCACACCAGTTTCTTAGTGTCACAACTTGGAAGCAACCACATGGTGTTACTCTCAATCACATAAAAGTTTCCTGTGCTTTTTAATGTGTCAGAAGACACTATGTGGGACATTCACTAAGATCCGAAAAATCGCCAGCGCAGGCTTCGCGAGCGTTCGCCGCACTTCGCCAGGCGAATTTTCGCCTGCGCTACGCAAATTCACTAAAGTGCGAATTTATGCTCTGGTCGGCGAACGGTAACGTATTTACGCTAGTGTTACTTCGCTAGGCATAGTGCAATTACGCTAGCGAAGCCTAATTTGCATACGGCGCGAATTACAAAATATAATAGAAGTGTATGTTACAGCCACTACACAAGCCCAGGAAACCTTTAATCAAAAAAAATAAAGTTTTCCTATTGCCCTACATGTGCCCCCTGTATAGTAGTGTTGCCATATGTTAGGAAATGTAGGGGGGAAGGAGGGTAACCCCCCCAAAAACAATGTTTTTCAGACTATCACCCACAATGGTAAAACACTCCACAGCGTTTTTTGGGACTTAGAAAAATGTTCAAATTTTTTTTTCAACCTCCTATCTATTGTATTGCACTTCGCCAGGTCTGACCTGGCGAAGTAACGGCTAGCGTAAGTGCTAACGAACAGCAAAAAGTTGATCTTAGTGAATTTGCATAATTACGATCCTTCGCCAGTGCGCAACTTCGCCTGGCGTAAGGGTGCGAAGTTGCGCAAGTCTATCTACTTCGCTAACGTAAATTCGCCAGAGACGGTGTTATTGAATTTGCTAAGTTACGATTTGACGTCACGCTGGCGAAATTTAACACTTCGCGCTTTAGTGAATCTGCCCCTAAAAGAGTAACTTAAAAGTGCAGGTGTGCTAAAATAGATGCAAATGTTTCACTTATTGATGCCATTCATTACAGGTACTTGTGTTTACACAGTGTTCGATTCTAGACTTCAAAGGCTGTTCTACTAATTTGAGTAGTAGAATATTTACACAGAACAGGGGATACTTCTGTAGTGTCATTTCACAAGTATTCTTAGTGCAAGGCTAAGAAACACAAACATAGGGGGAAATTCACTAAAGCGAGAAGCGGCTAATGCTAGTGCAAATTCGCTTGCGTAACGTCACTTTGGAACCTTGCCGATTTACTAATGGTCCCTTACACCAGGCGAAGTTGCACACTGATGAAGGGATGTAACTACGCTAATTAACTTAGATGCGGATTTTACTGAACGTTACCTCTTGCGCAAGACCTGACTTTGCCACCTCAGACCAGGCGAAGTCCAATAGAATAGATAGGAGTTTCTAAAAAAATACAGTGGGCACATGTGTAGGGCATTAGAACAACTTTATTTTATTTATTAAAGGTTTCCTGGGCTTGTGTAGTGTAATGTAGTTGGTGCAGCATATACGTCCATTATATTTTAAAGTTGGCCCCTTATGCAAATTAGGCATCACTAGTGTTACTTTGCTTTGCCTGACACAGTAACAGTAGCACAACTTCGCTACCGTTCGCCTCCCTGAGCGCAACTTTTTAGTGAGTTTGCGTAGCGCTGTCAAAATTACGCCTGGCGAAGTGCGGCAACTGGCTCAACTTCGGATGATAGTGAATTTGCCCCTTAGCCTCAAAAACATACCCACTGCACAGATACCATTGTGGGCAATGTTCTGGTGCAGCAGATGTATTTATCTGGATACTATACTAAGGTTAGAAAGGGTTTTACTTAAGATTGATAGAGAGGCACAATTATGCTAAACCAAGGATAATGATTTAATGTCACAGGATCAGCCCAGTGAGAGAAGAAATTATTATTACAAAAATGTCCCCCACTTTCTCACAAGCTTTTAGGAAGTATGTAATATTATTTAATACTCTGTATTATATTACCCTGTATTTATGTATACCTCAAACAAAGCTCTCTGGTTGATATTCTGAATGTAAATGGTTAAAGCACTGTCGGACTGGGACACCAGGGGCCCACCCAAACCTTAGACCAGGGGCCCACCCAAAAACCTTAGACCAGGGGCCACTCTCAGTACTAATATTCTTCATCTCCTCAATCAACCTTTATTCTCCTAGTTTGTTTTCTTTACATACTATAATCTATTATTCCATCTATTTAGCCTCTTTGTTCTCATAGAAATAGGGAATGGCCATGAAATAGGCTAAAAGTTTAGCAGCATGAGGGCCCACTGACACCTTGGCCCACCAGGAGTTTTCCTGGTATTCTGGTGGGCCAGTCCGACACTGGGTTAAAGTCAGACCCAAGGGGAACTTCGGGCCAGGCTCAATTTGAGAAAGTATTTTTTCAAATCCAAGAGAGACTTACACATTGTGGGAGAGAATCTTTTATCCCTGGAGGACTACTGGAGAATAGATACGACACATCCTACCTGTCTCTTCTACTGAATCATGCCCAGCATACTATCATTTGTGATTCCTTGATTTTATCTGATAAAAGTCAGAATCATGCAGCAAAAATATATACTATCTCTCGAAATAATATCTGTGAGGGATTATATCAAAAAGAGACTAGATATAGTTACATGTAACAGTAACGCATGAAAGCAGAAAATTAACTAGCAGTGGCTTAACATTAAGGGGCAGATTTACTAAATTCACATTAATTCACATGAAGGATTCGAATATTTGATCGAATTTTCAAAAAGATTCGAATTTCGAATATGCAAATTAGGCAAATTCGACCGACAAATATTCGAATTTGAATGATTCGAATATTCTAATTAAATTTTATGCGAATATTCGATGATCAAATACTTCCCATTTAAATTTGATCACCTACTTCGCCAGATTAAACCTACCGAAATGGGGGTCATTCCCTAAGATCAAATAAGAAAAATTCAATTGATCGTTTAAAAATCGTTCGAAAATTCGATTCGAATTTGAATCGAATTCGATCGAATTTCCGTGTTTGATCATTCGATCGATCAAATTGCGCTAAAAAAATTCGAATTCGAATTTTTTTAATACCCCACTATTCCCTGGTCGAATTTCGAATTATGACCCTTAGTAAATCTGCCCTTTAAAGTACATCAGTGTTTTACACAGCTGTTGTTGACTAAACCATGCATGCTTTGCAAACAATTTTTAATGAAAGTGTCCCTTTAGGACTCATTAACCCAAGACATGTCCCCATCTTGCCTCTTTTAAATGCACTTGTAAAACCAAATGTATCACATTGTAAACTCGAACTTTCACCCATGTATAAATAGGCTACTAAAAATACTATGAATAGAAAGTGGGTGAAAATAAAAAGGGGCTTAAGCCTGAACAAGTACTCTGTATTTCATGGATCATTGTTATGAAGTCTAGGCGATGATTTACTGCGGCTTTAAACATTTCCATTTGTTTTCTTGCACAGATGGACAAATTTGATAAAGTTCTGAATTATACTGAAGCAGCCCTGTCATTCATTGAGTGTGGGAATGCAATGGAGCATGGCCCCATTGTGTCAAAATCTCCATATACAATGTATGCTGAAACAGTAGAGCTAATAAGGTAGGTTTTGATTCCACACGTTACCTCTACACTTTAACTCCTGCAGTGTGTTTGGACTGACACCAGGGAATAATGGTGTGATTGGTTACAGCTTCAACTCAACAATCCATGCAAACCTGTCCATTTGTTGGTTAGTTCCTCCAATACAGATGGCAATGATTCTTGGCCAGTAGATCACTTCTAGTCTTATAAACTTGCATTAGAATCTTGCATAAGGCACAATACACATGATACCATTGTATGGAAGTTGGTAGGATAAATACTTTTTATTTATTATTTTTCTTGGAATTTTCATACTCCCACACAACATTCCCCAGGATAGAACCAATGTATTTGTGCCCAGGCTTATCTGCTTCATAGTGCTGGATACAAATTTTTATGTATCCAGGGAAGGGTGTTAAATTATAGAGGCTACCAACAAATGGATTCCATGGTAGAGCATAACTATTTATATTGATGCATGATAGCTGGTGGTCTGTTTTGGGAAGGCTACACTGCCTTAACCTTTACTATTCTCTACCTATGATCATAGCCCCCCTAAAATCTATTCTATAATATTTAGGTATGATGCATTCTATTATTGCTCCCTTTTATTATACATACACACAATGGGCCTCATCAGGGCAAGGTGCAAATTGTATAATTTATAGGCATAAAGTAGGTACAAATTTGCTGCTTTAATATATTTAAAAGCAGTATAATAATGTGCATGTGGGGGAAATAGTAACTGATAAATGTTAATTTGGGAGGCAGAATTGGCAGTGCTGCTATGTAAACTTCATATTTTATTTTTTAGTATTTTATTTTGTATGCATTACACAGGCTTCAGGCCTATCTATTTATCAGTGTTGAAGACTATATGGGCACCTAATTGTAGGCATGGTATAGGGCATTATTGATTTATTGGAATTTTCACCTGTTGTGAATGTACAGGATATTTACAGTGCACTTGTCATTATGTATAATGGTGATGGCTTCTCTCAAAGTAGAACTAAAACTTAACTAAATAAGTAGGCTAGAAATGTTGTACATTATGTTTTGGGCTTCTTTACCAGTCCACGACAACCACAGCGCTTTAGCAGGGAACATCTGTGTCTCCAAAGATGCCCCAGTAGCTCTCCATCTCCCTTTATTTTCTGCTGATTCACTGATTCACATACTCTGTGCTGCTGTCACTTACTGAGCTTAAGGACCCATTCACAATATACAGTACTCATAGAATAGAAATGTCACAATATAAGCCTTATATTACATTCCAACATTATTTTCTGCTGGATAATTAGTGACGACCCCTAAGCTTAGCTTCTCAACAGCTGCTCAGAGTCCACTGTACATGTGAGTGTCACAGACACTTTCCAAGATGGTGACCCCCTGTGACAAGTTTGAAGTCCTGGATCATTGCTGCTATTGACAAGCTGAAACTTGAGGCTGGTGCAATAAGTTCAGTATATAAAATATGCCATTTTTAGTTCTACTTTAAAGACCCTTGGGACAGACTGATAAAAATGTGAGATTAGAGCTGACCACTTTCTATTCATTCAGGGTTTTGAGAAGAATATTTATAAAATGATGAACTCTCACTTTCGCTCATTGATAAATACATTTCTAAAACTCAATAGAAACCATAAGAATTAATAGAAAGTGGGTATGTTTTTGGCAATTTTCACTTTTTGACAAACCTGTCTCATTTTAGAAATATTTTCTTTATTTGTTTTGAAGGTATGCCTTGAGGTTAAAATCACATTCTGGCCCCAATGCAACAAGCCAGGACAAGAAAATCACAGCATTATGGTTTGTCATTTTTCCAATCTTTAATTTAGAGAAAAAGCAGTTAATTGTGTTGTTGTGTGAACATTTTAGGTGCAATTTTCATTGAAGTGGAAGCACTAGTGCACCAACTTTGACATATTTGAAGCCAATTAAATTTTATTTAATATAATTAAATATAATATTCAGTGGCGTAACTAGATGTTACCGGGCCCCACAGCAAATACATTTTAGGGCCCCAACATATTCAGAGGTTGTCCTGTTTTACCAATATATATATCAAAATTGCTCGTTAATTAGGGCCTCATGGGGCCCCCTATACCTCCTTCACCCCCCTGCAGCCACAGGGTCTGCTTCCTCTGTAGTTACGCCCTTGATAATATTTATTTAATATAATATGAGAAAGCTGCTTGTTCCCATTATTTTCATACAGCTGTTTCTAACCACATTGTATACAAAGAACAGCAATATTTTGTGACTTAAATTCCACAAAAACAAACTCACCGTTATGCAAATAATGGTCAAATAAAGCTTTAATGAAAGATCTTAGTTATTCTATATCTAAAGATACACAGCTTCACATTATTTAATATTAAGTTGAAATGTTATAGTGTCATGTCATTTCCCTCTAATGGTTGACAAACTGGTTTTAACTGTATTATAGCTATCGCTGTTTGGCTCTTCTCTACTGGAGAATGTTTAGACTCAAAAGGGACCATGCTGTAAAGTACTCCAAAGCTCTCATTGACTATTTCAAGGTAGGCCAGTTAAAATATATTAAAGGCACTTGCTGTGGGTTACCTGGCACAGGCTTTTCCCTTTTATTAAATTACACTTAATGGCAATCAAGCAGATTGCAACACTAGCCCACATACATACACTTCAAATAGTAGAGAGAACAGAGAAAATAAACTAGTTACATTGTCACTTTGATCAAACATTAATTCAGTGTGCATTGAGGTTATAACACGTCATAGGGAAGCCATAGCTATAATGAAAAAGCTAACACTTTGGGGGTTATTAATTAAAGTAAGAATGCCAAAAACTCAAAAAAGAATTTGTTTTTTACTATGGAATCTGAATTTGTAGTGGAAAAAAAAACTAGAATTTTTCAGATTTATCATACCCCGAGGCTGCAAAAATTCTGAATCCGAAAATCAACCATCTCAGACCTGCCGAGGTTGTATATAAGTCATATATGGAAGTTTCTGTAATCTATGCTAGATTTAGATCGAAAGTACGAGCTAATTGTTTCAGGCAAATATCCTGAAAAAAACAAGCGATTCTGGTAAAAAATGCTCTATTTTAATTAGTTCTTCCCTGATTCCATATAATCAAGCTTTTTAAATAATAAATAATTTAAAATTGTGGATTCTAGTTTGGGTGGACTTTTTTTAATAAAAAGGAAAAATTCTGATTTTGATAAATAACCCCAAGACGTCCATGTCAAAATACATAAAAGACATTCACACTTGCCTGAGTTTGGTCCAAGAGTACAAACTTGTGTGAGCCTGCACCTGATCCAACACAACAGTTCTGGGTGCAGGCAGGACAATGCCTGCATAGGGGTTGATTTTCAGCCTGTGTATTTCAGCAGGCCAATTTCAGCCCCCATCTGGTATTAGCCTAAATCAAATGTGAAAGTGTTTTGTTGGCTTACATAGAATAAGTCACTTTAAAAATATAGATCAAAGAGTATGCTTTCAGAGACATTAAATACGGTGTTAGTAGCCAAACAAGTTATTGTTCCATGACACTTTGGCCAAGTAGGCTTTATTCTGATTATAACAAAAGAATGAGAGGTAACCATGAAGAAGTAAAATGAATGTATATATGGTAGGCCAGTAGACAATATAAGATGTAACATTTAATTGTAGCTTTGTGTTTTACAGAGCTCATCTAAATCCTCTCTAGCTTCATCTTCACAGAGTTCCAATGGAAAGTAAGTGCAAGGCACAAAATGCCTCTTTGTTTTAGTTGTTATTTCTTTGTATTCTGTGAAAGAAGAAGCAAACGTGCAAGAATTGTATTGCAAATGTGTTTGTATTTTGCTTGAAAAAGTTAAATACTTAGAGATCCAGTGATTCTCGTTGTGTACATAATCCTGCTTGTCTCCCACAGCTCATTCCTATTATTATTATTGATAATAATCATTTTGAGTTTTGCAATTTTAACAATCAATTTTTTTCTATTACCATATCTATATTTTGTAGAATGACTGGTACACCATCTCCCACATCCCCCAGTCCTTCTCCATTGAGTTGTGTTGGGTCTCAAGGAAGTACATCCAACAGTTCTATCAGCATTCCGCAGCGAATCCACCAGATGGCAGCAAACCATGTCAGTATTACCAACAGCATTCTGCACAGCTATGACTACTGGGAGATTGCTGATAATCTCGCCAAAGACAACCAAGGTTAGTATGATGAATTCATTACATCATGTTACTTTGTCATATGTCATATTTTCTAAACTCATATATTTTCTAAATATTTCTAAAATTTTAATGTAAACATATGACATTTAATTTAATGGAATTAATTATATTGGTATGAGATCGTAGGAAAACAAGTCATACCTTTAATTTCATTATTAGAATATTATTTTTCCGTATGTAATGAAGAACCTAGTTACTGTATAATGTTGCATACAAATTATATGAGAACAACCAGACTTTGGGCACTTTAAAGTCTTTATGATAATTAACATGCTGTATTTACACTTGCCACCTGACTGGTATTTCACTGGCTTATATGGTAAAATACCAGCCAAAGGCTGGCTGTTATTACAATGTACTGGTAATGTACTTTCCGGTAAATTTGTAATAACCAGTCCTTTGTTCCTGCCTTCATCTCTAAGCTCCCCTTCTCCCTGCTCAACTCACATATTCCAAGTAATGTGTTTGGCAAAATGTGGCATCCTTAGCTACATTGTGTGGCTGAAAAAATATCATGGATCATAGCTGGAAGTCAATGGAAAATACCTGTGCTTTACCCCACAATGTAGCATAGCAAAGAGCACACAAAAACCTATTGCCTGGTGTTCAGCCCCCTAAAGACAACATTGTTATTATGTCATTGTGTAGCTGTTCTATGTTTCATGGAATAAATATGCAATGATCCACAGTTATATTGTATTAAAAATGAATAATTTTTTCCAGATTTTTTTAATGAGCTAGATGCATTAATGGGACCGATCACGCTGCACAGTTCAATGGAGCATTTGGTACAGTACACACGTCAAGGACTTCACTGGGTACGACACAGTAAACACATGCTTTAGCCCTTCTTGAACCCTAACAACTGCGCCATCATTTTCTACTGGACGTTTATCTTTAAAGGCACTATGATGTCATAGGATTTTTTTTTAAAAAGGATGGTGATTCTTTTCTCAGCATTGGACAGTACTACTACTCATATTCAGATTTTGGTTTTATTATCTTGCTGGGATAGATTGTAGAATGGGGCCAAACGTAATTTTGTGTTCCTGCCAAGGAACTGGTGAGAATTTAAGAAGCTACTTTATCACAGCATAAATTCATCTTTTGGTGTACAATCTTGTTCATAATGAAACAGCACAGTTTGGCCAGCATGCACATGGTGGTTTCCACATCAATGCCCTCTATGTTATACACGCTGTGTAGATACAAGCTGTTTCTTTGGAAATATCCGGCTGGCCCCCAAAGATACAATTTTTAAAACACATTTTTTTTTAAGCTATGTACATAAAAACCAGGTCTTTGTGCACAGAGATCCTCTTTGATGCAGTCAAGGCCTCTTGACAAATTTTATTATATTTGCATTGGCTGCAGTTGGATCTATTGTGCTGCAATCAGATGCTCTATCTGCCTATGCAAAGCATTAACTACAACTGGACCAATGTTACAGTATACTGCATATTTGGTGATAATAATGCATTGTTGCGTAGTCAGAAAATGTATCTGGAAGTAATACTGTATGTCTGCATCTTCAATCCAATCAAGGTCCCCATATCTATCTGTGGCCAGGAAGCAGAATAATTGTCAATGTTTTCAGAACATGTGAAAAATCTGGGCCACTTCTCTGCAGTCACATTGCATTCATTGCAGACCAGAAACTTGTATGTTACAGCATACTGTTAATAATTTAATGGGGGGAAATGATGAAATCTGTATACTGGCAGGAAAAGGCCTTAGTAGTGGTGCATATATGTTCAAAATCAGAATCAATTTTGGTTTGACATGGCAGATGTCTACAGATATATGAAGTTACATGTACTCAATCAGTAATGTAACTAGGTTGGGGCGGGCAGTCTTATGACGGCTGCAGCGAGGTGAAATCTGCCGGGGGGGGCCTGGTACACTCACACCCCCTGCTCCCCGGTAGTTACGCCACTGTAATCAATGAAATGTGCACACATAAGAATTTTCTTTGCACACATAGCCAAGAAAGAATCAGAGGGAAATTGAATGTAATCCATATTTGTATCAAACTGATAATGCTTATTGGAGACCTGATTGGTCAAGTACTAAAGCAAAAGCAATAGAGATCAATATCACAATCAGGCTAATGTTTAATTGTGTTACATTTTAAAGAGGACATGTTTTGCATTCAGATTGGCTGCATTCCTCTGTCAGGGGACTTATTACAGAAACATGCAGCTACTGCCTGTAGCCATCTCTTTATCTTAAGGTGGCCATACACAGTGAGATCCGCTCATTTGGCGACATCCGCAAACTCTCCCCGATATGCCCACCTTGAGGTGGGCCATATTGGGTGATCCGATCATGGGCCGCATCAACGAATAGATGCGTCTGCGATTCAACAGGATTTTTAGTTCCGTCCAATCGACATCTGGCCGACTTTCGGCCCATTGGGCTGATAAGCTGCCGACTGAGTCTGTCTCTGTCTGCAGCTTTTATCAGCTTGTGTATGGCCACCTTTAGCCTTTGAATATTCTGTAATATACAATCACACATACACACATTTTCCATAGTCTGGAACAATGCATATGAAGTCATGTTACAAGATTAAAGGGGATAGATTTGCCTCAGTGTTAAAGGGGTGGTTCACCTTTAAGTTAACTTTTGTTATGTTATAGAATAGTTAATTATAAGCAACTCTTCAATTGGTCTTCTTTGTCTATTTTTTTATAGTTTCTGAATTATTTGCTTTCTTCTTCTGACTCTTTCCTGCTTTAAAATGGGGGTCACTGGCCAAATCTAAAAACAAATGCTCTTTTTATTACTCATCTTTCTATCCAGTCCCTCCCCTATTTACATTCTATACCCTTACTGAAATCAATGCATGGTTGCTAGGGTTATTTGGATGAAACTCCAAGCTGGAGAGCTGCTGAATATAAAGCTACATAACTAAAAAAACTACAAATAATACAAAATGAGAATAGAATAGAAAAATGAGAGCAGAATATCACTCTCTACATCATAATAAAAGTTAACTCAAAGGTGAACAACCTCTTTAATTGTCCTACCATAAATGGTTGCAATGATGTGCCGATCAGGATTTTCTGGGATTTTGGCACAATGAAAAAATTAGTGCAATGAGTGCATTGTGCCCAATCTTTTTTTACACTTTGCTCCCTGCCTCCTTGTTGTGACCAGAAATACAACAAGTAGTATATGTGTTTAAGGCACACATCAACCAGGATTCTGGTGTTCACCTTTAAGACTACCGCTTACTTTTCCCGTGATGAACAAATAAATGAATGGTACCCGAGGTGCTAAATGTTACACTACCCCCTACCCCAAATTTCCCTTTTGGATAATATCTATATGCATTGTAGGGTTGTGCTGAATTCTGTACGGCACAGAAGGTTTTCAACTCATCCCTTTAAAGGAGACATACAGCAAAGCCAAAGTAAAAATGTAATACATGCAACTGCTCAAAATGCTGTTCTGAATATTTTTAGCATTGCTATTTTCAAAGTTTCAAAGTGCGTAAGAGCATATTGCAAAAGTGCATGAGCCCAGCAAGTCTGATTTTTATATTGGTGTCTTGAATTTTTGAAGGTCAGAGTTTGCATTGTGAGGTTGTGTAGAAACCTTTACAGCACTGCAGTAGCAATAGTTCATAAATATCTGCAATTCATTGAAGGCACTTTAATTTGCATAGCTGAATAGAAATCACTACAGCCTGCAGCACATGACTAAATATATAACTAGCCATGCAGCTTGTGGACTATAAATATTTGATCTGCCTGACTAGCATTAGGCATACCTGCCAGCTTTCCTGGTTCATCCATATCAGTTCTCTTGTTTTGACTCTCTTACAGGATCAGTTCTCCTCTATTCCGCTCAGTGTCGGACTGAGGTGCCAGGGGCCCACCAGAAAATTAGCTTGTAAAGTGGGCCCACGATCTAAAGTTTTCAGGTTTTTCCTCCTCTTCTCCCTTAACCTCTTTATTATTCTAGTCTTTTATTTCTACTTACTATTCTCTGTTCTTCCATTATTAAGCCTCTTTTATTTTCCCTTAGAAATAGGGAATGACCATGAAATAGGAAAAATGTTAGAAGCAAGAGGACTCACTGACACCTGGGCCCACCGGGAGTTTTCCTGGTATCCCTGTGGGCCAGTCCGTCACTGATTCCGCTTAAATTAGCCAGCTTGCAACATTTTTTTCAGAAATCAGAGCCAGGAGTGCAGCGAATACAAGAAGGCATAATGCTTTTAATAGCAATTACATTTGCAAATAATGTTAAAACTGCTGGAAATGTGTCATTTCTGCATATTGAACAGTTGCTCAGAATAATACATTTTTGTTGACTGTGCAGTTTGTTTTTGGTGTTGGACCACTATTGCTGTTCACTTCAAGTGCCCTTTTACTAAAACAGGGCTGCCATCAGAAATCATGAACCCCATTACACTTAGTTAGCAGGGCCACCCTCGGGAGGTGTTTTTTGGTCCTCGGATGTGATTGTTGTGCCCAGATGTTGGCCCTGTACTAAAGCCTGACTTTACTATAGTCATCCAATATAAATAGTCCCATTCATCTCCTGGTTACATGAGCTGCTTGTGTGTTAAAGTTTACGTTAAGTACTGTTATGCAGCATAGTGCATCAAATATCAGAGAACTACCTGCACCCCATGTGCTCCTCTGTGCCAATCCAAGCACCATTGTGACCCACCCTCTGTGGCCTTATGCTCTGCTAATGATCTGCTACTCGTACCTTTCTTATAAGCTTTTCTTTTTACAGAATTTAATGTTTAAGAAAAGTCCACAAAAGTGGCCGCAACCTGCCTGCTTTAGAATGTATCTCAATTTCTGGGACTGCAAAATTAGAGTAAAATACATTTAACTTAGGTATCAGTTTTAAAAAATACTGGTTTGGAAAATGCTATTGATTTTGCTAATTGGGGTCCTAAATTCTATGTGTGTTTTTGTCTGATCTAATTTAAAAAGTCAGCTCAAGACAGCAACATAAAATAATATATTCTGTACATGACCGGTGTTTCCTCACCAGCAGAAATACATTGGGAGATGGAATGTCTGGTGTACCACAAGCCTGAGAATAGGCGACTGTCCTACAGTTGTTTGTCATGTAATCCCTCTCCTCTTTTGTCCCTATGCTAGTACCAGTTGTACTACAATGCTGGAGATGTCTGAACTCTATCCAGTGCCGTGGCCTCACAGATAAACTGGAGTTTTGATATGGTAATAAAACAGACTGGGCCTTTTATATATTTAAAAATACATCATTTGTCTGTAATAATTTTTTTTTATGTAATTAGCAAATAAAACAAATATCATATTAGCACAAGTTTGACTCCTGTCTTTTATCCGCATACAGTTTTCCTGTCACCGTATTAAAGGGGTTGTTCACCTTTGAGTTAACTTTTAGTATAATGTAGAGAGTGATATTCTGAGACAATTTGCAATTGGTTTTCATTTTTTATTGTTTGTGGTTTTATAGTTATTTAGCTTTTTATTCAGCAGCTCTCTCCTCGCCAGCCAATTTGGAGCGATTTCAAAAAGCGCGCCGCTCCGTGTGAATAGGCGCTTGCTTACTTGGCTATTCGGGGAGGTTCGGGGGCTACAAGTCGCGGTGAGAAGTCGCCAGGAGACAAAATGCCCCCGAATCTCCCCGTCTGGCCTTAGCCTTACAGAGAATTTGTTTTTAGATGGTGTCAGTGACCCCCATTTGAAAGCTGCAAAGAAACAAAAGAAAATTGCAAATCATTAAAAAACTATGAAAAATAAATAATGAAGACCAATTGAAAAGTTTCTTAGAATTGGCCCTTCTACAATATACTAAAAGTTAACTTGAAGGTGAACCACCCCTTTAAACTCCTTGATCTTAGTTCATTCTAGGGATATGGACACACACAGCTGTTTTGGGTAGTTTAAAGGAGAAGGAAATGTTAAAAGTAAGTAAGCTTTATCAGAAAGGTCTATATAAATACACCAGTGAACCCTCAAGTAAATTGTGGTTGTTGCAAAACTGATGCAAAAGCTCATCAGTGCGAATTCGTAGCAACAATTTACTGCAAGCCCATTGACTTCAATGCAACAGGACAAAATAGACGCGCGTCAACTGTCGACGGCAAATTGGACAAAAAGGGGACAAATTCCCCCAGGCAGGTTAAAATAGAGATAAAAGGTTGAATTTGATGGACGTGTGTCTTTTGTTTAACTTAACTTACTGTAGATGTCTAGGTTTCTGTACACACACAGAGCTGGCAGTCTGAAGCAGGGATCTAAGCTTGCCAATTGTCTCTGGTAAATAGAGCCCTGTATTATACAGGTAACCATTAAAGCTGTGACATTCATGCCAGTCCATACCTCCCAACTGTCCCTTTTTCAGAGGGACAGTCCCTCATTTGTACTGGAAAGTCCCTATTTTCTCTGCACTGAACACTGAAAAGCCAGAAAAAGAACAAAGTTCTAACTTAATTGGCTTTTGGCCCAGAACAGGTAAAAAGTTGAAATAAGATACTTTGTAACACTTTATAGATAAGAAAATAAGTAATTGTAAACAGTTTAGATAAGGAGGTCCCTTGGAAAAGTTAGACTCACAGCATAAAGGGCCATTTACCTTCATTAGCAAAACTGTAATAAGTGGGGGGGAAAAACACAGATATATTTTCAAACTTTGTCTTTTCTTTACCTTTGATCTTTACAGTTAAGATTATTAAGGTTAATGACCTTGTAGCTATCAAAGGTATCAAATGTTCACTTTATATAATGCCTGAATTTGTCATCACGCCATCCTGATTTGCATCACAACTCCCTGATGTCATTAATAGATGTAATAGACTCTCTACCAGTCTGGCTGGTACGATTAAAAAAGACAGACTATTGGACCTCTATTTCTACAATAACTATTATTCCTGTCCACAATGTACTGTATTAAGTTGTATTAATGTTTTTGTTTTCTGCTTCATACTTAGATACCTCACCTGCCCTTTGTCTTCTCTCTCACTCTCTCTTTCTGAGAAAGAATTGTTAAATAAGAATAAAGTGAATGTTGAGGAAACCCACCAAAATAAAAGCTGAAGCTGTTCTGTATGGAGGGATTGGCTAAAATGTTTCCGGGTTGATGTGCAGAACTGATCAATAGATACAGCAATGTTAAAGGGGTGGTTCACCTTCAAGTTAACTTTTAGTATATTGTAGAAGGGCCAATTCTAAGAAACTTTTCAATTGGTCTTCATTATTTTTTTTCATATTTTTTTAATGATTTACAATTTTCTTCTGTTTCTTTGCAGCTTTCAAATGGGGGTCACTGACACCATCTAAAAACAAATGCTCTGTAAGGCTACAAATGTATTGTTATTGCCACTTTTTATTACTTATCATTCTATTCAGTCCATCTCCCATTCATATTCCAATCTCTTATTCAAATCAGTGCACAGTTGCTAGGGTCATTTGTACCCTAGAAACCATATTGTTGACACTGCAAACTCATGAGCTGCTGAATAAAAAGCTAAATAACTCAAAAACCACAAACAATAAAAAATGAAAACCAATTGCAAATTGTCTCAGAATATCACTCTCTACATTATACTAAAAGTTAACTCAAAGGTGAACAACCCCTTTAAAGGGCACCAATCATAACTAAAATGATTTACTAAGTAAATTCACTATGCGAAAGTTCAAGAAATCCAATTTTTAAAACAGTTAGAATTGTTTGTATAACGTAAATCATCAGCTCACTATACCTTCTGCAAAATCTCACCTATCTCCACTGCAGTTCTAGCTGAGGCAGGCATCTTGGATTTCACTGACTCCTCCTCCCTATATCTTCACAGCCAACTGCAGCTCTGAAATCTCGCACATGCTCAGTTGAAATTTCTTGCTTGCCTAATAAACCTTCTAAGCTATTTTGAAATCTGCCAGACTTCTGTGTTAGTGCTGCCACCTTGTGGAAGTTGATGTGTGCACTTCTCTTGATACTTCTAGAGTTTACTAAAGCGAGGCATTCTGGGTAGAATACTCAGGGCAGTGCTACAATCTGAGCATGCTCATGAACTCATTTGCATGTTGTAGTCACAGTATAGATTCCCTCAGTGAGAGAACATTTGACAAAGTATGGGATTTTTTTTCCAAAAAAACTGTATATGTAGTTTGATGAAACATGTTTAGGTTGTACTGGTCAGGTTGTTAATATGTGTTTGATTTTACCTGTGATTGGTGCCCTTTAAGTAGCAGTTACTTTTGCACAAGGGGATCACCCTATACGCTGAGAGAAAGTAAGTGATTACTGGTTGACTTATTGTTTCCACAAGCAGAAATTGTATTGGATTTTCTTTTCAATACATACATGACCAAATATAATCATTTGTATTTCATTTGTTTAACTAGGTTTTATTCATCTACTTTTAGTACTTGTTTTTTAGGCCACATTCATATAAAAATACAGAAATTTTGAAAGGGTTCAACATTTTTCATGTGCGCGCATGCAGGTGTGTTCAGTTCAGTGATCAGTCACTGAATTTGGTAGAAATCATATTTCTACATGACAAATAATGTAGTGTAGTAGAGTAATAGCAAACCAACAGACATGACATTCATGCTGCTGATTCTGTGTAACTGAATCACTGAGGTTTGTTCAAAATATGAATTGGTTGTTCCAAATAATAAAAGTGGCGTTCAATTAGTGAGGTCATTCATTCTGTGAATAAACAGATGTCAATGACTTCCCTTACGTAAGGAAGGAAGGGACCAAATGTTGTGCATGCTGGTTATAGTACATTTCTCTCTGTGTAAAACAAGTCGTTCCAGACATTTTTCATAAGAACAGTGTACTTTAATTCAAAAGTTGATTTGAGAGGGGAAAACATATAAAGAAATGCAGAAAAAGATAGGCTGCTCAGCTAAAATGATCTCAAATAGAAACTAAAAATTTAAAGATAACATAGTAACATAGTAAGTTAGGCTGAAAAAAGACTCACGTCGATCAAGTTCAACCTTTTTTTTTTTTTTTTTTAATTTTAACTGTCTGCTAGTTGATCCAGAGGAAGGCAAAAAAAAACATCCTAAGCCTCTCTAATTTGCCTCAGAGGGGGAAAAATTCCTTCCTGACTCCAAAAAGACAATCGGACTAGTCCCTGGATCAACTTATATAATGAGCTATCTTCCAAACAAATAACTACAGTCAGCCTAAAACAAGCACTAGATAAGAACTGCCTTATAATTATTAGTGTCACTAATGTGGAAGAAAACAGAAGATGTGGAAGAAAACAGAAAGGTTGTAATTTCTTACCGGTAAATTGTCTTTTCTTCAGGTCCCCTCAGGCAGCACCTCTAAGAGAGATGGCCCCTCCTCCTAGGACAGGAAACAAGAACAAAAACACCCCCCCTATCAGCTTACCCCGTGTTAGTTAACAAGAACAAGAGACACAGAGGCTGCTACACACAGAATTTATTCAAAGGGAGGGGAAAAACTGGTGCTGCCTGAGGGGACCTGAAGAAAAGACAATTTACCGGTAAGAAATTACAACCTTTCTTCAGGTCCCCCAGCAGCACCACTAAGAGATTTTGAAAAGATCAAGGGAAGGGAACACAAGCCGCCTGCAAAACTTTCTGACCAAACGCAGCCTCCCTTGAAGAGTATACGTCCAGTTTGTAATGCTTAGAGAACGTATGCATCGAAGTCCAGGTTGCAGCTCTACAGATCTGCTCTGCCGATGCCTCTGCTCTCTGCGCCCATGAAGTGGCCACTGCTCTAGTGGAGTGCGGTTTAATCCCAGCAGGGGGAGACAGACCTCTGGTCTCATATGTCAGAAGAATAGCCTGCTTGAGCCATCTTGAAATCGTAGGTTTGGATGCAGCTGAACCCTTAGATGGTCCCGAGAAATTAAGGAAGAGATTATTCGATTTCCGGAATTGTGCAGATCGAGATAGGTAAAACACCAAGCAACGTCTGACATCCAGTTTATGAAGCTTGCGTTGCTCATCCCCCACCGGATGTGGGTAAAAAGAAGGAAGAACAATCTCTTGAGACATATGAAAATTCGAAGCCACCTTAGGAATGAAGGTAGGAGGAAGCCTCATTACAACTCGATCCGGAAACATCTGAAGATAAGGTTCCTCAATAGAAAGACTCTGTAATTCCCCAACTCGACGAGCTGAAGTGATGGCAATCAGTATAACAGTTTTTAGCGTCAGCAATTTCATATGAACAGAGGACAAAGGCTCAAAGGGATCTCCTGACAGAACTGACAAGAGAAGGTTCAAATCCCAAGGAGGACAAATGTCTCTAACAGTCGGTTTCAATCTGTTGGTGGCCTTAAGAAATTGCTTCACCAGATGATTCTCTCCTAGTGAAATTCCTCTCACAGCTCCCAAGGCCGCAACTTGAACCCGTAGAGTAGCCGGTTTCAACCCCAAATGAAAACCATCAGAAAGGAACTGCAGAATGTGAGGAATCGATGCCCCATGTGGATCAACAGAGCGATCTGCACACCAAAAAGAAAATCTCTTCCAAATTCTAGAATAGATCCTTTTAGTTCCGGCCTTCCTGCAATGAATCATAACTGCAATAACTTCAGTTGACAATCCCTGCTGAGTTAACGATTGCCATTCAGGATCCATGCTGACAGAGCTAGCCTGCTGGGATCCGGATGATGCACCGGTCCCTGATGAAGTAATGTCCTGCTGGAGCCC
>CM044434.1:100406579-100422961 GCA_024363595.1 Xenopus borealis
ATCATATCCTGTTTAGAACGCGGCTTCTCTTCATCCTTTAAATCCATTGAGGACCTAACCGCTCTAACGAGATGATCAATATTTTCCACTGCGAAAATATAAGTATCCTCTCTAACCTCGTCGTCGGACGAGTCCATCAACACCTCCTGTACAACTGGTGCCTCCACCTGACCGGCCGTTGAAGTACTTGCTTGTGGCTGAGTCTGTGAGGTACTTCGAAATGCATCAAAGGTCTGTTGCATGTTAACTTTAAACCAGGACATAAACTCAGACATAGCCTCCGGAACATCCTGCTGAAAGTTTTCCTTAAAACATTCCCGACACACTTTCTTCGGGAAATCTCGGGAAAGTCTAACTTTGCAGATTGCACATCTCCGAGACCGTTCCCGTTCTTCTCCAGCTTCTGAGCGAGAGGACATGGCAGAGCAAATCGACACAAAGAGGAGTCGCTGCCGCAATCCAAAAGGGAAGAGAGGAAGACGTGTTGCAAACAGCAGTTTTTAAACTTGGCGCCGGTAATCACGTGACCCGCCGAACCCGGAAGTCACAACGGCGCAGCGCAACTAAACCTCCCGCCGGCTCCACAGACACCAAGGAGAGGACTGCCCCGCAACCCCAAAGGTAAGACAGCACCCTCCCTACTGCTGTGCGGACCTGTCCAATTACTCCCCTCCCACAAGCTAGCAGGAGAACCGCAGGGAGGGAGAGGAACGCACCACGAACCCCAGCCAGGGGTGAGCGGTCAGGGACCCGGAACACCACAACTCGGGAAAAAAATACTCACCTAAGTCCTCGGAGGACAGGAAACAAGAACACGGGGGTAAGCTGATAGGGGGGGGGGGGGGTTTGTTCTTGTTTCCTGTCCTAGGAGGAGGGGCCATCTCTCTTAGTGGTGCTGCCGGGGGACCTTTAGAAAATGACCATTCGCATGGATAAAAGAACACTCAGCAGTGGGTTTAAAAAGGTGAATAAAGATCAAAATCCTTATAATAGCTTTTATTTCCATACACACCTGTGCATTGGGAACAACATTCTATTCCAAATCAAAAAGCAATTGTTTTATTCCTTTACAGAAAGTGAAGAAATGGGAATATTAGATTGACCCAAAAAATAGCAGTGTCTGCATTATTCTTTACAAACACAAACATTCACTGTATAAACTGAAAGATTTTGCTTTCCTTTGAATCACTGAACTAATATTTAGTTGTATAATCAGTGTTTCTGAGAACTGCTGCACATCTGTGTTACATGGAGTCCACCAACTTCTGGCACCTGTTACATTCCACAATTCTTCTGCTGTTCTTGGTTTTGCCTCAAACAGCATTTATCACGTCACTCCACAAGTTTTCTGTTGGATTAAGGTCTGGCCACTCCATAACATCAATCTTGTTGGTCTGGAACCAAGATGTTGCTTGTTTACTGGTGTGTTTGGGGTCATTGTCTTGTTGAGACACTCATTTCAAGGGCATTTCCTCTTCAGCATAAGGCAACATGACCTCCAAGTATTTTGATGTATTGAAACTGATCCATGATCCCTGGTATGAAATAAATAGGCCCAACACCATAGTATGAGAAACATCCCCATATCATGTGTATATTTGTGTCAGCATGCTTCACACTGTACTGTTACTTGAATCAAGTGTTTGGGGGGTCATCTGACACACTGAGGCCCCTAGACCTAAAAAGAACAATCTTGCTTTCATCAGTCCACAGAATGTTGAGCCATTTCTCTTTTGACCAGACAATTTGTTCTTTTAACAACAGGACTTTGCGAAGGCTTTTTGCCAATAGATTGGCTTCACATAGACGTTTTCTAATTGTAACAGTACTCACAGGTAACTTTACACCTTTGATCTGCCTGGAGCTGATCATTGGCATTTTAGTTATTCTTCTATCAGTTGAAATGGTAGTTTTCCATTTTCTTCTACGCCCAGGTTTTGGTTGCCATTTTAAAGCATTTGAGATCATTTTAGCTGAGCAGTACTTCTTTATATGTTCCCCCTCTCCAATCAACTTTGTAATCAAAGTACGCCGTTCTGGAACAAACCATTTTACTCAGAGAAATGTACTATAACCAGAATGTACAACATTTGCTGCCTTCCTTCCTTAAATAAGGGCCGCCATGGACACCTGTTTTTTTACAGAATGAATAACTTCACTAATTGAACTCCACACTGTTATTGTTTGGAACACTGCTATTATCTGGAACAAGCCTCAATTAATGATTCAATTACACAGAACCAGCAGCATGAATGGCACGACTGTTGGTTTTCTATTACTCTACTACACCTACTAGTAAATTATTTGGCATGTAGAAATAGAATTTCTACCAAAATCAGTGATTGCTCAGGTTAGTGATTATTCAGAAGCCAACTGTAGATGTGGTGACAAGTACACTATTCTTTAGAAACAGAGTAGCAAGTCAGTGTTGTTCAGCCAGTCAGCACAATTCCTCATACACCTCTGTGGGAACTTGCTAGGGGTGGTATAACTGCAGCAATTAAAATGCTCCTGTGCCACAGGCCTACATTGAACATCACAACAGGAAATCCACAGGAAACAAAAAAACGCATTTAAATAACATTGCCCATTGAGTTTATTTCTGGCTCTGTTCTGTTACAGTAGAATGTGGTGTCATGAACTGTACAAGCATTAAAATGCTGCCCAAAATACATCTTACATCATTATTTCACACAAAGCAGATACATTGAGATCTTAACTATTTCATTCTCCATCTACAAAAATGTTGATAGGCACGAAGTAAAGATACATTTTGGAAACTTACTAGTGCAGATAATCTGCATAAATAACATTTCATTTTCCAATTACTTGCTTTTTTTGTCATTTTTTTTGTTTGTTTGTTTGTTTGTTTTTACAAGAGGAGATCCAATTTTCATAATCTGCAGGGGATCAGAACCCCAACACTGATCTTAAATATAAAACAGAGAGAATTGAGTAATAAAACATTTGGGCCAATTAAAACAGGAGTCAGTACAAGAGTGATGTGAACAGGAGAACAGGCACATTGGAACCGTGGGATGTGTAAAACGGAGCACTGTCGAACCAGTGTAAAAGTCTTGGTTTCTCACGGAAAACAATTGTAACTACTATTTTCTTCACCAACCACAGGATTATCGTTTTCACTTCCTCTCTTTCCACTGTAATGCGTCGCTTCTTTTGTTACAAAAGTAAAACTTGTCCATTTGTACAACGCGAGTTCCAGCCTGGGACTGTCACCGTCATTAGATGATTTCAAACACTTTCTTCAGTTCTACTATAAGTTGCCAGTCTGATTTCTGCATCTCGTCTCTAAACCAGTTTTTTAAAGCATCAATTGATTGCCGGTTAATCTGAAATGCAAGAAAAACCAAATTATTTAGTTAGGGCACAGAGTTCTCTTACCTTGGGCCTACAGACTTCACTCTTTCCCAGTAAATGACAAACTAATGGTCGCACTAAAGGTGGCATACAGATAATACAGACCTGGCACGGTTCTCTTTATAGAAAATGCTTATATTAAGCCTTTGGTAACATACAGTTCCTTTCAAAGCAGCTCAAGAAAACAAAAGCAATATTTCGCCAGCGTTTTTTTCTTGCCCTATAAATCCTATTCCAATTGCCCACCCCCTACAAAAAAAATGATGTTACACCACACTTAGCATTCACCATGACCAATATCAAATATAAAATCTCACCTTGCTCACAAGGAAATCTGTAGCTTCAAAGTGTCTTCCAAACATCTTAGGAGACTCTCCAGGAATGGGCTCAATTTTAATGCACACTTCTTGGCCTTTCTTTGCCACATCCACTGGCTTGTGATTCATTTCAATACTGGTCACTATTCCAATATCTACAAACTGCAAGCAAAAGAACATTATACAGTAAAAGAAGTGCTAGCACTCACACAAGCCCTTCTGCAACTATTCACATAAAAATCACTGCACCTGTAAGTACAGGAATGGGACCTGTTATCCAGAATGCTTGGGTCCTGGGGTTTTCCCCATAATGCATCTTTCTGTAATTTGGATCTTCATACATTGTCTACTAGAAAATCATGTACATATTAAATAAACCCAATAAGCTGGTTCTGCCTTCAATAAGGATTAGTTATTATTAATTAAGAAAAGGAAATCATTTTAAAAAAATTGGATTATATCAATAAAATGGAGTCAATGGGAGATGGCCATTCCATAATTCAATTGGATAACAGTTTTCCAGATAACGGGTCCCATAACAGCACTGGTGCACATAGGGTTTAGATGCTCATGGGAAATCACTAACTCAAAAGGTGGCAAATTAGCAAAAAATACCCCAGGAATTGCAGCAGATAAAAAACATGAATGGAGGGGAAATGTAGCACTTTTCAAGAGATCACAGCAGTACATTTTCTGCGCTGATTTCCATAATTTACCATGAAAAGGAATGTTCAGGAGCTTTTTTACTCCCTATAAGCAACAAAGTTCTCATGGGACACTGTCCACAAGAAGATAAAGTTTGAGGTTGTACTTACATTTTTACTAGGCACACAAATTGGCGTTCCCTGTTTAACTTGTCCTGCTTCCACCACTACTCCCATGACAATTGGATCTCGAGAATTGAAGATAAACTGAGGGAGAATTCGTATTTTACAGGGAAATACTGCTATGTGCCTAAAAGCAGAAGAAGAGTTTACAGATATTAGAGCAGAAAGGATAGAATTTGGCCTTTAACGCTGAACATTGCAGGGGGTTCGGATATATCTGCGCTGCTGCCAGTAAAGATACAACACAGCACCAATCAAAACAAAGTCCAGAAAATCTGGAATTAAAGGTGCTAGCACATTATGAACCTTTTTTTAATGAATTTAAAATCTTTTTACACAGTGGTTACCTGATAAAATAGCACATACATGAAAGGAAACTACGTTAAAAATGTGTTTATCAACTTTGCAAATTTGCAGAAAAGCCAACACTCAAAAGGGTAAATTCAATTCATGATCAACTTACTTTTTTTCTTTTATGGGCAAATTCAAGTTACAAGTAAGAAAATAATAATACTCTTGTTCCACCGACTCTGTACTGACTTTATCAACATCTTTCATTAGATTTTACATGTACCTTCTAATCTAGTGGATCACTTCACCTCAAGCTAAAGCTCACCATATAGACGGTAAGATTTTACTCTAGCTGACAACAGATTTTAGTGAGATCCGACAGATCTGTCAAATTATGGCGAGGTTGGCGGACACTGTACAATTTTTTTGTCAAACATCAGTCAGTAAATTGATCAGCCAGTTAGATGATTTTCACTGGTCACAGTAAAATGTATCCATTGTCCAGTTACTTGCAGGGCCAAGCAAGCAGCTACTCACAGTTTTTCTGGTTTCAACCAGACAATATCGCTTGAAATTGTCTTTAGCGGAGTACAAATTGTACATTTAAACAATCGTTTCAAGATAAGCTTGGTCTTACGATAATAAAAAGATCTTTTAAAAATCTTGGCCACCTTAAGACAATAATGGTGGAGACACACCATGTGAATGACCATGAATCACAACCTAAATGCCTAAATGATGCAACCAAAACAAGTGGAGACCATCTGCAAAATGATTTGGGGGCAAGAAATTAGATTTTTCGGTCAATGAAGAATGAATGGGGCTGTGTGGGAGGCTCATCATATATGGACTGGAAGACATGCAAAGAGAAGGAGGAAAAACACAGCGAAGGCCCACAAGTACAAAAGCTCCATCTGCTAAAGTGTTAATATTGCCAGTCAGTTCACTACATGAAGTGACCTTACATTGAAAAGCGAAGGATTCCAGATTTGTATAAAGCACTCGCCATTAACTGGTGTCATATCTGTACTCTGAACAGGGGAACAATGCACATCAAATACACAGAGAGAACATAAAGAGACGGTGGAAGAGTAGGACATAATAAGCCAGAATCAGTGTAAATGATGATGAATACACTAGGGATACACTGGTTCTAAATGGTATGTTCAGCTAACAAATAATACAGTGAAATTCCAAAGCATATACATACACGACTGTCCCTGTGCTTTCCCACATGATCATGTAAATATGTTGTATTCTAGTTGATTTAAATCCTTATTCCCTTTTTATATTTTATATTACATTACATCTGCTGACTGCCACTGGGAGTTATAGGATTGGGGCCCTGCTTACCCCCTTTTTTGTGCATCAGCTTATACTTTTAGCCAACAACTAGAAGTTTCTGCCATCAAGTTCTGTTCCACACTGTATAGAGAGCAGCAAGTATTGCTATACGCATGCTGTTCTAGCAAGGTTGGAGGACAGAAAACAGGCTTTTACCCTAAATGAACCAAGTTTATGTTCCCACCCCTGGTTGCTTACTTGAACTCTTCCTGTTTCTGCTTCTTGTAGTCTTGGCGGTACTTGGTAAAGGCATCAAATAAATGATAGATGATTTCAGCACTAAAAATGCGAACGCCTAAACTGTCTGCCATTTCTTGGGCTTCTCGCTCAATTTTTACATCAAAAGCCAAAATCACAGCATATCTGAAAAGAAATTAGGGAGATCATTTACAGTTGTGTCCAGAAATAATAGCAGTCTGACATCACTAACCTGATCAGTCACTTTGTGGTAGAAATTATGGGATATATTTATCAAAGAGTGAAGTTAAGAGCGAAGTTCCGCCACTAGAGTGAAATTCCGCCGCTCTCTATTCATTTCTATGGGATTTTTGAAGGCGTATTTATCAAAGGGTGAAATTTCACTTCACCCATTGATAAATAGGTCATTCAAAATCCCATAGAAATGAATAGAGAGCGGCGGAATTTCACTCTAGTGGTGGAACTTCACTCTTTGATAAATTTACCCCTATATTTCTACATGGCAAATAATTTACTAGTAGGTGTAGTAGAAACATAGAAAATAAAGAGAAATGACATGCATGGTGCCGATTCTGTGTAATTGAATCATTAATTGAGGCTTGTTCCAAATAATAACAGCGTGGCCTCCGTTATGGTCCTTATTTACGGAAGGAAGGCAGTAAATGTTGTGCATGCTGGTTATAGTGCATTTCTCTCTGAAAATGGTTTGTTCAGAAGAACAAGTGTACTTTGATTAAAAGGTTGCCTGGAGAGGGAAAACATATAAAGAAGTGCAGAAAATGACCGGCTGCTCAGCTGAAATGATCTCAAAAGCTTTAAAATGGCAACCAAAACCTGAAAGGCGTGGAAAGTAAACAGAAAACTACCATTTGAATAGAAGAATAGTCAAAGACTCGGCCAATGACCAGTTCCAGGAAGATCAGAGAAGGTGTAAAGTTACCTGTGAGTATTGTTACAATTAGAAGATGCCTATGTGAAGTCAAGCTATCAGTAAGAACCCGCAAGTCCCATTGTTGAAAAAAAGACGTGCAGAAGAGGTTACAAAAATTTGCCAAAAAGAACTCATTGACTGTCCTAAAGAGAAATGGTGCAACATTTTGTAGACTGATGAAAGCAAGATTGTTCTTTTTGGGTCTAGGGGCTGCAGACTACCCTCAAACACTGAATTCAAGCCACAGTACACTGAAGACAGTGAAGCATGGCGGCACAAGCATCATGATATGGGGATGTTTCTCATACTATAGCCTATTGTATGGAAAAATGCAGACACTGCTATTTTTTGGAACAGCCTAATATTCCCTTTTCTTCACTTTCTGTAAAGGAATAACACAAATTTGATACATTTTTCATGTTTTGATTTGGAATAGAATGTGCAGAGTTCCCAATGCATTTGCGTGTATGGAAATAAAAGCTATCATAAGGATTTTGAGCTTTGTTCACTTTTTTTTAAACCCTGCATTATTCATCAGATCAGCCTGTCCTGCTTGCTTTATCTTTGCCTGCCCTGCAATTGCCGAAAAACAGCTATACACATCTGCATCATTACATATGAATTATATAACTTGATTAATATAGAAAATGTCTCCTTTAAAGCACTACTCACTGTGGATCATGTTCCAACATCACTGAAGATTTCATGACGTCCCTTTTGTGAACAGGTCCTATGTTAATTCCAGCATACTGTTGAGGAAAGAATAGATAAAGTACTCAAACTGCAATGAATAAAATGAAGGCTTTTCAGCTTTCGGTACAGCATTTTTAAAATATACTAGTATATGCTTAAAGGAGCAAAAAAAAGAGTTAGCTTTGACCACAGCTTGCATTTGCAGTGGAAATATACTTCTCCATATACAAGTTTAACTGGAAAGGGCCCCAAATTGCCAACTCCCGCTAAACCACTCCCCCAGAACAGGGAAAACCTGACAGATGCATGATAGTAGGCTGGCGCTAACAATTTTTCGTCCAACGACGGCCGGAAAATCGATTGGGCAGTTTAGAAAATCTTAATCATTCACAGTGAAATGTATTAATTGTCCAATTGTTTGCAGGGTCAAGCAGCCAGCTACCCACACTTTTTCTGGCTTGAGCTAGACAATATCACTTCAAATGGTCTTTTTAGTGGAGGACAAATCATAGATTTAAACAATTATACAAGTATGTACAGGTCATGTATCTATTACTAACTATGTAACAAATGTTTACACATGTATACCTTTTGTTGGAAAATCAATAAAAAAATCTATTGAGGAAAAAAGATTTAAACAATTATTTCAAGATAAGCTTGGCCTTATGATAAAAAAAATCTTAACATCTATGGCCATATTTAGTCCTGATGGGACTGTTTTACTTACTAGCAACCTGTCAAATGCTCTTCTCCACACTAGAACAACCTTTGTAATTTCTAAAATGCAGGTTGGAACTATTCACTGATGCAAAATAAACTTACTGGTACTTCTGATGCTTTAAGGAATTCCAGCAGCGCTTCCAAAGAACCCAAGGTAGATGCCTGCACATAAACACCCTTTTCTTCTAACTTGATGGCATTCAGGGTCTGTTTTAATTCGTGGATAAGCTCGTCCTTATAAAGAAAAACAATCGGCGTTTAGTAGATAAAGACCGGTGTGAAAATGTAAAGCCTTTTCACTAATGAAGTCGCTTACCCTAAGCACTGGGATCTCATCCTCACTGTGGGCCACTAGAAGTGGCAACCCAGCCAAAGTCTTCTCCAGGTCTTTCCCAAGAATCTTAACTCCTTGGGCAGCTAGTACTTCTTTGTGCTTCTCATATTGATTCTGGAAATTAAGAGGAAACCGTTTTCTCACAAAATGAGTCCTCTCCATTTATTTTGCATTATATTCTGCATATCATACAGTACTGCAACTTGTCTCCATAACCCCCATGTCACCATACACCTGTTTTATATTCTTGTTACAATCCTCCAATCTAATAGAAAAAAGGTTCCCCCCCCCCCCACTGCTGAAATTCGTATCATTACTACCCACAAAGCAAAGAAACAAAACAACCAACATTCATAAACAAGAGCGCATTGCAGTTTCCTGCAATGGTCTGGCCCTTCCTTTTCAAAGCCCATTAAGCAGAATAGTGATGGGTGAATCTGACCCATTTCGGTTTGCTGAAAAGTCTCAAATGTTTTTCCGAGGTGAACCTGGCAAAAAATTTCACTTATCACTAGCAAAGACCCATTTATGAACTGGTTCTCATGAATTTTAAAGCCGGTCTTTCCTCTGTACCTCAAAACTTCTATTCCTTTGTGACTTCATACATTCCTGCTCCTGCCTATTCCTACAATGCTTAGTCACAACTAAGGATGCACCAAATCCACTATTAGGGATTCGGCTGACTCCTTTGTGAAAGATTAGGCGAAATTCTGAAACAAAATCAAATTTGCATATGCAAATTAGGGGCAGAAAAGGAAAAAATGTCATACTGCCAACCTTACTGATGTGTAGAGTTATTTTAAGAAAATTAAAATACATAGTTAAAGGGCACCAATAATAACTAAAATAATTTACTATGTGAAAGTTCAAGAAATCCAATTTTTAAAACAGTTAGAATTGTTTGTATAATGTAAATCATCAGCTCACTATACCTCCTGCAAAATCTCCCCTATCTCCACTGCAGTTCTAGCTGAGTCAGGCATCTTGGATTTCACTGACTCCTCCTACCTATATCTTCACAGCCAACTGTAGCTCTGAAATCTCGCACATGCTCAGTTGAAATTTCTTGCTTGCCTAATAAACCTTCTTAGCTATTACAAAAATCTGCCAAACTTCTGTGTAAGCTGCTGTTCAGTAGTGCTGCCACCTTCTGAAAGTTAGTGTGTGTCCTTCATTTGCATAATGACATGGTCATGAATTAATTTGCATACAAAAAACCAATTTGTTCTTATGCTTAGCCGTGCAGGGGTTAATTCCTCCGTGCTTCGATCTTCAGAAAAGGATTACAGAAACCCTATGTAGACTCATAAATCAGCAGTTTAGAGGAGAGCACTCAAATAGCAATTGCTGCTAGAAAAATTTATTGACTCAAATCACACAACATGTTTCGGGCTTAGCCCTTTCTCACGGACTAAGCCTGAAACATGTCGTGTGATTTGTAGTAGATACATTTTTCTAGCAGCAATTGCTATTTGAGTGCTCTCCTCTAAACTGCTGATTTATGAATTAGTTTGCATGTTGTAGTCACAGTATGGACTCCCTCAGTGAAAGAACCCATGTGATAAAGTATGGGATTTTTTTTAAACTGTATATGTAGTTTAATCAAACATGTTTAGATTGTACTGGTCAGATTGTTAATATGTGTTTGATTTTGGCTGTGATTGGTGCCCTTTAATACACTAAAAAGGACATCACAGTGATGGTGTCCTTTTTGCTAAGAAATCCAAATCTCTATAGGCACCTCCCCATTAGTGTTTTCCAGTCTCCATAACATGAGCATGTACATTACATTTCTGTCTGTATAAAATACCCTTCTTTCGCCTGTCTCTGTATAATATACTGTACATGTACACACACACACAATGTAAAATCCACAGCTTTTTGAACGGATACTTATGGATATTTTACTTACCTTAACTCTTAATTCTTTCATTGGGGGAGGTAGCAAAAGCCCTCTGATCTGGGTGACAATTGGACCTTCAACACCAGGAACAATAACAATGTCACTTTCCTTTAAACGTCCGTTTATTAATATGACATCAATAGTTGTCCCCATTCCTGGCAGTGCTTTAACCTACAGAAAAAAATGGAGACTTTATGTAAAATAATATTCTAAAAGATTACAAGATCAATAGAACATTTTAAGAACATAGGAACCATTATCCGGAAACTTGTTATCAAGAAAGCTTTGAATTACGGAAGAGCTTTCTTCCATAGTCTCCATTTTAAGCAAGCAATTCAAGTTTTTTTTAAGGATTCCTTTTTTTTCTCTGTAATAAAAAGACTGTACCCTGTACTTAATCCCAACTAAAATAATAATCCTTATAGGAGGTAAAACATTCTTATTAGACTTATTCAACAGTTAAATTATTTTTTAGTAGGTAAGGTATGGAGATCTAAATTACAGAAAAACTCCTGGAAAAGTGGAGATCCCAATCTTTCTGGATAACAGATCCTGTACCTGTATAAATTCATCATTTTAAAAACAATCATTGCCTTTTCCACTTCCAAATCATTCGTCAGATGTATGGTCACCTTTAGATTTGCAATGGCTAAGACAAAGTCCTAATCTCAATGCACTGATATTCTGTGGCTACCTGCAGTGAAGTAGACATAACTGGATGCTAAAATGTGTTTAAAGGAGAATCAAACCCTTTTTATTAAAATCCTCTACCCTACATAGACCCCCTTCCTGCTCCCCCCCCCCCAGCCTAGGTGTTACCCTGGGTAAATCCCCCTTAATTACCCCTCATTTCAGACTCAGGGCATCAGAGTTCACGGGCGCAATCTTCTCTTCGGGAAGAGCGCAGTGTATCGGCACATGCACAGTTGGAACAATCTTCCGGTCCCAAACAACTGTGCATGTGCCGAAAGCCATGCAAATTGCCAAAGAGCAGGAAGAAGAACTAAAGGTTACAGAAGAGAAAAAGATGGCGCCCGTGAAGTCCAGTGACTTGAACCTGCAACGAGAAGTAAGTAAAAAGAGTTAGGGGCATTTACCTAGGAAAACACCTAGACTGGGGGGAGCAGGGAGGAGGGGGGGTCTATGTAGAGTAGGGGATTTTAATAAAAAAAGATTTGGTTCTCCTTTAACTTGGTTAAAATGACAGCTTATGATTTGGGCAGTTTTTAGAGTGATGGTAGAGGGATACCATTAAAGTTAGGTGTGACCCCAGTTGAGAAAGGCATTATACCTCAAATTATGACAAGCCATAAATGTTTTTCTTTACCTCCATTACTTGGGCTCTTAACTCTTCGGAATGAGCCAGTCTTTTATTTAGCATGGTCTGCGTCAAGTCAACAAGTAGAGATATCAGATTTCCCATTCCATCTCCAGAATGAGCAGATGTGGGTACCAGAGAGACAAAAGTGCGAGGGTCTTTGTTTTCATAGAATAAAGCAGCATTTAAGCCCTAAAACAACAAAACAAATTTATAGTGATATAAGCAGACAGAAAAGAATTAAAAGTGACATTGTCCTTTATATTCATTTATAGACAATTTTCAACAGCTTGCTTTCTTCTGAAAAAAATATATTTTTGCCTTTCCTCCAATGTGAAATATACAAAGTTAAGGGTCATCGACTCGAGTAACCTCAAAGACTAGATTTGTTCAAAAATTTAAAAAAAAAAAATTTTTTTTCAAAAACCTTTTCCAACACAAAAGACTTTAAATTTGATTACCTGCTGTGCAAACTCAACAATGATGGCCTTGACTCGCTCCTCAAATTCATCTTTAGTATTTTTCTTCTGTTTCTTTAATGTTGCAGCGACATCAGTTTCTGGGCTCTTTTTCCAGTCATACAACCTATCAATCTAATAAAGGGGGAAAGGAAACACTATTAATGAGACTCTGTGTATAAACTAAAAATATATGTAGTTAACAGGTACTTCTGAGTGAATAACACACGATTCCCACCTGGGTTTAGACAAATACAGTTATCATTGATTCTCTAAGACTTAAAGCGGGAATTGCCATTTTAAAAGTATCCTAAACATGTATATTGTGTTTATACACTTTTTCTTAAAATGTAATAAAGTGCATTTTGTCAGTTCCAAGCTCAACTCTATTCTATTGAACCCCCCCTCCAAAGAAATAAATTGACGGGCAAAAATTTGTCCGGGCCATGTAGAAAAATAATGCAACCTCCCTAGCTCTAAAATAGCTGCTTTTACAAATTCTGATAGGACTGTGCACAGAACATAGTCTTACAAGCTTCTATATTACACTTCCTTCTTCTGTAAGGGATGTGGAGCGGGAGGGGCACAGATCTGGGTGCTGGGTAAACAAGCTGGGTGATGCACCCAGCTAAAACGGCCTGTGGAGAACTATGTATTGGGTACTGAATGCTTGTCAATTGCAAGACAATGCAACATGCTAGCTCTACAAAAATACAATGAAAAATGAATGGAATAAAATGCAACTCTGTAATGCCCATGAATACAATTAGGCAGAATATAATGGAATCAAGTAGTGTGCCTCAAATGCATTAAACAAACACCTGTGTGTAACAGACCTAAAACTGATCTTTACAGATACGTGGCTTTTACACAAAAGAAGGAATTAAGTTGTGAGTTAATGTGCATCATTATGCTTTGGTCATTCAGTATTAATTAATACTAGTCTTCAAAAGCCTCAGAACCTTATCCACTGAGGGAACCATGTGCCTTGAACTTGGTTTACGCAGATTACTGCTTACTAACTAACACAACAAGGCCTCAGTGAACTGTTATGTAGCCTGTAATATTTATGCTTTCAGCACTGCAGACATGTGCAGCAATAGTCATTAGAGAAACCATAGGGACACTTACTTTGTTTAGAGCCACAATAAAAGGACACTTCTTATTTTTCAGCAGGTTTAGAGATTCTATAGTCTGAGGCTCCAGTCCATGCATAATATCCACAACAAGAATGGCAATATCACAAAGGGAGCTTCCCCGATTCCTCAGATTACTAGATGTAGAAAAAGGAGAACAGATATTACACTATAAACGGCAGCAGATTAGTGAAGACTCACACCCACAGAAACACCATGTTTTACATGTAAAGTCCAGGTTTACTTTGTAAACAAACAAAAAGGAGACCAGCATGCCTTCTTCTTTGTAAGTTTACATTTACACATTTAGGTAGAAGCTGAATATTGTTGTAAAGAATGCTGTTACTGATATTTGTGGAAAATAAATGAGCTGCTGGATTGCTGGTTGTTCCTATGTCTGGAAATTCAGTCTGGCAGTGCCTCAGTGATCCAAGGGCTGATTCTAGGCTGTTACAATTTGCTACACAATTAGATGGATACATTTTTCAGTTGTATATTTTGGAATGTTAGTAACTATTGTATCAATTCTGACAGCTGCCTTTAAAGGGCACCTATCGTGAAAAACAGTTACCTCCAACCAAATGTGCGGGTTGATAGAGCCCACATTCCGGTTGGGGGTACTAGTGGTTTTTAACCCCCCCACCAGCGCGCTCGCACCGGGAGGGAGCTGCCATGACAGTTTCTGCACATGTGCATTTGTGCGCACATGACATCATGCGCATTAAGAAAAGCTGCCCCAACACTGACCGCTTTTCTTAATGCGCATGACGTAGCATGGGCGCAAATGCGCATGCGCAGAAACGGTCATGGCGGCTCGCACCGGGAGCTCCCTCCTGGTGCGAGCGCGCTGGCGGGGGGCATTTAAAAAAAAAACAAAACACTAGTACCCCAACCGGAATGCGAGCTCTATCAGCCCGCATATTTGGTTGGGGGTAACTGTTTTTCACGATAGGTGCCCTTTAATGAGACTCATGGATTCTGCTCAGCAGGGCTAAAGATAAACGTATCAATTAAACGTATCAATTCAAAACAGTTTTTTTGCACCACAGACCTGTTTAAAGCAAGACAATTTTTCAGAGAACAAGGCGGGGCGGATGCGTGCCCAAACAGTATTTTGGTCCTTGTTGCAATCAGTAGAAAGTTTCCTGGGCTTTGCACAGCTGTTGTCATTGTGATGGTGAATCAGGGAGCTGAGATTGCAAGTGATTGGGACCTTTTTAATTGTTTTTGCAGCTATTACAGACTGTAGCCAGGACCAGAGGAGGTCCGGTTTGGCACAGCCCATGGCCCGGTGGTTGAGGACCCCTGAGTTAGAGTTGGTGACCCCCTCCCAGATTAGTAATCCATATGCAAATTCTGAACGGTCACAATTTACAACATTGGTTGATTTTTAGTTGATACATTTCTCAGCAGCATATGGAATATTAGCAACTATTGTATCAATGACCCCCTCCCATGGCTGATTTAGAAAGACAAGAAGGTAAAATATGAAACTTTAGTTACACTACTTAGTAATATTTGCCAATTTAAACGCGAATTATACTATAACGACTTGAAAGTGAAATACCTGAAGGATTCGTGGCCAGGTGTATCTATGATAAGCATTCCTGGAATCTTTATATTCTCCCTGTCAAACTAAATGCAATACCATTGATTAGCAAAGGAGACTATGACAACTGTAATTGTATTGTCTCTCTCAAGGCAATTTACTTACATTCTTAACCATCTTAGTCTGTTCATGAATAGCATCAAGAGGGACGTTGGTTGCTCCAATTTGTTGAGTGATACCACCTGCTTCACTGTCTTGTACATGTGTATGGCGCAGCTACAGGACATGAAGATGGAAGATGGAAATATAAATAGAGGTTATTCTATTAAATGAAATAGTAGCATCATGGCTGATGAGATCCAAGGATAGCTTGCTGCAAAGATGGATTTTCTAAACAGCCAATATCTGTCCAATTTTTACCGACTATATACTGTAGGACAGGTTGACAAGCTCAATTATATTGTAATGTCACACAAAGATGCCAGTAGGCAAGATGGAGAAAATAAAGAAAACAGCAAGGCAACTTTCCATATACATACTTATACCATAATTTTAAGTTTTACTGAATTTTGAACTTTTTCTTGTGGTCCCTCCAACATATAATGCAAATAAGAAATTTGGAAGGGGTGGTTAACAGTTTGAAGTTAGAACAGTATTTTGGGAGAATGTTGCAGTTCTAGATAATACTAAAAGCCTATCTTAAGGTCAGTTAAAGCAGGAGTTGATGGTGAACACTTATTTGATGTTCAATTTCAGGGCTGTTCAGATAGGGCGAACTGACCAGATGTGGAACCAAAGAATTTTATGGCTTCTAGTCTACTCTATTCTATTATTTTACCATAATGCACCCCTAATGCACCATAATGCATGGCCACTACATAGAAGAAAGAGGTAACCAGGGGCAGTTTGCATGCTTTCAAATAAACTACATATTGTTTGCAGCAAAGAGAATACGATGTGGGAGCTTTTTTTTTTTTTTTTTTTT
>CM044434.1:100438331-100457698 GCA_024363595.1 Xenopus borealis
CCCACTCTCCGGGATCTATGTGGTTCCGACTGAGGAAGTCTGCCTTCGTATTTTCCACTCCTGGAATATGAATGGCCGACAATCTTACCGAGTTGCTTTCTGCCCAGCATAGGATCTGTTGCACTTCCGCTAGCGCTGCCTTGCTGCGCGTGCCCCCTTGCCTGTTTATGTAGGCTACTGTGGTGGCATTGTCGCTTTGAACTCGGACCGCTCTTGTCCGAAGCTGGCTGGTCCATCGGCTGAGTGCTAACTTTACTGCTCTGAGCTCCAGAATGTTTATCGGAAGCTTTGTTTCGAGAGAAGACCATAATCCTTGGAGTGAGAGATTGTTCCAAGTTGCCCCCCAGCCTTGGAGACTGGCGTCCGTTGTAATCACTATCCATTCTGGTATAGCCCAAGATTGGCCCTGTGCCAAGTTGTTGCTCTGTAACCACCAGTGAAGTGATTCCCTTGTCGATTGGGATAGGTTGAACCGTTGTGAGAGAGGTCCTCCCTTCCAGTTGGACAGTATGTTGAGTTGAAGGGGCCGCAGGTGTAATTGGGCAAACGGCACCGCTTCTATTGCCGAAACCATTGATCCTAATACTCTCATCGCTAGATGGATAGACGGTCGAGTGGTACCGAGCAGCAGGTTGACTTGTCTCTGTAACTTCTCCTGCTTGTCTCGGGGGAGAGTCACAGTCTGCGCCAGGGTGTTGAATTCTAGGCCTAAGAATGTCATGTGGCTGCTGGGCGACAGACTGGATTTGTTCCAGTTGATTGTCCATCCGAAGTTCTGTAGTAACTGGATCGCCTTGAGAAGATCCTCCTTGCCACTTTCTATTGTTTTGGCCTTCAGTAGGAGGTCGTCTAGGTAAGGAGTCACCGAGATGCCTTGAATCCGTAAGGTGGCCGCTACTACTGACATCAGTTTGGTAAATACCCTGGGTGCCGACGATAGCCCAAAGGGGAGGGCCACAAATTGGTAATGGTGATTTTTGAAGGCGAACCTCAGGAAACGGTGATGGGGAGGCCAGATTGGCACATGGAGATAGGCGTCTTTGATATCGAGAGACATCATGAGCTGTCCTGGTTCCATTGCTCGAATTACGGAACGTAGGGTCTCCATTTTGAACCTCACGGAGCGTATGTATTTGTTGAGGAATTTTAAGTCTAGGACTGGCCTGAATGACCCGTCCTTCTTGGGCACTAGAAACAGATTGGAGTAAAAACCTGAGAATGTCTCTGTTTGAGGGACTGGTACGATTACTCCGTTTAGTTCCATCTGAAAGATGCAATCCAGGAACGCTTGGGCCCTTGTTGGACAGGTGGGGACTCTGGACATAAGAAATTTTCTGGGGGGCAGATGTGCAAAGTCTAGATGATAGCCTTCCGATATGATCTCCTTGACCCAGGCGTCGGATGCATGCCTTTCCCACACCTCCCGGAATTGCAGCAGCCTGCCCCCAATTGGCTGATGCGACTCCGGAGGGAGCGACCCGTCAACCTGACGTGGACTTGTCAGCGGACTGCTTGTTGAGGAACTTGTTGGACTTCCAAGTAGAGCGTCCCTTGTCGTTGGTTTTGTTACGAAAATTGGAACGTTGGGGAGGGCTGTTGCGCCTTGAGTATCGGCCGCTCTGGCCTCGAAAAAATGTACCTCTTCTGCTTGATGAAGGGGTTCTGTTCTTGTGCTGGGGAAGGAACGTGCTTTTTTCCCCCCGTTGCTTGGGATATGATTTTTTCTAATTCTTCACCTTAAAGTCTCTGACCTTTGAAGGGTATCGAGGTAAGAGACTTCTTAGAGCTGAGATCGGCTGTCCAGCTCTTGAGCCATAATGTTCTTCGAGCCGCCACAGATAAGGCTGAAGATCGAGCGGTAATCTGTGCTGTGTCGAGGTTAGCGTCACATAGATAGGACGATGCTTCTGATATCGCTTGTGCAGTAACTAGGATATCAGCTCTTGGTACCCCCTCTTGAATGTCTCGTATCAGGGATTCTGACCATGCTTGCATGGCCCTCGCTACCCATGTGGAGGCGAAAATTGGACGTAGGGCCGATCCCGTTGAAGAATAAAGCGCCCTCAAAAAACCTTCCAGACGTCTATCTGAGGGGTCCTTGAACGCTGCTGCGTCCGTGACCGGTAGTGTGGTGGCCTTGGATAACCTGGAGACTGGTGCGTCAACTGTTGGAGGTAGAGACCATTTATCCACCAAGTCCTTGGGAAAGGGATAGGATCTTGAAAATCTCCTATTGGTCTGAAACTTCTTTTCAGGGGAATCCCATTCTTGCTGTACCATACTTGTCAGTTGCTCATGAGAAGGGAAAACTGGGGAAGACTTGTGTTGTCTCTTGAACAAGCCTGCTGTCTGTGCTTGTTGATCTGATTGAGAGATTTTAAGAACCTCTAGAACTCCTCTTATGATATTATCTATATCGTGTTGGGTTTCCCGGTCCTTGTGTTCCTCATTGTCCTCTTCCTCTGATGAAACATCGGACGGAGGAAGCTCGCCTTCAGATTGCGAAGATATGGCTCCCTCAGATGACTCATTCGATTGGTTACGGCCAGCGGATACCGTATCAGATCTCTTCCTTTTGGAGCTGGTCTTCTGGCCGAGCTTGGCAAGGGCTTTCCCAAGGTTATCCGCTATAGAGGGGAGACTCTGTAGGGAAGCCAAGGACTGGGAGAGTTGAATGGCCCAACGGGGAGCTGGGGGTTCCGAAACTGTATTTTCATTATTCTGCCCTGGAGGCTCCGGTTGGGTGTCGGAGTCTATGTGTGTGGCAGGGCTGGAACTGGAAGCCCCCCCCTGACTCTTGGAGCATGACCTGCAGAGAGGCTCGGTCTGACCCCCTGAAAATTTGGACTGGCAAACTGTGCACATGAAATATGTGACCTGTGCCGCCGTAGGTGTTGGGGCTCTCCCCCCCGCCCTAGGGAATAGTCCCCCTGACTTACCCTCTGCCATGTCTATGGTACCGGCTGAAGAGGGTTTAGCTGTAGGAAGGGTGTCTTTAGTAGGAAGAATAAAGCGCCCTTAGAGTGGAAGCTCTCCTTCAGTGTCTCTTGTGCCAAACTCCCGCCGCTGCTCGCTGCTGCTTGTGCTGTGAGTGAAGAGCCGCGATCCAAAATGGCTCCTGGAACGCATGCGTTCCAGTGAAGGCGCGAATCGCACGGCGCGCTCTGTGTGGAAGCGCGCGCTCTGAATGGCGCTTGGAACGCAATGCGTTCCAACAGAGGCGCGAACGCAGAAGAGACTTGCGGAGCAGGCTGGAATCCGCCACTGAGTGAGTAAAGGTGCACAGAAACACTGGAGGGGGCAGGCAGGGCTCCGGAAGCCATACTTCTCTCTGCCAAACCTGTCTGCGCGTGCCCCCTTCTCACAGAGAGCCCAGCCTAAGGCATTAACCCTTAGGTTACCGAGCTCTGTCACGGGGGGGGGGGGGGGGGGGGGGGGGGGGGGAATGTATGACCTTCAGGTGCAACAGGGACCCCCCCTCAAAACTGCCTACCGGCCAAGGCATCTGCTGTCCGTATTCGGGAGCAGAAGACAGTGGGTGGTCGATATAGCCGATGGCTAGAAATGACCCGGTAAGGCTTCCCACGAAGTAGGGACCCCAAAGGAAACAGGGACCCCTGTTCCTGGGGCCCCCTCTAAAACCTTGTTGTTGTTTCACCATCTTGATGAAAGTCCATCCTCCTGGTAAGCAGGACACTTAAAAACTGAATAGGTTGACTGGTGTGGGGTTAAGTCAGACCCTCTGGCACGCCCCTTTTAATTTATTTCCAAGTGTCCTGCCTCCTGGAGGGTGGAGCTTAACTCCAGTGTCCCTGTGTCCCCCTGAGATGAAAGAGAAATTTTGATATTTTATGGTTAGGGGTCACCACGACATGAGGAACTGTATTAAAGGGTCGCAGCATTAGTGAGAACCACTGATTTAGACCCTTTGGAGCAACACAGTTTAATTCATGTATCCAATATGCCTCTCTCTTGAGCAGGGCTTGGGCATGATTTCACCCTCGTGTACGGATCAGGACCCAAGGTGCATGCCGATCGATCGGGTCCTGATCAGTCCACAAGGGGGAATCATGCCAAAGTCCTGCTCAAGAGACAGGTATATAGGATACATGAATTAAACTGTGTTGTTCCAAAGGGTCTAAATGGTCAATTAGTACTTAGTTGTTTTTTTAAACTAGCAGGTTTTCCATGTTGTAACATACATTTGAGATTGAGTAATTATAAATATAAAAATAAGAGATTTGTGTAAGTAAATAAAAAACAAGCCCTAACTCTGGCTTACTGTTTAAATTTATTTCAAGTTCCTAACATAGTTTTCTTTTATTTTATAATTTAACACTAATAGAGATAACACTTTCATGTCTGTAACTATAAATATATAGTTTGTACAAATTTCATCGCTTCCTTGGCAGAAAATGTTTCTACATGGACATTGTTTGTTTTTCACTGCACTTTAGTGACACCAAGTGGTGAGAAAGTATACGTTTTCTTTTTCTTTTTGATGTTTCACTGTGGTTAAATAAGCATGTGAAATTCTAATTTGCATGACGGCATACTTGGCGCCAAAAACTCCTGAATAAGTTGGTATATAACAGGATTTTTGTACTCACCGTTAAATCTGTTTCTCTGTAGTCGAAAGGGGGGGGACAGGGACCAATGGGGTTAAGCTCCATCCTCCAGGAGGCAGGACACAAAGTAATTAAGGGGCGTGCCAGTTCAGGCTTAACCCCACACACCTTATTTCTCATATTCAAGTTGTTCCAAAGCTGCGAACGGCAACTCATAACTATAACCTTAACAATAGGCAAAACTGGTAAACTAGGATTTTATCCACTATGAACCAAGACGGTCCAACAAGACACTGGGCGGGAAGCCCTGTGTCCCCCTTTCGACTACAGAGAAACGGAGAGTACAAAAATCCTGTTTTCTCTGTCCTCTTTAGGGGGACACAGGGACCGATGGGGACTTACCAAAGCAGTCCCAGACAACAGGGTGGGGTGCGAGCGTGGACCAGTGCTGCAAATTTATGACAGAACTGACTGCAACACCTTCCACCCGAGGGAAGCCTCGGCGGATGAAAGGGTATCAATTTTGTAAAACTTGGTAAAGGTATGAACAGACGACCAGGTAGCCGCCCTGCAGATCTGCTCCAGGGATGCAGAGTTACGCCATGCCCAGGATGCCCCCACTGCTCTAGTGGAGTGAGCCCTGTATTCCTTCAGGTGGTGCTCTCCCTTTTGCAACATAGGCTTGCTTTATGGTTTCTCTGATCCAGCGAGAAATGGAAGTCTTTGAAGCTGCTTGCCCTTTACGAGGTCCTGATGGAAGGACAAACAGTGACTTTGAAAGTCTGTATGATTTAGAACGGTCAACATACCAGCGTAGTGCTCTGACAACGTCCAGATTGTGTAGCCCATGTTCCTTGTTATTCTTGGGTTCCGGACATAACGACCGTACTACTATATCTTGATTCACGTGAAATTCTGATACCACATTTGGTAAGAAATTCGACATTGTGCGCAGCACTGACTTATCTCTGTGGAAGATCAGATATGGGGATTCGCATGACAGAGCGCGGAGTTACGAAACTCTTCTGGTGGAAGTTATGGCTACGAGAAACACTACCTTCCAAGTGATCCAGGTATCAGATATCTCCCTAATTGGTTCAAATGGAGGATCAAGAAGAGCTTTGAGCACTAGATTCAGATCCCATCCGGGTGCTGGTGTTCGGAATAGTGGTGCTATATGGGATACTCCCTGGAGAAAGGTGCGTATCGCATCTTCATTTGCCAAGCGAAATCGAAAAAGGATGGAAAGAGCGGACACTTGAACCTTGAGTGAACTAAGTTTGAGACCTAGTTTTAGTCCCCGCTGGAGAAAGGACAGTATTTGTGGTATATTCAGCTCCAAAAAGGGTATTTCTGTCTCCATGCATCACTTGTAATAAGAATGCCAAACCCTGTGGTATGATTTGGACGATGAAGGCTTGCGAGCTCTCAGCATTGTAGATATCACTTCTTCTGTCAAGCCTGCCAGATGGCCTTCTCAACAGCCATCCCGTCATAGCGAACAGACCTGGGTTGTGGTGCACTATTGGGCCTTGTCTGAGAAGATCTGGCCTGTAGTCTAGTCGTATGGGTTGTGCCAGTGACATCTCTTGAAGATCAGAGAACCATGTCCTCCTTGGCCAAAAGGGTGCCACTTCTATCACTGTAGCTTGCGACTGTTTGATCTTTTTGAGAACTCGTGGAAGCATTGGAAGTGGAGGAAAGACATAGGCTAGATTGAACTGCCAGCGTTGCATCATTGCATCTACCCCCTCCGCCAGGGGATCTCGATAGCGAGCGAAAAACCTCTCCACTTTTCTGTTGTTTCTGGATGCCATCAAGTCTATGCTTGGTTCTCTCCAGTTTGATATGAGCTAGTCGAATGCCGCTAGATGAATTTCCCTTCCCCTGGCTCTAGTAGGTTCCGACTGAGGAAGTCTGCTTGTGTGTTGATCACTCCCGGGATGTGTATGGCCGATAATTTCACAGCACTGACCTCTGCCCAATGAAGTATCTGACTTGCCTCCGGCTAGTGCTTTTTGGCTCTTTGTTCCTCCCTGGCGATTTATGTACGCCACCGTGGTTATGTTGTCGCTTTGTATGCGGACAGCCAAGTTGAAGGAGATGTGTCCACTGGTTGAGGCCTAACTGCACCGCTCTCAGTTCCAAGATATTTATCGTGAGCTTTGACTCTACAGATGACCAGAGACCCTGTGCCGACCGGTTGTCCCATGTTTCCCCCCAGCCACGTAGGCTGGAGTCTGTGACTATCACCTTCCACTCCGGGGTTGCCCATGATTGTCCATTGGCCAAGTTGTCTGGATTCAGCCACAATTAAAGGGCCTCTCGAGTTGTTTGTGGTAACCGGATGAGTCGAGTCAGAGGTCCCCCTTTCCAGGTAGCTAGGATGCTGGCCTGGAGTGGTCGTAGGTGGATCTGTGCATAGGGGACTTCCTCGATGGCTGACACCATAGTCCCTAGTATCTGCATTGCTCTGTGCACTGTTGTTGTCTGACTGGATAGTAGCGACTGAACCTGATACCTGAGTTTGATCTGATCTAGTGGGAGACTCACAGTTTGCGATATAGTATTGAAATCCAGTCCCAGAAATATCATCTGATGACTCAGGCTCAGGTTGGACTTTGACCAGTTTATGGTCCCCCCGAAATTCTGCAGGAGAGAAATCGCCTTGTGAAGATCCGGTCTTGCCTTCTCCATTGAGTCGGCCTTCAACAGCAGGTCATCAAGATAAGGTGTCACTGATATGCCCTGCAGTCTCAGAGTTGCTGCTGTTACTGCCATCATCTTGGTGAACACTCTGGGGGCCGAGGAAAAGCCGAAGGGAAGTGCTACAAATTGGTAGTGCTTGTTCTTGAAGGCAAACCGAAGGCAAAGATGATGAGACGGCCGTATGGGGACATGTAGATAGGCGTCCTTGATCTAGTGACAGCATGAGTTGACCCTGTTCCATTCCACGTATCACTGATCTCAACGTTTCCATCTTGAATCGTGTTGGGCGAATGAATTTGTTCAGACCCTTGAGGTCAAGAACCAGTCTGACAGTGCCGTCCTTCTTTGGCACTGTGAAAAGATTGGAATAGAAACCGGAGAAACTCTCCGGCAATGGAACAGGTAAGATAACTCCGGATTACTCCATTCTGTCTATGCAGTCTAGAAAGGCCTCCTGTTTCTTGGGATTGGAGGGCACTCTGGACATAATAAACCTCCTGGGTGGCACTGCTGCCAAATCCAGATGGTATCCCTCCGAAACTATTTCTTTTACCCAGGCATCTGATGAACGACGGATCCATTCCTCCTGGAATCGTAGTAATTTTCCCCCGATCCGTTCTGACAATTCCGGAGGGAATGCCCCGTCAGGTAGACGCGGGCTTGTCTGATGATGCCTTCTTGTGTGGTCTGTTATTTTTCCAAGGAGGGCGTGGTTTGTCGCTATTTTTGGAGCGAAACTGAGATCTTTGGAGGACTATTCCACCTTGTGAATCTGCCACTTTGGCCACGAAAAAAATCTTCCCTTTCTGTGGCCCAATGAAGCTCTGCTCCTGTTCTGGGGGAGGAAAGTGCTTTTCCCCCCAGTTGCCTGGGAAATAATCTTTTCGAGTTCTTCCCCAAAAAGTCTTTGGCCCTTGAACAGAAGTGAAGTTAGCGACTTCTTAGAACTAAGATCCGCTGACCAATTCTTGAGCCACAGTGTCCTATGTGCGCTATGGAAAGTGCCGAGATGCGAGAGGCGAATTGTGAGGAATCTAGGGTAGTGTCGTAGAGGTAAGATGATAAGAGATCCGCTCTAGGTACCCCTCCCTGGATATCACTAATAAGTAGCTCTGACCATGCTTGAATGGCTCTAGAGACCCATGCAGATGCGAGGCAGGGACGTAGTGTCGATCCTGCAGAGGAATATATAGCTCTCAGAAATCCCTCTAGTCTTCTATCTGAGGGGTCCTTAAACGCTGCTGCATCCGTAACAGGCAATGTGGTAGATTTCGATAACCTGGACACCGGTGCGTCTACTACTGGTGCGTTTGACCTCTTATCGATAAGCTCCTTGGGAAAGGGATACGACCTAGATAACTTCTTAGTTGCTTGAAACTTGCGTTCCGGTGTGTCCCATTCGTCCTGAATGATACCGAGCAGTTGATCATGCTCTGGAAAACAGACTGCGGTCTTGTGCTGTCTTTTTAAAAGACTAGACGACCCCACACTCCTCTGAGTGTTTTGAGTAATATTCAGGACTTCAAGTACCCCCTTGATGATAGCATCTACATCGTGGTGGCTATCCCTGTCTCCGTCCTCTACTTGTACCCCCTCCTCGTCTGCGGAGGACGAGTCTTCTGAGGAAATCTCCCCCTCCGAATGGGATGACAGCTGTTCTGGAGCAGATTCCTCAGACAACCCCTGTGCTGCTAATTCCCCATTATCATCACTTGGACACTTTCTTTTTGTGCTAGGCTTATGTTGAAGATTTGCCAATGCCTTGCCTAATTTTCCTGCAATGGCGCCGGGAGACCCTGTAGTGAAGCCAGGGACTGGGATAATTGTACTGCCCAAAGTGGAGGGGGAGGTTCTGCTGACGGTCCCTGGACAGGTTCCTGGGGTCCCTGTGAGCGGTCCTCCTCTGGGTTGTCACTGGGTGGTTGTGCCTCCAGTGTTGTCCCCTGCCCCCGGTGCATGATCTGCATAGTGGCTCCCCTTGCATCCCTTGAAATTTTTGTAGGCACTTTTTACACGCTAAGTACCTCACCTTAGCTGTGGGGACCTTCCCCCCCGCCCTAGTGAATAACCCCCCTGGTTTACCTTCTGCCATGAGGTAGAAGTTGCCGGGTTAACCAGAAACTGTGCACCTTCCAAGCCTTTGCCGCCAAGAGCCGTCGTTCTAAGCGGAGATCAATGCAAAATGGCCGCTGGAACGCATAAGCGTTCCACCCGGCGCGCACGCTGAAGGGAAAAGGCACGAAGAGTAAACTCTGTGGAACGCAGTGCGTTCCAGCCGCGTTGTTGCTGCCGGCATTCTGAGCCATTAACAGGGTAGGTGCTCTGCTATTCCCTCCCAGACGTGGCGCCTGCAGGGGGAAGCAACAGTATAGTTTCTGGACTGCAGGGGGGGTGGTTATGTCATTCTAAGGGTGGTTGCTTGAGGGGCATGGTTCCCAGCCACGTCCACGTGTGATATTATGGAGAAGTCACTTACCCCTCCACACCGGCCAGACCCTCTGCCCTATAACTAGTGCAGGAACCGTCTGGGTGGTCGGTATAGCCTCCACGGCTAGTGAATGACCCCGGTGGAAAAACTCCTCGTAGGGGGCTAACCTATTGCAAACAGGTATTCCTGAATGCGGTATCACCCCTGGTGTCAGATATAAACTGACCGCTGAAATTCCTCAGATAGAGGTAATGTCCATCCTCCCAGTAGCAGGACACTTGAAAAACTGAATATGAGAAGTAAGGTGTGTGGGGTTAAGCCTGAACTGGCACGCCCCTTAATTACTTCAAGTGTCCTGCCTCCTGGAGGATGGACCCCATCGGTCCCTGTGTCCCCCTAAAGACACTGCATTTACTTATCCTTGATAAAGGCTCTAAAGGTGGGCAGAAAGGTTGGACACAGATTAAATGCAATAAATGGGACTTTATTCAACTGAATATTTTGGAGTGCAGTTCTAATGTGAAGAGATATATATATATATATATATATATATATATATATATATATACACACACACACACACACACACACACACATATACATATATATAGAACACGCTCAATAGACTACAGACTGAAGACAAATTTTGCTGCCATGCACCTAAGCCAGAACAGAAATATCAAACCTGCAGTAAATAACATCTAGTAAAAATACTAATAACATCTAGTAAAATACTAATTGCGTCATCCCCTGATGAAAAATCACACGTTCATCAACTCCTACCAAAGGACTTTATTTTAAATACTGTTGAACCAGACATACCTTTGAAACAGGTTCTTTCTCTCCTTTAACTACTTCTGTTTCCAAGGACAGCTCCTCCAGTTCCTTCAAGATATCATCTTCACTGCAAACAAAATATCAACATTGTAAATACAGGTGATTTTAATTAATGTACAGGGAAACTCCACATAAAAGCTATATTTGCATAATGCAACTAAATGTCATTTTAAAGGAACTTGTTAATATATAGTGACAATATTCTCAATAGTAGTCAGTTGTCCTTCAAAAAAGAAATGTTAACATATGTGCGTGTATACACATACATGCACACACATACAGATAAATATACACATATACAAAATTTGTTTACTCAAAATCTTGCTTCTTTGCTTTCTTCTTTTTTCCTTTTGCAGCTTTAGCAGCTCCAGCTCCCTCAATCTCTGCAGCTAAGGCATCAAGATCAACATCATCCTTGGCACTAAAAATAAGAAAATGTAAACGTCATTGGGAGATTCTGAAATTAAGAGTGCACTGTATATCATTTTCTCTTTGGTCTACTGGGGACAGAGGAGCCACAATGAAACAATAAAAATACACCATACTATCAGCCAGACTAATTTTATACCAATATCTGGCATATTTTGAAAATGAGGTAGAGCAACAGGGATCTTATTATTCTATAGCATAATCTTCCACAGCATTTAGTGGATTATGGGGATACAAAATTCCAAAATCAACTTTAAAATAGATACAAAACACCAAACTAATGCAACACACGCAAACATAAATGTACACAAGCATAATATAATATACCACAACCCAAATTACGAAGATCCTGCCCTCATAAACATAAATAATTTTGTTCTTTGATTATTCCTAACTTACACTGAAAATTCTCAAATAAAAAAAGAAATATGGAGGGATTCCGCACTAACATTATGGAAAGTTAAAGAAACTACACCTTAAAAGGAAAACTTTATCCATTTCATGAATGGGTAGTAGCATTCTTTCATGAAGGAAATATGAAGAAGATTATGAAAGAGCATAATTCCTCTGTAGTGCCACAGATTTCCCAACCCTGGCATTAAGAATACCTGAAACTAGGCAACAAAGACTTATGCCTATAAAAATAAATATGCAGAGACGCTATGTTCATAATCTCAATGGGCACTTCCCAATCCATTTAAACTATTTAAAGACAATTTATTATGTAAGCGCTATTGGATAGGAATGTGCCGTAACAAGGTCACATATATGAAATAATTACACTTACAATAGTAAAGATTGCAGAATAAGTAAAACACAAAGTTACTTTCACTCCAAATCCAGCAAATAATAGTTTTTGTTCTAAAAACAGTTTTTCTACTATATATATATATATATATATATATATATATATATATATATATAAATAAAAGGGGACTTACCTTAGTCCACCTACAGAACCGTTTAACAAGAAAAATGTGTAAATTAGCACAGTAAAGTGATGCTATTGTTTTCATATCAAACAGTAAAAAGAAAGCATGCCAAATCTATTTATAAGGTTTGCCTGAAAGTTGCAAGCTGTTGAGTCAGCAATGGGAAACTCCCAGAGTGCCCCAAGACCTGGATCTGTCAGGCATCTTACAGAACTCCAGTTATCTGTTCTGAACATACAGAAGCAGGAGTGACACGCATTTATGCCCATAATACACTTTTATTACAGAAAAAAAAGGTTTGAGCATGCTGCAGAATAGACTCATGTAATACAAGCTACAAGTAAAGCAATGTCTGTTGCTGATGCAATACAGTTAAATGACCGCATACTTGGTTGCTCCAATAAAAATAACCTTTAGCCAAAAAAAAAAAAAAAAAACTATTAAAGGCCAATATTAAAATTCCTTTACTAACAACAATTAATCATTATAAATGTCTTTTATACAGAATCGAATGCACATATTAAAGGGATTCTGTCATGATTTTTATGATATAGTTTCTATTTCCAAATTATACCGTTTACAGCCCAAATAATACAATATAAAAAGAATACAATCAACAATATACAATTTAATTCCTGAACCAACGTATTTTTTTAGTTGTAATATTGGTGTGTAGGCAGCCATCTCAGGTCATTTTGCCTGGTCATGTGCTTCCAGAAAGAACCAGCACTTTAGGATGGAACTGCTTTCTGGCAGGCTGTTGTATTTCATACTCAATGTAACTGAAGGAGTCACAGTGGGACATGGGTTTTTACTACAGAGTGCTGATCTACCTGGCAGCCGTGATCTTGTCTTAGGGAGCTGTTATCTGGTTACCTTCCCATTGTTCTGTTGTTAGGCTGCTGGAGGGGGGGGTGGAAGGGGTGATATCACTCCAACTTGCAATACAGCAGTAAAGAGTGATTTAAGTTTATCAGAGCAAAAGTCACATGACTGGGGGAAGCTGGGGAAAAAAAATGTATAGCCCTATGTCGGATTTCAAAATTAAATATATAAAAAATCTGTTTGTTCTTTTGAGAAACGGATTTCAGTGCAGAAGTCTGCTGATTGGATTAGGTAAGGAAAACAAAAACATTACAAAACAAAAAAAAGATTTAATAAACCTGTACCTTTCATTTAGTTGAAAATAGGAATAAATGAGCCGTTTGCACAAAATTCTAACAGTATTTCCCATACAATACCATTGCATATGCAAACAAACATGGCTATTTCCTTGTAAGGCAACTTCTGAAAATGAAGACCTCCGAGTGCCATCCTGCCGGCAATGTAGATTCGAGGCTGTGGGGAGGCAGTTTTGGCAGATTAGTTGCCCGAGGAAGAGCCGATTTGTCGCCGGGAGACTAAATCTCCCTAAATCTTTATTATACACAACAGCAAGGAAAAGGAGGAAGCGCATGCGTTATTTGCGCACCTGAGAGAAATACTGAACTAGTTTAAAATTGATACAGCAGACACAACATCTAATTTAACCCAAGTAGTTATTAACTGTGTCAAGCAAAGATACATTTTAAAATGAAAGGTGGTCCCTCAGGTGTGCCAATAATAAAACGACACTAACCAGACTAGAGAATTTATAGTTTGGAAATGTATTAAATAAACATCCTAAACGAATATGTATTAATAAATAAATAAATGTATATATCTTCATTATGGCACAGAGGTTGGCAATGGCTTTGCATATTGTTGGGGAAAATTAAATTATACGTCTGTAGAACACCTAGCAAACAACCAGGGATAATTACAACCTAACAACACCCACCACCAACTTAACTTGGGTGAAGGTTGAATCCTCCATAATATACAGTCCACCCAACTGGGACTCTGATAAAATGCTGTCACAATTCCTGCCTGTTTTGTCCATGTCTAATAAAGCTTTACAAGCTATTTGGCTATCAAAGTAGGGAGTCCTAATCCTCCAGGACCCTAATGGATCAAATATTAAAAGAATTTGGCTTATAGGTTGCCATAAACAGACTATGTGAAATACTACAGATTCACCACCACCAGTCCCTCAGGTTAGGGTTATTTAATACACACACAGTTAAAGGTCAACAGTGCTAAGTGGTAACAAAGGGTTGGAGCAATGAAAATAACCAGGAAACATGCACTCAGCAAAGAGAGTGTAAAAAGAGAAGATTAACACAGGATCTCTCTTATACCCATCAGCACTTCATTTTTTCAACTCAAACAAACACAACCATACAGATACAAAGAGAAACAGTATACACTGCTTTTTATTTTTCCTGCTACTAATTTTTTTTTTTTCTGCTCAGATCACTAGACTTAAAAGCTAAACTGTTTCTGTTTCCTTTTACAGTATAGCTTAGGTTAATTAATTAAAAGCATTTGGGATTTTAACAAAAATGTAAGAACATAAAATATAAAGCCGGAGTGTTGTTGCATGCTGAACTGCATTATGCTGTGTGTTCAGGAACAAGTGTGATTGTTTGCTATTTCTGCAGTATAAATGGTGTATAAAAAAAGTCTCTCCTCTATGGATTTGTTAAAGGAACGGTCATAACTACAAATATATACTGCAAATGCTGGGCATATAATTTTTATACTTAGTTGCTAAATGGTCTGGTGCTTCAATCAAACATCATATTTGCTCTACAAACTATGACGTATGTCAGCAATCCAATTCAGCTTGCTGACCTATGAGGAATCAGTTATAGAAGGTGCAATCTCTCAGGGGCTCATATCAGTGTGTTATGCGCTGCTGCAGACAGTATTGATGCATTAGTGTTAGTAGCAAATACATTCAGTATATAAATGATGCACAGCTTATACGTTATATATTGACTCCATGAAGTCAATGAACACTGGTATATAAGGGAGTTACAGACAGACGCAAGGGACAGATTAATTGACCCAACATCTCAGGTTATTACTTGAAGACTTGCACATTTACCAAAGAATAAAACATGCCTTAGCACTGGGGTTTCCCAAAGGGTTGTAACTGCAGCATTTTTGTCCCATAGTTAAGACCATTCTTGAAAATATGACTTATACACTGATTTTCCTATATCTGTACTCATGTCAAAAACTGGCCAATGGCTGGGATTCCAGGGGGCACATGAACTGCATGACAACTGCCATATGTACTTGGTTGTAATCTAGAACAACCAATCACTGAATCATTTTTTTGGCCAGCTGCAAGGTGCACACTATAAGCAATAATTTCATCAGTTGCCATGGGTTTCTGGCGAGGTGCAAATTTTACACTTGATTTAATCTGCAGCTGTGGAAACTGCATCAACAAAAAAAAATCTGTAAATACACAAATTTATGGTAATGTGTGAATAAGTAGACAATTTAATTTGGATACTCAAGAGATGTGTCCTTCAAATGTCAGCCTCTCTGCTAGTTCCTTTTACAAATTATCTGGAGCCCCTTCTATGAACTCAAACAGTCACACATATTAGAGTCGTGCAGATCAAAAATATGTGGTACCCTGCGGGTTGCGGGTAGAAGATCTGGGTGCGGGTATAGATGCGGGTCAAGATGCGGGTCAGCAGTTCCTTGGGTCTTCTCAATATTGATTTTTACTAATTTTTTCTGATCACGCCTACTTCTGATGATGTCACTTCTGGTTACAATGCACTTCCTGATTCTTGATGGTCAGCGTGTCGCAGGTCCAGGTTGCAGATAAGGTACTTGTGGGTCCAGGTGGGTAAGAATGCTGGTTGCATGTCCGGGTTCCGGAATGCAGGTTGCGGGTATGGGTCGGGTACGGATTGCAGAAAATGGACCCGCGCAGGACTCACATATAGTAATTGGTAATAGTTTGCGACAGTAGAGTATAGAGAGACTAACAGTAAACATTTTTAGATTTTTTCCTTACGGATAAAGGTTAAAAGCATTTACACATTTTCCACAATCGCCAAACATGCAGTTTGGAGGTACCATTCTGCTAAGCTATCAACATTTTGCATTCACTGTGCTGCTTTTACCCCAGGAGGGGGAGGTTGGTGACTTCCAGTGTAAGACTAACCAACTATGAGACTGAAAAGTACATTATAAATTATTTTCTGTGTTGGTTGGGTTGGTGGCTTCATACTCAAGAAGTACCACCAGGGTCAAACCCCAAAAGTTTTCTGATCTGTGCCTGTACGGCTGCTCATTATGCCTGCAGTTCTGTACAGGGCCAGAGAGTGTGCATTAGTGTACCCTCCTCCACATTACATCTTAAAACATATAGCCAGTATGAACTCTTCTAGACAGGCCTATTACTTTAGTCAAAGTATTCTCTTGTTTTAGTAGTAATTATATCTGCGAAAATGTATACGTTTTTCCCCTAACCGGAGCTTTTAGTTACAAGTTTAGGAGGATAAAATCAGCTACGCTGCCATAGCACTAAAGCAGATGCATGTAATGCCTCTCTGCACAGTAACAGCAGCCAGACAATGTAGCCGTCATTATAACAAATACCACAGGCGCCTGCCATCATATGATACATTTTGCCCTGATATTTGTATCTGTATGCAACACACCAGTAAAAAAATGTTTTCCAGACGTGCTCTCCCTCTACCATCTAAAACATCGAGACATATTTGTAGCAAGATCACGTCGGGGTTCCCGGATTAAGGAACCCCCGTAAGAAAAGGACATGCAACATGCCACTATATAATTCTCAGCATCCCAAGGCAACTTTGGGAAATGTAGTTCATTAGCATGTGAAGCCATACAGCTACGACATTGATTACTTTACAGTAAGTCTGAAAGGGTGTCTCGTCTAGGCCTCCGTCCTTTTCACGTCATATGACGTAAATCAATTCCACGTTTACCATTACTCATTAACTAAGCAACACTTAATTACCTCTCTTCACTCTTGGTCTTCTGTTTCTTTCCCATTTTTGCTGTTTTCTATTAACCTAGAAAGACTCAATCCCGGCGCTTCAAGCTTGCTGCATATGGTGGACATAAGATGCACCATTTACGCATGCGCCGATCTCAATGAAATCGATTGTACAGCCCATGCTCCTTTTCCTCTCAGCCAATGGGAAAGCACGTAGGGGACGCACGCTGAGGTAAGGATTGGGAGGTGTGGTTATAGTAATAGCGGCAGAAGTTCGAAACTATATAAATTAACAAAACATTATTTCACTGTGATTGTTTTTGCTTGATCAACAGTTTCATTAACAACCGTATGAACGAAAACAGAATAACTATAAAGTGCATACAAGGTTTGAACACAGAGGGTGTACAAAGATGGACGATAGCACGTGTAGGCTTCGTATGACGCAAAACAAGCGCGCGTGAATGTTACAGTGTGGGCATGGCTTATCGGATCCTAATGGTGTGCTAGATACCAATTACTAAGAAACGTACAACTTGTAAAGTTTCAGCTGTTTGTTGCTATAACATGTATACAAATGGTTTAATTGTCAGGTAATAGCGTTTAATTAAATGCACTGCAGTAGTTATGAGGGGGGGAATGGAAATAACGTAGGTAACAGTAGACAGAAATTCATGGATCATAGCTCTGTAATAGCTCTTACTACTTCTAACAATTGCATAATGTGTCCATTTAAGGACATCCTCATCAATTTGCAATTTCTTCAACTGGCTTTCACTGTGTCAGTTGTTGGCTTTCAGGAAAAGATACATGAAACATACACAAACTATGATCTGTACTTCGGGTCAATACTATGGTATTTTTACACTGCACTCCCGGATTTTTACTCACTTCACTGCTTCCGTGGTGCTGGTAGTCCGTTGACCCGACAAGGTCCCTTAGCAACAGCAATTCCCAATAATGGATCCGCACACACTTATTTCTGCAGTGGGGGAAATCCCCTTTTCTTTTTATTCAACCACCAACATCAACTTCAACGTTTCGAGGTTGTACCCCCCGAAACGTTGAAGTTGATGTTGGTGGTTGAATAAAAAGAAAAGGGGATTTCCCCCACTGCAGAAATAAGTGTGTGCGGATCCATTATTGGGAATTGCTGTACTTAGGGTTGCCACCTGGCCGTTTTTTTACCGGCCTGACCAGTATTTTTGACAGCTGATCCCAATGTTATTAATAGGAAAAAAAACCAAATATAGTGGAAGGCCGGTATTTTTTTTAAGAAAAGGTGGCAACCTTAGTTGCCACTATGGTTGCCACCTTTTCTGGTTATATTCTTTGAGCTTCTGGCTCTAAGGGTAGGACTACACAGGTGATAATGGTGTACTTACCTTCATTTAGGGTTGCCACCTTTTCCTGAAAAAAATACCGGCCTTCCTATATATTTATCTTTTTTTCCTATAAATAACATTGGGATCAACCATCAAAAATACTGGCCAGGCTGGTAAAATACCGGCCAGGTGGCAACCCTATCTGTACTTGGTGCTGTACTGGAGAGTGATATTCTGAGACAATTTGCAACAGGTTTTCATATTTTATTATTTTAATCTCCAGTTTACAGATTCAGCAATTTGGTTGCTAGGATCCAAATCACCCTAGCAACCATGCATTGATTGGAATTGGTGACCGGAATATGAATAGGAGAGGGACTGAAAATAAAGATGATATATATATATATATATATATATATATATATATATATAAAACGTGTCAACTGCAATACATTTGTAGCTTTATGAGCATTTGATATTTTAGTTGGGGGTCACTGACCCCATTTGAATACTGGAAAACGAAGATTAAAGCTAATAATATAAAAAAAACTATAATAGATAAATAATAAACACCCACTGAAAAGTTGCTCAGAATTGACCTTTCTATAATATACTAAAAGTTAATTTAAAGGTGAACCACCTGTTTAAAATCAGCTCTGGCAAAAAATAAAAACAGTCCAAAGTGCATGACCATTCATCTCATTTTTTTTTTACACTGTAATGTTCCTTTCTATGGTGTTTCAGTCTAGCTCATTTGCTACATTATTTTATATATTTCTCAACATAACAACTGTGGCATGTTAGCAACTATTGTATTAACTATAACAGCAGTGTTTAATGAAATTCAGGGATTTTGTTCAGCAGGGCCAAACATAAGAAATCTATCAACGAATATATTAATGTAGAACAGGTTATAGAGTTGGTGCCCCCACCCTAGAAAAACAAAAGTTAAAAATCAAACTTTAAAAATCAATATCAGAAAAAAGTTTAAAGAATGTACTTATTGCTGTTACACTCAGCACTTATACAGCAAAAAAGGCAGGCACTTGCAAAGACCAATCTTCCAGGCAGACTTGTCAAATCATCAGGTAGTTTATTGTGGTACACACAGATACAGTCTTAGTGTTTCATGTCATCTAGATACTTAATCATAGGCTAGATTACAATATGTTTTTGTAATAAAACTTTTGTCATTGCATTAAGTCCCAGTGAGTGTGGTACTCTGTTTCTTGTTTCTTTGTGTGTGTGTGTCTATATATATATATATATATATATATATAT
>CM044434.1:100458985-100482680 GCA_024363595.1 Xenopus borealis
TGCATTGCTGTCATATATCGACCACCCGGACCAACTGCACAATTTTTGGACAACTTTGCTTCATGGATTCCTTACTTTCTTTCATCTAACACCCCATCCATTATACTAGGTGACTTTAATATACCTGTGAACAACATTAACAAACCTTCTGTCTCTAAACTTCTTCTAATAACCTCCTCCCTAGGCTTATCCTTGTGCTCAGACTCACCCTCTCACATCAATGGTAACGCTCTGGATCTAATATTTACCAGACTCTGTTCAACCACCAATCTTATTAACTCACCATTTCCCATCTCTGATCACAATATGCTCACATTTCAACTCTCGCTAACTCCCTCCTCACCCCCTGCTATTCCCCAAACACGTACCTACCGTGACCTCCATGCTCTAGATGTGTCAGATCTCTCTCCTTCCTTTGACTCTCTTTACTCTGATATCTCGACCATCTCTTGTCCTAATGTGGCTACCTCTGTCTACTACAGCACTCTCACCACTGCCCTTAAAGGAACAGTAACATCAAAAATTTTTACAAAAAAATTCGTTAGAATACATTGAAAAAAAACCACCAAGACAAATTTAAATTTAAAATAGCAAAGCCTTTATTAAGAAATAACTTACAGAAACTCCACTTCCTGTCCTCTTCAGAAAAGGCGACATGGCGACCATACATCCTGTGGTGCTCGATTCTCCTCCTGGCTATTTTACTGACAGCATGTCTGGGATGGCAGGATAGCAGCAGGTCCGGGAGCAAAATGAAGGATCTGGAGGAGAAGGACAGCGACTGTAGGAATCAGGATTGAAGCAGCGCCCAGCAGCATGGAAACTGATAGCTTGGGACAGACAAGCTCTCGCCTGCATCGGCCAGGGAAGTTCTGCCACTTGTAGTAATGCAGCATAAGGGCTGTCTGCTCCCGGCGCCTACGACCATCCACCACCATGAAACACTCTCCCTCGGACAGATCACTTTGGGTTGCGCTGTCTCTGGGTTGCGCCCGGTCTCTGAGTTGCACTGGGTCTCTGGGTTGTGCTGGGTCTCTGGGTTGTGCTGTCTTGCGACTGGCTCATTGTGCAAGAAAGAAGCTGGGCAATGCAATTGTGTCCATGTCCTTACTAAGCGACCACTGAGTGTCCGGGGACTTCACTCCAAGTCATTGCGGTCGGGGGGGGGGTGCAGGGGGGGCTGGTGGAGGTTGGTAAAATTAGTAAAACTAGTAAGAGCAACAACCTGTTGAAAATTCTCTGCATCTCCAGTGACAGAAGAAAGAATGGCTGATGACATGTGCTACGATCTTCCTCCCAGCATTTTGGAAATAAAAAGAGAGACAATGAATAATTATTCTGACCATGCCTGTTTTTGTGGCCACACACACCCTTACTTACCATGTTCATTTTACAAAATTTGGCAGGTTATGAAAGACTGAACATATTTCTGTGTTCTTTTTTCAGTTATTTTAGCTTTACAAATGAAGGTGAAATGCCCTTTAAGCTGCAAGTCTAAATTCTCCCTAGAGACCTGGTTATCTAAATTGTTACATCTACTTATTTGCTTATCTCAAAATTGTTACAAAAATATCTTAGTAGCAACTGGTGGCTGTTCTGGGCTATCTGCCAAAAGCCAATTAAGTTAGAAACTTGTATCTTTCCCTTGCTGTTGCGTGCAGAGAAAGTCAGACATTTCAGTACAAATGCAGGAGCTGTTAAAAGCAGGACTGTTGGTTGGTATGTGTGTTGATATGGGGTAGAATGTGGTGCAGATGTTATGAGTTTTATCTTTCAGTGTTCAGTAGGGGTGCCAGCTTTATTTTGTACCAAAACAGGCAGAGGGTATGGCGGTGATGTAGGGGACTGGCCAGCGACGTTGGGGGGCAAGTGAAATCAGGTTTTCCTAAATTGGAAAAGTAGGCAGGCAGTTTTGACTGCCAGGTGGCAACCCTACCACCGGGCAGGAAGTATTGACCCGGGCAGCCCTTAAAAAACCAGGCTGTCTTGGTTAAAACCAGACAGGTGGCAATAGGGTTGCCACCTGTCCGGTTTTGACCCGGACAGCCCGGTATTTTGAAGGGCTGCCCGGGTCAGTACTTCCTGCCGGTTTTCCAAATAAGGAAAACTGGGCGGGATTAGCGTGATTGACGCCGCGGTCGGCCAATCGTCAATCGCGTCATCATAGCTCCGCCCCATGATGTCACGGGTAGGGTTGCCACCTGGCTGGGCCGGTATTTTTGATGGCTGATCCCAATGTTATTAATAGGCAAAAAAGAGAAATATATTGGAAAGCCGGTATTTTTTTCAAGAAAAGGTGGCAACCCTAGTCACGGGCCCGCCCACTGACGTCACGGGCCCACCCCCTGATGTCGTGGGCCCGCCCCCCTGTCCGGGTTCAGCCACAGGAAAAGGTGGCAACCCTAGGTGGCAACCTTAATGGGGGGGCTTGGCTGCCCAGTCTGGACCTAGGGTGGCAACTAGGGTTGCCACCTTTTCTTGAAAAAAATACCGGCCTTCCTATATATTTATCTTTTTTGCCTATTAATAACATTGGGATCAGCCATCAAAAATACCGGCCAGGCCGGTAAAATACCGGCCAGGTGGCAACCCTAGTTGCAACAAAAGGGACCATGGTGCAAAGGGGAGGGCAATGACATAAAGGGGTTAGAGCCACAATGCAGCATTGGCCAGAATGAGGAAAAAAAATAAGTTTCCAGAGGATTGGGGTGGTCCAAGGGGTTTTGTTAAGGGTATTACTAAGGTTGCCACCTGACCGGTAAAAACGATGGCCGATCCCAATGTTGCTAATAGGAAAAAATTATAAATATATAGGAAGGCCGGTAATTTTTTCCGGAAAAGGTGGCAACCCTAGGTATTACAAGTTTACAAAACTGCTTTGGCAGGTGTTTTACTGGCTATACCGGCCGTGTGGCAAACCTATCTGTACCTGGGCCTGACACTACATAGTTATGGTACTGCAGGGCAGCCTTTCCAAAAACCGGGCTGTCCAGGTGAAATCTGGACAGGTGGCAACCCTAGTTCTCAGGTCCAGGGCACAATGACATACCTCTCATCATCCGAAAGATTAAGAATGGAACAAATTAGGCTACACGTCAATTAGAATAGTGCATTCCTATGTATTTATGTTTTTCCCTATTAAACACATTGGGATTGCAATTTGCCAGGTGGCAACCCCTAAAGTCAATCGTAGGGTTGCCACCTGGCTGGTATTTTACGGGCCTGGCTGGTATTTTTGATGGTTGATCCCAATGTTATTAATAGGAAAAAAAGATAAATATATATGTTCGCTCTGGCTCTATACATTTATGAAGGTTGAATGGCTCCTGATGAATATGCCCATGGTGTGTATGAATGTGATACGAGCACTAGCTTTTAAGCTGGCGCTTACGTAAATGATATATATATTTTTTTGTACATATAAATAATTTCTAATTCCTGTTTATAGTAGTACTAGTTTCCGGGGGCACGGCCTGGATTTCATGGGCGTGGTCACGGTACTGGTGGAAAAGGACACAGGAAGCCTCCGCTGTGAAGTTGGTTACCCTCCAGCCTCCATCATGCAATTGCTTTATTTAGTGCTGGGATAAACATACATAACGTCATAAAATAAGGTTTATATAGAAACAATAGAAAAGTACAGTATTACGGTCATTTTAAACAAAACCAGTAATGCCGCACGCACTTAGACCAAGCTAAATATAGCGTCGGCTGTCAGACAGAGGCTTGGAACGCTTTTCCTGGTAACGCGAGAATACAGATGCCTGTTTGTCAGAGGCGCTATAGCCAGACAGAGGAAGGAAGATGACTCCGATGATGGCTTTGAAGAGAGTCTGCCGGGTTTTGCTGTTTGTCACGCAGATGTATGTCTTCTCCGGCCGCGGTGAGTGTTTTCCCTGTCTATGAGTCAAAACATTGTGAATGATCGCATAATGCTTTTGCATTACCTTCCAAAGAGCGCTCGTAGTTATATGCGCTGGTTGCCTCCTAGAGAGGTACGCTTTATTAATGTATCTGGGGCATCTGTATATACTGGCACACTGCGTTATGTGGCGCTGGTACCTTTCTGTATTGGCCGGTCGGTATTTAATTACAGCAAGGGGTGTCCAACCTTTTGGCTTCCCTGGGCCATTGTAAAAAGAAAAGTTACAATACCAATTAGATAACCAGATGGAGCTATACACTTGAATATAGGACACCTGCAGTTTAAATAGACTTATTATTATTATTATTATATTATTATTACTAATACTAACTCCTATATTCTTGCAACGTGACGTTTCCTCGGGAACCAAGCCTTTCAAGCTGGGCCACATTCATATCCATCTTGGGCTGCAGGTTGGACAATTACAGTATAGGGTCGTTAGCTGGAGGGTGAAGTCAAAAGTGTCATTCGTAGTACATCCAATATTTGCTTATGTAGTCGTATTAATGAGTAATTATTAATGATTTAATTATTTAAATTATTTAATTGATTGTTATAATACAATCAAGTTAATCTCTAATTAAGAACTGAGGTGTTTTTTTTTGTCTTGTGACGCAACCTCGGGAGACTTTGGAAAACAAAGTGTTCTGAGTGTCTTCCCACCAGAGATACAGACCCTAGCCAGCCGGAAGGCTTTTTGGGAAGATTATGCCCGAAGAAGAGGCTATTAGTCTCTCGCCGGGCGACTAATTCTCCCCAAATCTTCACGTGTGTCTCTGCCCTTAGTGTATCATTTCGACTTAAATTACTTAAGCCAGTTAATGGTAAGATAAAGTGAAAAGCAGAATGATGCTTTGACTTCATAAAATAAATAAAAATTAAATGAAATATGCAGTTTTCATTTTTGAGAGCTTAGAGATAATGAATTCTCAGAATATGTTTTATTTATTTTGCTCTTGGTAAAGAAAAGTTGTGCATAGTGTACCTTTTGTGTAAACCAAATACTGAGAATGTTAGAAGCTCTGTTCAGCATCTTCACAGCAACTCTCCCATCAGGCGGCAGCTCTAATGATGTGCCTCTAGGTCTGGGCACGAAACATTTAGGCAGATAGCACTATTGTTTGCCACATTATTTCACTGTTTGCGTTAAATAAAGCTACACATTTCACGAAGCAAAATACGTCTCCATATGTATCCGGCAGAGCGCTTGCACTAATTGAAATCATTGGGGGGAATTCACAAAAGTGGAGATTTTTGGAGTAAAAGTGGTGGTAAACTGGTGTAAAATACTTTCTCCATATTAACAAACATAAATCTGCCTAATTTCTGACTCAACCGACATTTTTTAGTGAAAGATAGATGGTTTACAGACACATAAAAATGGCGTAAAAACAACATTTTAAACGACATTTCTCCCAACATTTTAAAAATGGAGCTCAGTATAACTCTTCCCCATGTGTCAGATCAATTCTAAACTAATCTGTTCTGCTTTGGTTCAAACAATCTTCATTTCAGACCTCTTGTACCGTATGTGCCTCATTGGGGAAGAATTAGCATTGTAATAGGGATTAGCATTTTATAGTCCGCGCACAAGTTTGTTTCTAACCCTATAGATGTGAAAGCCTCATTATAACAATATATATAACATTTTACTAGTTTTAGTTAATTGAATGAGACATTTTAGCAAATTGAGTGAATATATTATAAAAAATCTAAAGGAAAATTAAAGCCTCCCTGCCAATTTTTTTAGTTTTAGCAGCATTTAGACACTTGACCTAAAATTTAAAAAAAATACTTTTTTGTAGAAATCCCTATATTATGCAAAGTAATATTTTTTTTGTATTTAGACACATATCTTGTTACTGAAGTGGAATTACACAAACATCCTGAAAAAAAAAAAGATGTATAATTTTCCTAGGTAAAATAACCCCCTCCTCCAGAAATTCCAATTTCATGGCTAACGGATAAGTTTAATAAGAGCTAAAGACAAATTCAGGAAATATGTCGCTAAAATTTGAAAAAAAATCTGAAAACTGTTAGTTTAAAAGACAAATTCGCAAAAGTGGAGCTAGAGGTTTGTGAATTTGGTGGGATAGAGGTTTCCGACATTTTTATCTACATTTTTATTTTGCCTCAATATCGCCACTTTTGTGAATTCCCCCCATTGTGTTCTGTATACTGTCTTTTAAATATAAGGTACAGTTAAACTTCATCGGAACAAACTTTAGTCTTGAGGATTCGAAGGTGCGGGCTGACAGAGCCCGCATTCCGGTTTGGGGTTCTAGTCCCCAGCAGGCGCTGGCTTACTCGCACCAGGAGGGAGCTCCCGGTGCGAGCCGCTATCTCTTAGGAAGCGCATGTGCAGTATGCTCATGTGACGTCGCACACACGCATACTGAAAAGTGGTCACACTTCCGAGGCCACTTTTCATACTGCACATGCGCTTCCTAAGAGATAGCGGCTCGCACCGGGAGCTCCCTCCTGGTGCGAGTAAGCCAGCGCCTGCTGGGGACTAGAACCCCAAACCGGAATGCGGGCTCTATCAGCCCGCACCTTCGGTTTGGGAAAATTTTGCTGTACTCTTGATTTCTGAGGGTGGTCCTGTCCATATTACAGGTACGGGATCCCTTATCTGGAAACCCATTATCCAGAAAGCTTCGAATTACAGAAAGGCTTTCTCCTATAGACTACATTTTATCCATATAATTAAAAAATTTTAAACTGTTTCTTTTTCTCTGTAATAATAAAACAATATTTTGTACATGATCGAAACTAAGATATAGTTAATCCTTATTGGAAGCAAAACCATTCTATTGGGTTTATTTAATGTTTATCCTATTATAATTAATTTATGAAGCTCCACATTATATCCGCATTCTGAATAACGGGTCCCATACCTGTACTTATGACTATAAAAATCTGTAAACAACAATAATATTTATTGCAGCATGCCTTACCTAGCAGTTATAGCAGTTTTTTAATTCCTAACTGCTAGTTGATCCAGAGGAAGGCAAAAACCCCCCATTCCAAATTGCCTCAGAGGGGGAAAACATACCTTCCTGACTCCAAAATGGCAATCTGACTAGTCCCTGGATCAACTTGTACTATAAACTATCTCCCATAACCCTGTATTCCCTCACTTGCTAAAAAGCCATCCAACCCCTTCTTAAAGCTATCTAATGTATCAGCCTGTACAACTGATTCAGGGAGAGAATTCCACATCTTCACACTCTCACTGTAAAAAAACCCCTTCCGAATATTTAGGCGGAACCTCTTTTCTTCCAAACGGAATGGGTGACCTCGTGTCATCTGGAAAGACCTACTGGTGAATAAAGCATTAGAGAGATTATTATATGATCCCCTTATATATTTATACATAGTTATCATATCACCCCTTAAGCGCCTCTTCTCCAGCGTGAACATCCCCAATTTGGCCAGTCTTTCCTCATAGCTAAGATTTTCCATACCTTTTACCAGCTTAGTTGCCCTTCTCTGTACCCTCTCTAATACAATAATGTCCTGTTTGAGTGATGGAGACCAAAACTGTACGGCATATTCTAGATGTGGCCTTACAAGTGCTCTATAAAGTGGAAGAATGACCCCCTCCTCCCGTGACTTTATGTCCCTTTTAATGCAGCTCAAGACCTTATTTGCCATTGATGCTGCTGACTGGCACTGCTTGCTACAGCCAAGTTTATTATCTACAAGGACTCCAAGGTCCTTTTTCATAATGGATTTGCCTAGTGCAGTCCCATTAAGGATATAAGTGGTTTGGATATTTTTACATCCCAGATGCATGACTTTACATTATATCTCATTTGCCACTTAGCTGCCCAGATTGCCAGTTTGTCAAGATCCTGTTGCAAGGATGCCACATCCTGGATGGAATTAATTGGGCTGGATAGTTTTGTGTCATCCGCAAACACTAATATATTACGTGCAACACCCTCCCCTAAGTTATTAATGAACAAGTTAAATAAAACTATAAATATTTTAAGGGTAATGGCACAATAGATGTTTTGTCACCCGTTGTAGCCAAGATTTAATGCAGGCAGCAAAATGTCTATTGTCTATTTGGTGTATTTAGTATTAACATGATTTTCTAGTACACTTAAAGTATCAAGATACAAAAAAAAGGAGGAGTCAAAATAAGGTGTAGCATTTCTATCTTAATTCTTTTTTGAGATTTAAGCTGTAAAATAATTTCTTTAAAGTTTTTCAAATCTCTTTTTCAGGTTCCTTGAGCTTTGAATACTCGCAGCCAGTAGCTCAACCCCTAAAAGACTCTCTTCCATCTTCTACAACTGCAACAAGTACCAAAGCAACAGGTAAATATTGTTTCAACTCTGTATTTTAAATCTCCATTATAGTCATATAGATGCGACTAAAAAAATTAAGAAAATGCAGAGTAGTGTGTGCACAGAACATTTCTTCAGTCCTTTTTTAATTCTCTTGCCTAGGGCCTAATTTACTAAGGCTCAAATTTCGAAGTGGAAAATACTTAGAAATTCGACCATCGAATTGAAATACTTCAACTTCGAATATCGAAGTCGAAGTATTTTTTTTTAAATTTGGCTATCCTGCGGTTGAAGTAAAATTGTTCAAAGGAATTATCAAATCGTTTGACACGATGGATTCGAACGATTTTTCCATACGATCGGACGATTTTACTTCGACAAAAAAACTTAGAAATGCTCAAGAGGGTCCCCATAGGCTAACATAGGACTTCGGCAGGTTTAATTTGGCAAAGTATTGTTGAAGTTTTTTTTAAAGAGACAGTACTTCGATTATCAAATGGTCGAATTTTCAAACGATTTTTACTTCAGATCAAAGTCGTATTAACCTATTCAATGGTCGAATTTTCAAACGATTTTTACTTCAGATCAAAGTCGTAGTAACCTATTCAATGGTCGAAGTGTCCAAAAAAAATTACTTCGAATTTCTTTACCTCAAAAATTCCCTCACTTTAACTTTGACCCATAGTAAATCAGCCTCCTGGTCTGGTGGGCATAGCTGCTGGTAGAAAGAAAAGTAAAAAAAAAATATTTGCATTTGCAAATTAAAAAAGTTCTGCAACACATTTTCTTTAGTAATATTGAAAAATTAGTCAAGGCAATGCAAATGTTATTGTATAATACCCATGATACCCTTTATAATGTACAGATTTTCTTGTCAGTAAGATTTAACCCTTTCTTTTTCAAGCCACAAAGATACCAGAATATATGGAAAAATGCCCAAGCAATGGACAATGCAGCAGACTTCCTTCTGATTGTATGACCTGCGCTACAAACTACTCCTGCATTTATGGAAAGCCTGCCACATTTAACTGTACTGCTAAAAATGGGATTGTCTGTTTTGTAAGTCCCAATTAAATCAGTGATGCAATTTCTAGAAGGTTTCATTGTGTGCATGTTCATGTATTATTTTTGTTCTTACAATATGTTTATATGTGATAGTACTGGATAAGAACAAGAACATGTCACCTTAGAGCTCTGAATTATTTTTTTGTATTCTTGCAGGGCATTATTAAGCTTCATTCTATTCAAGGCAGGTATAAAATACAGGACATCTGTCCATCCAATTGAGAAAAGCAGGCACAGTTGATATATAAGTATAGACTAGAGCACTATTTTTTTCTTCAGTTTTCAAATGGCATTTTGACTTACACAGTTCACTCTATATAGTAATAGTTAACCCCTATGTTAAAAGCAGCTGGTTTGTTGTACAGGTATTGGATCCCTTGTCCGGAACCCCCAGTATACAGAAAGCTCCAAATTACAGAATGGCAGTCTTCCATAGACTCCATTATAATGAAATTATCCAAAAATTTTTTTAATGATTTCCTTTTTCTTTGTAATAATAAAATGCTAGCTTGTACTTGATCCAGACTAAGATAAAATGAATCCTTATTGGAAGCAAAACCAGCCTATTAGTTTTTTTTTAAAGTTTTCAGGTGATTTCAGGTATGAAGGTCCCAAGCATTCTGGATAATAAGTGCCATACCTGTACTAAATTAAGACCCCACTCTCCTTTGTAGATTGTAAAATGTTGGTGTGGGAAGTGTTTGTTTCTTGAAGATACAGTACCATGGGCCCTAATTATTTTTCTGCTATGATTATGTAGAGCATATGTTTTGAGAACTCTTGCAGAGTAACACTAAAATGCCATATTTGAAAACAAAAGCATTGATTATCTTTCTCAGTTTTATGATGTGTGTTAGAAGGTTGTCATGTAGCCTATTTCACACCTGTGCTACTAGGATTGGTAAGCCTCACATTGGTTTGTTTTCTGGCTGAGAGAAAAGGAATTGAAGGAGGTAAAAGAAGAGGAGAACACTGCAAAACATAAATACAGATACATATATTATGTAATCTAATGTGTTATTATTTATAACATATATTAAACCTTGTATTTTTAAGGGAATATTGTATATTTGATATAGCCTAAGATGTTTATTTTTATGCACAGGATGATAACAGCCAACGCCAGGAATATTTTACCATCAGTATGGTTTGTCAATTTTGCTGGCAGCTTCCCCCTTCAGATTATGTGTGTAATCTTTCCAGCAGCTGCAAAACCATCTCCTGTCCCAGGCAACGCTACAACACAACATGTACAGTGCTGGATCATGTACATTGCTTAGGTACTAATGACATCTCTCTACAATTCTATGTTTATATTTAATAACTTCAATAATTATATATCTATATATTGTTCCTGGGAGTTCTAGTGCAACAACTGGAGGGCTATAGTTTGGTACAAGTATTCAGAATTCTTGGGACCTGGGGCTTTCTTGATAACGGATCTTTCCGTAATTTTGATCTTCATACCTTAAAGGAGAATTCAAACTGTTTTTACAACCCCCCCCCCCCCCCGGGCAAATGCCCCTAATTTTTTACTTTATTAACATGTATTTCTATAGCGCCAACTTGTTGCGTAGCGCTGAACTTAGCCCTCAATGCAGATTCTGGCCTCAGGAGTTCACTGGCCCCATCTCCTTTCTTCACTCTTCGGAATCCGAGTGCTGTTTTCGTTGCATGCGTAGTTGTAGTAGAATGACTGCGCATGTGCAGTCATTCAGGACTGGAAATTTACTACAACTGCGAAATTGCTGAAAACGCCTCTCTGATTCTGAAGAGGATCGAATTAAAAAAAATGGCACCTGTGAACTCCTGAGGCAAGAATCTGCAAGGAGGGGTAAGTAAAACAATTAGGGGCATTTGCCCGGGAGGGAGGGGGCGGTCTACCAAGGGTAGGGTTTTTTTTCATGAATGGGTTTACTTCTCCTTTAAGTCTACCAGGAACCATTAAATAAACGCGATAGGCTAGTTCTGTTTCCAATAAGGATTAATTATATTTTATTTGGGATCAAGTAAAAGGTTCCGTATTATAACAGAATTTTTTTAAAATTTCGATTATTTGGATAAAATGTAGTCCATGAGAGAGAGCTTTTCCATAATTCTGAGCTCTCTGGATAATAGGTTTCTGGATAACATACCTGTATTATAAAAATCTTCAGCACTATGATTTTTTTTTCCTTTTTTAGGTAATCGGACATTTCCAAAGATGCTTTATTGCAATTGGACAGGAGGATACAAGTGGTCAACTGCTCTGGCTTTAAGGTAGTGTTCATTTTGGTGAACTTTTGTATTATTTTAATAAAACATAAATTCTTAATTTCTCTTGCATGTGTCTGTGGGACACACTGACCATGGAGTATAGCATCTACCACAAGGAGACAGGATACCAGGAAAAGAAGCCGACTCTTACCTTTGTCATGCTTGGCAAAGGATTTCTCCCTGAAATGTTGCATCATGCAATAAATCAGCAAGGGCTTATCCTGCTAGCATTATTCCTATGTGTAGGGGAAGAAAGCTCAGCTGAATAGCTGGAGAGCAGCTATTGCAAAGTGGGTATTTATGGCAGCAGGGCCTCAAGTGGAAAAAGGGAGACCCCGTAATGCTGTGTCTTGCTCCCACTGAGACTTACTAGCCCCAGTGCAGCAATTCTACAGAGTGGGAAATTTGCAAAGGAGATTCTCTGCAGTGAAGAAACTCCAAAAAAAAATGTCTGCCCCCAGAATCTCTATTTGTAGAAGTCCTGTCTCCTTGAAAACACCAGAAAAACTAAAGTATAGCTATACTTGTGGGTATAGCACGATAGGGAGGAGTCAGATTCTCTTCATAGTGTCCTGCCTCCTGCTGGTGGATGCTATACCTCATGGTCCCTGTGTCCCACAGACCACTGAAGAGAAAATGATTTAACGGTCATACCACTGTATTGGCTTTTGTTTGCAACCAGACTGCAGCCCTTGTTCAGGTCTATAAAACTGCCATCTGAGTACAAGAAGTGTAATCTGTTGCCAGAATTTTATGTACAGGTATGGGATATGTTATCTGGAAGCCCATTTATAACTACAGTTAGGCAGAGAGATAATGTCCTGTGGACATAGTAATCTGTGGGACATATTTACCTATAAAGCTTTTTATTTTATTTTTACACAATGTATAGTGTAAAATCCATTGCATCAAAGTTTGCAACAAATGCACTTTTGTGGGCTTGGAAAAGTGTATAGTTCTCAAACTTGTGTAAACATTTTATTTCTTATTCTGATCTACCAACTCGTCTGTCAAGTTTAAACATACCTCTACTCAACATTTAGCACTGTTTTCTTATCTTGAAAGGCTATGTCAACATTTGTGTTGGTAATTGTATTTGTGAGCCACTTTCAATGCATATTTGGAAATATGTCCCAAATCTTAAAGGAGAACTAAATCCTAAAAATGAATATGGCTAAACATGTTAAATATTATATACTAAGCTTAATGCACCAGTTTCAGCTTGTCAATAGCAGCAATGATCCAGGACTTGTCACAGGTGGTCACCTCCTTGGAAAGTGTCTTCGACACATACATGCTCAGTGGGCTTAGGGGTTGTCTCAAATTTTTAAGTAGAAAATAAGGTTGGCCTGTAATATAAGCTAATGCTATAGGGCTGTTTTTTTTTTATAAAAGTCTGACGCTAGTTGTACTGGTTTCTGTGCTGTCATATAGTAATGATTTGTATTAATTACTAATCAGCCTTGTACAGTTTCTTTTATTTACTGTATGTGTGTGCTGTATTTTGAGTCTGTCCCTAAGCTCAGTAAGTGACAGCAGCACAGAGCATGTGCAGTGAATCCGCAGAATAGAAGATGGGGAGCTACTAGGGGGCATCTTCAGAGAAGGGCTGTGGTTGCCTTGAGCTGGTACAGAAGCCTAAACATAATGTACAACATTTCTAGAGACTTCTTTGGTTAAGCTTTAATTCTCCTTTATGGACAAAGGTAATTAACTCTGACCATAAATTGGATCTTTTTTCTTTTCACAAATATTGCTGAAAATGTAAAAACATTTTTGTACTGTTTATTACATTTATACATTGTATTTTGTAAGTGACTGTGTCTAATAAAAGCATTGTTTTTATTATAGCATAACGCTTGGTGGCTTTGGGGCAGATCGTTTTTATTTAGGACAGTGGCGAGAAGGACTTGGAAAGCTCTTCAGTTTTGGAGGCCTAGGAATCTGGACTCTTATTGATGTCTTCTTAATCAGTGTTGGATATGTTGGCCCTGCAGATGGTTCCCTTTATATATAAATTTGTATTTGCTGCTAATACGCATGGAATGCCACCATTCAGAGCACTAAGGGTTATGGCACACAGGTGTTTTTGATTGCTAAAAGTGCAGTCGAGTTCCCCATCCGCAGCAGTTTTCTATTCTGATGACTAAGAAACAGCTAGTCCACGGCACATGCCATTTCCACATGGGCAACTGTCATCATGCCCTTGAGCCATTCCCATTTAATAGGAATGCAGGGCAGCCATTGTCTATTTAAAATGACCCTTGTATGCTGTCTGACATGGGCATTCTGATTGATATGGTCCTTCCTGTGGCAATCCAAAACAGTGTGTTCCATTAACTTCCTTTTGTTCTGCTTGTGTATTTTTATTGTATGGTATCTGTACTGGATATGCCTTTTCATTATGGTAAACTAAAATGGCTTTTTTTCCTTTATTTACTTTACATCTTTAGGTTTGAATTATTTCAGACTTTTTTTTTCTGTGAAAAAAAAGCTACTATATAATTTTACTTCATTAATAGTTTAGTTGATTCATACTGTATTTAGCACTTTAGAAACTGAGAGAGAGAGAGTGTAATTGGTCAACATTCACACATTTCAGAACTGATAAAAAGGTATTTCCAGAGAGAGAGAGAAATTTGTCTACATTCACACACACATTAGAACTGCTAAAAAGTTATTTCCAACCAAGCTGTTTAATCAGGTTTTCTATTAATAGTTCTTCTTTCCTTAAAGGGTAAATAAACATACACTTATATCCTCCCTTTATATTTTGCAATGGAAATATTAAGAAATTGAATTACATTTTTTCATGTCTGGATTCTGATGTATTTTTATGTGATTCCTTAACTAGTAACCTCTTCTGCAAACCCCATAAACCTGAAATATTAAATAATCCTTGGAGGATATAAAGAATGCATGGGTTAGCTATTGAAGCATGCTGTTGCTTAATTTGGGGGATTGCTTGGCATTAATTATGGCACCGGGAGTTGGAAGTATTCACAACTGCAAGTAGGTTGCTCTTGTATAAAAAGACATTAAAATTGTTTCATAATAGGAATTCCATTGTACTAAGTGCAACTAGCAAAAGAAGAAAATGTTTGGTCTGCCTTTTAAGGGGTTCTATCCCCAAAAAATATTGGCGTAAACTTATTTAGGCTGCTGGCACACGTGGAGATTAATCGCCAATCGACAAATCTTCGCTGCTGCGAGTGACTAATCTCCTTGAAATGCCTTCCCACTGGCAAGAATGGGAATCACCATTGAGATGGCATTTGCGTTGCTTTGTTTTCAAAAATTGCCTGACCTTTCCTTGCGAGGCAACTTTGGGCTACTTTGAAAATGAAGCAATGTAAATACTATCCCACCTGCCTCAGCGTGGTCTTCTGAGCATTTTTGCTAATTATATTCATTTATACTGTTAATAGCAGACTTTCAGCTCAACTGCTTCTTGAAGACTGAAGAAGTGTCAGAAACTCTGTCTAGGCAGATTCTATGCACTTCCTGTATTCATTTAACCCTCGGGTTTCTGACTTTAAAGGAAAAGGAAACCCTAAAAATGAATAGGACTTTACATACTGAACTTATTGCACCAGCCTAAAGTTTCAGCTTGTCAATTGCAGCAATGATCCAGGACTTCAGATTTGTCACAGGGGGGTCACCATCTTGGAGAGTATCTTCGACACTCGCATGCTCAGTGGGCTTTGAGCAGCTGTTGAGAAGCTAAGCTTAGGGGTTGTAGCAAATTATGAAGCAGAAAATGAGGTTGGCCTGTAATATAAACTGATGCTACAGGACTGATTATTAAATTCTGATGCTAATTGCACTGGTTTCTGTGCTGCTGTGTAGTAATTATCCATATTAATTACTAATCAGCTGTATACTGTGACATTTATATTCTTTGTGTACTGTATATCTTGACTCAGTCCCTAAGCTCAGTAAGTGACAGCAGCACAGAGCATGTGAATCAGTGAATCCGCAGAAGATGGGGAGCTACTGGGACATCTTCAGAGACACAGATCTTTACTGTGGTTGCCTTGGGCTGGTACAGAAACACAAAACATAATGTACAACATTTCTAGCTACTTCTTTAATTTAACTTTCCTTGTCCTTTAACATAAAAGCCTGGTACTTGCAGTCTAAAAATACTCAGGAACTGCTAAAAAGAATGAATGTAAAATGCAATTGTGCTCAGTCAGGCACCCTGAGTAAGTTTACATCAATACATATATGGGGTTCAGACCCCCCTTCCTTCGGCACCAGGAAACTAGACATAGATTCTACAGTGCTGGCAGTCAGTCAGATATATGTAGATTTTGCAGTCTGCAGCAAACCAGCATCTAATCCTTTGCTTACATTTTTCTTTCCACTTGTCAAATAGAATTAATAAAATATAAAATAATATTTATTTCCAATTTGCTTTGTTTTGTTTGCTTTTGTATGACACTTGTACTGCTCTATCTAGCAGTTTTCTATTCAGCATGGGGGGGACCTGCAAAATGTAAACCCTTTTCAATTGACTGTGGCAGTCATTGTTTCAAAGTGATCATTGCAGGTAAAAAAGGGCTGGGATAGCCCCGAATGCTATTAACCCAAGACTGTTCAAAACACAGTTCATAAAACACTCATATAGCAGTAATGGACATAATTCCACTAAGAAAAAATGACACTGTATTTCCAATAGAAGAGAGGCCATCCTGCTTCCCCAAGTGGAATATAATCAGCCACCAACAAGAATTGACAAAGGCTTGTAACTGAAAGCACCATATCCAAAGAATAAATCGTTTTTGTGTTCTTTTCAAGGGGTGTTTGTGATGCTTGAACACAAGATTTTACATTGTAAAATGTATGTACTGTTGTGTATAGACCTGTGTAATCTTTCAACAAAGGGATCAAGCACCATGTTAAACATCAGACATTCATTGTTAAAGGAAGATATGAACTTTTATTCAAACGACTTCATATTTTTACTTGAATTTCAGTCTGATTTAATCTTAATGGATACCACAGTGCAATTGAATGGTATTACCAATCTTAAGTGCCAGGCTTCTTGATTGGGTCATTTAAGCACTTTTGTTGTCCTGCGTTAATATATTACACGTTTTTTATTACATAAAATATTTTATTGGGTAAAGATTGTAATAGTGCAAAGGCTACAAAATAAATACAATTTTTATGTTTAATAGAACCCAGGGAAACTGAGGAGATGTTTTTATAGTTATTATAAAAAGTTGTTCGTAAAAATAAAGTTTCACAGGTTTTATTATATGCCTATCTTTGCAGGGCATTACTAATTGCTTAGTTGTTTGGCAGTGTTTGGACCTTGTAAAATTAGGTTTACTTTTTTACTTGTCATACAGCAGACAAAGAGTTCACCAGCCCTTTAAAGGAGAAGGAAAGGCAGAATACACTTGGGGGTGCCAAACGTAAGGCACCCTCAAGTGATTAAACTGATGTACGTCAAACCCAGGGCTCCTATCAGGCGAAATCTGCACCGCCCACGAGTTATAGAAGCGAGCACCACGCAGTTCACTACTTCCTTCTCCGCGCTGATGTGCATTTCCCCGGACTGACTCACCTGCATTAGAACGAAAAAGCCGACGAAAAAGTTCGGCTTTTCGTTCTAATGCGCATTAGTGTGAAGAAGGAAGTAGTGATCTGCGTGGTGCTCGCTTCTATAACCCAGGCCGGTGCAGATTTCGCCTGATAGGAGCATCGGGTTTGAGGTACGTCTGTTTAATCACCTGGAGGTGACTTATGTTTGGCACCCCCAAGTGTTTTCTGCCTTTCCTTCTCCTTTAAGGTCCCAAAAAACATTTGGGATATGATCTAGTGGTTTGTTTTCCCCTTTTAAATACTGGTCAGTCAGTCTGTGTGCAAAACCAGTGCATCTTCTGCTAGAAAAAGCAAAGGTTAGGAATTATATTGAGATTATATTAAAATTTTTCTCTTAGTCATGCATGATTTGAGGTGTTTTGTTGAGTAGTAGCATTAGCAACCATGTGAAGATTACTAGGCAGAGCATGACTCTTTCAAACAATTTCATTTACAGTCTGTTACCTGGAATTTAGTCTTTCTGTAGAAGCATTTTATTGAAACAAAGCTTTCCTCCTTGCCAGCATTACATGGTAGGTAGCTTGCATTCAAGCAATAATTTAAGTGGGCCAATTACTGAAGGAGCGCTTTTGAAAATTGCAGAAGCACCCTTTATTCACTGTGGCAGAGAGTTGGATTGTCTTATATATAGGAATTGCTATGGTGTTTTGCTTAATTAATTAAAAGCTCTATATGTGATTTACCTTCACATAAACTTTAATTAGATGACAGCATACAATACAATGAATACTTTTTATAATTCACATGCTGACAATATTCAAAGTTAAATGCAAATATTATAACAAAACTGTGTGTAATTATAAGCAAATTTGCAGTATACATTCATTATACATGTAATTGGTTTTTAAGTTATTTAAATATATGCAAATTAGGGTTGGGGAGGGAAATCACGTGACTTTTCGTCACAAAACAAGGAAGTAGAATTTTTTCCACTTTTTCCCTTCCTGCCTATAATTTGCATATGCAAATTAGGATTCGGTAAATCTTTCACAAAGGATTTGGGGATTCGGCCGAATCCCAAATTGTGGATTCCGTCCATCCCTAAAAAAGATCAAATACATCAAGTTCAACCCATTCAAATGAGACCCAGCATCTATACACACACACCCCTCCATACCCTCACATAAAGTAAACATACCCATATCTATATTAACTATAGAATTTAGTATCACAATAGCCTTTGATATGATGTCTGTCAAAGAAACCATCCAAGACACTCTTAAAGGCATTAACAGAATCAGCCATCTCAACATCACCTGGCAGTACAACCCCCACCTTGACAGTCTAATCTCATAATTTGTCTTCCATCAGTTTGGTTTCTCTCCAGCTCATTTAGTACTGGAGCCCAAAAACGGCACTGCATACTTCAGCTGAGGTCTTACCAGGGACATATAAAGAGGCATACATTTGTTTCATCCCTTGATTTAATCATGTCGGATCGTGGCCGCATTTGTGTGTGTATGCGGTTCTGCAATCCGACCACCCATTTCGGGTGCATTATAATCTGATTGTTAGGGACCCTAGGGACCACGATCGGATCAACCTGATATTACCCAGTTCAATGTGGGCATATCGGGGAGAGATCCTCTCGTTTGGCAACATACGAGCGGATCTCTGCGTCTGGCCACCTTTAGACAACTTGTTATCTACAAAAACCCTAGATCCTTCTCCGTTAAGGAAATTCCCAACACACTGTCATTTAGTGTATAACTTGCATTTATATTATCTTTGCCTTATGTTATCTTTGCTAAAGGGCAAAACCTTGCATTTATCGACATTGAACCTCATTTTCCAGTTTGCTGTCCAATTTAATCAAATCAAAGTGGCAGCATCCCGCATGGATCTGCACAGTTTAGAATTATGAGCAAAAATAGAAACAGTACTTCCAATGCCCTCCTCCAAGTTGAAAAGCAAAGGACCTAGTACAGGCCCTTGCAGTACTCCACTAACAATACTGGTCCAATTAGAAAATGTTCCATTTACCACCACTCTTTATAATACATGTTTCAGGCATTAGGGTAGAACTATACTTTCCATAATGGTGAGCTTACTTCAGTTCCGACACAAGGAAACGCAGGCATCATGCCGGATGTGCTAGGTAATGGGACTGTCGGATGTTGTTGCAGCACAACTGTCGGATGCTAACATTGCATGTTTCGTCTTCATCGGACAGTCAGGTCATGTTGGATGCACACTGCGACAACGTCCAACATTCCCATTATTTACCAAGGATTCAGCACATCCGACATGACGCCGGTGCTTCCTCGCGTTGACGGAATGAAGGTAAGTACACCATTATCACCTGTGTAGTCCTACCCTTAGAGCAAAAAGCTCAAAGAATATAACCAGCCAGACAGAAGCTTCTTTTCTTCTTTTAATGATAAAACAGAAATGAAACTCTGCGCAATTCTCAATTTTCCGTGAAGAATGGGGGGGGGAGAAAGCAGCGCCTTGGAAATGGTGAACCCACGTGTTCACCTACGTAGTATGCAGCAAAATGGAGGTGCGCTGTGTTAGGAACTCCTGAAAAAACGGGGAAAGAGAAACTCTCTGGTGTAGTATATTAGCACCAAATAAATTAAAAGGCTTTGCATGTGCTACTCAGGAGTTCCTAACACTGCGCACCTCTCCATTTTGCTGCATACAGAAGCTTCTTTTAATAGCAATTACATTTACAATTACAACCATTGAAAGTGTATAACTAATATACATCAGAATGTTACTTAACATTAAATCATCTTTTTCTATGTAAAAATGTGGCTTGGGGGGGCAGACCCCTTTATGAATACGTCTACAGTACAAAGTATGCATTGCTTTTATTTATTTTTAGGAAAATGTTTTAGTCAGCCAACACAGCATAACTTGTTTTTTAGATGCCTTTGTACTGCGCCATGCTGTAAGAGCGCTGGCATAGTGTCTGGCCTGAGCAGTGGCAATTGTACCTCTGCTCTTATTATGGCTCTGACAAGCTGAGGTGAGGTGCAGGGTTTTATTTTCGCGGCCCTCCAGGCTCACGTGGTACAGTGTCGTCACGGATGACATCACGAAGTTGTAAGGTCTGTAAGGAAAGAGACGCTCGTTTGTGTCAGGAAAAAAGGAACATCATCCGGCAACCACAGAGAAGCAAGGAGACACGCAGTGAGCGTCTATCAACAGAGGTAGGCAGCTGTTTGACAGGGTGATGCGTCTATAAACGAATAGACAAATGTATTTTGCTTTAATAGGGGCTGTAGTGCTTGCCTTTGTACGTACAGCTTCCCGGCGTCGCGCCGCAGTTTATCCATAGGGAGAGGCTAATATTATATATTTGTAGTTACAGTAGTTTAATTCCGGCAATTTCCTGTAGCTGCCACTTCCCACTGTGTATCAAGAGCGGGTTCGGGGGTGGCTTTTCTTCCACTTCACTAGCCATTGTTTTTCAGGCATACTTGTCTATACAAGGGCTGTTACTAAGGACCCCGCCCCTGGGATCCAGCTGGAACACAATGCATAGAAACATCATGGCTATCACTAAAGAGCAGTGAGTGTTGACTCATTGCCTGGATACCAGAGTTGTCTCCACTCCCAGCATGCCTTTGAAATACCCAGCAGGGTTGCCGTTAAGCATTGCCACATGTCATTCTAAAAGGAAAAGGCGGCCAGATTTGTGAACTTTTAGCATTTAGAGCTAAACTACACAGGAACTTCAACAGAACACATGCTACAATTTGGATGCAGTCACATTGGCTCAGAATAAAATCAGGAAGGGTTGCCACCTTTTCTTTACAAAAATACCAGCCTTCCTATATATTTCTCTTTTTTTTTTCCTATTACTAACATTGGGACTAACCATCAAAAATACTGGCCAGGTGGCAACAAAAATCTGTTGCATAAACTGCGTGAAAGATTTGGCAACCAGTGTTGGATGCAGCGTCTTCCTCTGATGAGATAAAATCTGAATGTGTCTGACAGACTTTTACTACCTCTTAAAATACATTGACTGTAGGATGTAGACGCCTGATCAAAACACACCATCCTACTTTACACTATAGTTCAGGGGAGCAGATTTTGTAGGGTCCTATAAAATGTCACATTTTTCCCTTGTAAGGTTTTGTGGGTCAGGTAACATTTGTCTGATCAAAATCTCCCGTGTAGTTTAGCCATAAAGATGATGACACACAAGGTCTCTAGTTTGGAGATGTCTCTCCGTATGCTTTCCCAGCAGCATCAACACATCAGTCACCTTTGGGCAAACATAGCTTTTAACCAGCATTCATGTAGTGTGCCATGCCATGTCTTTTGAATTAGTGGTCTCTACTCTTTCATAGATACAAACACAATACCTCTTTATTTAAGCATCTCTCCTACACCAACTATTCCATTTCAAGAAAAGGCATTGAGAATCATTTGGGTTGTTGTTGATGCTATCTTTTTTTTCTCTGGGTGTGTTATCAGCTTGGATGCAGCGCATAGATCCTTTCTCTGTTAGGATTCCTGCTTCAGGCAGCTCAGCAGAGACTGCATCTTTCTTCAATATCTTTCCTAATATATCAGATCTTAGACATATGGTAGTTGGCGTGGCCTTTAACAACTGAAAGCTTTGAGGGGTCATTTAGGAGCTGTAGATCAAAACCACCAAAAGAGCTGCATGGTAAATATTTTATATGTTCTAGAAATGAGCTAATGAACTGTTGAATAATGATCACTTTTACTAATTAATGTCTAAAATTGACTTTTTATACATGAAAAAGGTGATTCAGACCCTCACATTGACATTACCTTTGCCCAAACACATATCTGTCCTGCATCGGGTCAGGTACCCGCGGGTTACTCTATTCTGTACCTCCTCTTTTTTTGGTATGAATGTGAAACTCTGCTGCCAATACTTCCCAATAATACTTTTTCTCAGGGTTTTCTATTGTTACTATTACTTGTTTGTGTTGACTACTTTTATTATTATGCATTCTGTGCTTCACATATTACCAGGTGTTTTATTTTATTATTATACCTATAATTTAAAATCATTATAAATGCTTGCACTGTAATGATGAAGTTTGCCTTTCCTAGTACAATATCTATGCGTAAATGCATTTACATGTGTTTTACAATCCAAAACTATAGCTTTTATTGCATGAAAAGTAGGTTATAGCACCCAGATGTGTGGCTATAAATATTAAGCATGTTGACTAACCCTTCCCCTATTTTTGTTATTAGCAGTTTAGACCTATACGAAAATGGCAGCTGACACATCTGTGGATATTTTTGCAAAAGTCATGGAGAATCAGCTTCTTCAGACAGCTAAGATAATGGAGGAGCAGTTAGACGCTGAACTAGAGAAACTTGACAAAATAGACGAAGATGAAATAGAGCTTCTAAAAGAAAGAAGACTTGAAGCCCTGAAGAAGGCACAGCAGCAGAAACAAGTAATTCTCTATCATAATGTGTTTACAAAAGCATTCATTTTTGTCAGATCCTAATACAACCCTCTAGTCAATTGGTTTCTGAATGTGCGTCAGGCACAAGAAAATGCAGTGTGTTGTGTCAAAAAATGAGAATGTGAGTAAAATGCACCTCTAAACATTCATGCCAGGCAGCATATAATAGAATCCGTTAGCTAATGCATTTACAGGTGCTCAACCCTGTATCTTAAATGTACATCCGATACATTAAAAAAAAAAACCTGTGTGTAAGAGCCCTAAAAGTCTTTTAAAGAATGATCCAATATATCTTATTGAGGGGCTCCTTTTGCCTAGATTAGAGCTCACTCTATTAAACTCACCATTATTAAACTCATCAGACATCATGTCTCTCTACATGCAGCATTTGTGCAAAAGGCAGTTATTTTGTTAGGTTTTGTTTGTACTGGAATCAGTTATTTGAATGAGCTCTAATTCATTTGCTGCATGAAGAAAGATAGAAGAGAAACAGATGCTAAGATAGGGATAGTGCATGTAATCTTGACTATTTCATAAACGGTACAGAATATTTAATAGTGTATTTAGAAAGTTTCTTATTCAGTATGATGAAGCGTAAATTAAATTTTCATTTTCGCGATAGTTCCCCTTTAGGCTTAGGGCCCAGCTGGTTCACTTTGCTACAGACTCATTTTGTCCGTAACCTAATTTTATGTCTTTTACTTCCTAAGATTTTGCTTTGCAGCATGTCTCCACAATACATCATTCAACTGGGGGCATCCCTATTGACATCTCCTCAAATGTAAATTGGTATTTCAGACTTATTGGGTTGTTTTGTAATTAGATATCCAGCTGCTGGGATTATGGTATTAACTGCTTATTCCTATTGGATATGTGGAACGTAGTGTGGCCTACAGGAGGACTGATAAAGACAATTTGGGCTAGGCGGGAAACCAAAATTTATGCTACCAACAATTTATTTTACATTGTTTCCTGTTATGCATGCAAGTTTTATTGGACATTTTAAAGGGATGCTGTCATGGGGAAAATGTTTTTTTCAAAACACTTCAGTTAATAGTGCCGCTCCAGCAGAATTTTGCACTGAAATCCATTTCTCAAAAGAGCAAACAGATTTTTTTATA
>CM044434.1:100574714-100613281 GCA_024363595.1 Xenopus borealis
GGGGGGGGGGGTTGCCGCTCTAACTGTTCTAAATTTAGAACAAAGAACCACCTTGCAAAGAGATTTTGCAGAAGTGCCAATATGAATGAAAAGAGAGATCACACTTGAATAAAAAATAAACACTACCTGCCTTGCACAAGCAATGGGCTAACATTGAGTCTATGGAAAGTAGTGCATTCTATATTATGTCGTAATTAGAAAATGAGCATTCAGTTAAAATAATCCAATAGTGAATCAGTCATATTGGCATAAATAGACAGTCCACCATATTCCTAAATGTGTTAGTATTTGCACAGTTAATGACATAAAATTTAAAGTAGAATCAGACTGTGGCATCTTAATGTTAGGGAATTGACTCATGCATCATTCACTCATGCATCTTGTAGTTTGGGATTCATTGTCTTTCTACATGGGCAGGATTACTATTTTTGGAACATTGAACACAAAATATCATGGAGCTGTCCTATATTTTGAAATATGGTCTTTCTATGTGTGTGGTACCTTGACTGACCTACCTGTCCCTTTTTAATTCTGGGGACTAGAGATATAGATGCAATTAATATGTGTATGTACAACTTTATTACAGGTCATTTCTGGGTCATATAACCTTGACCATGTCAAGTTTGTTACACAAGCACCTACTCCATCTGGTTTCCAGAACTTATGAGCTTTCTTAGGTCTTACTTCATGGTATTCTAAGTTTATTCCTAACTATGCTTCAGTTGTGGAACCACTTGGAGCACTACTATGTGGAACTCGAAGGGGCAAATTCAGTGTCTAACGCTAGCGCTAATTCGCCAGCGTGACATCAATTCACAACTTTGCCGATTCACTAACAGTGTCCCTGGCGAAAATCCGCTAGCGAAGTAGATAGACTTTCTCAACTTCGCACCCTTACGCCGGGCGAAGTTGCGCACTGATGAAGGGACATTAAAGGGGTTGTTCACCTTTGAGTTAACTTTTAGTATAATGTAGAGAGTGGTATTCTGAGACAATTTGCAATTGGTTTTAATTTTTTATTATTTGTGGTTTTATAGATATTTAGCTTTTCATTCAGGAGCTCTCTATTTTGCCGTGTCAGCAATTTGGTTTCTAGGGTACAAATTACCCTAGCAACCCTGCATTGATTTGAATAAGAGGCTGGAATATGAATAGGAGATGGACTGAATAGAATGATAAGTAATAAAAAGTGGCAATAACAATAAATTTGTAGCCTTACAGAGCATTTGTTTTTAGATGGTGTCAGTGACCCCCATTTGAAAGCTGCAAAGAAACAGAAGAAAATTGCAAATCATTAAAAAACTATGAAAAATAAATAATGAAGACCAATTGAAAAGTTTCTTAGAATTAGCCCTTCTACAATATATCAAAAGTTAACTTGAAGGTGAACCACCCCTTTAATATGCTAATTCACGAAGATGAACATTTTTCTGAACGTTACCTCTTACGCTAGACGTTACTTCACCAGATCAGACCTGGCGAAGTTCAATACAATAGATAGGAGTTTGAAAAAAAAAAAACTTGACATTTTTTCAAAGTCCCAAAAAACGCTGGCGTCTTTTACCTTTTGTTGGGTGATGGTCTGAAAAATAGCTAAAAATTTTTTGGGGTTACCCTACTTCCCCCCCTACAATTCCTAACATAATGCAACTTAGGTATACAGTGGGAACATGTTTAGGGCAATAAGACAACTTTATTTTATTTATTAAAGGTTTCCTGGGCTTGTGTAGTGGAATGTAGTGGCTGTAACATACACCTCTATTATATGTTTTCAAATTGGGCATCGATAGTGCAAATGTGCATTGTTTGGCAAAGTAACGGTAGTGCTACTTCGCTACCGTTTATTGCCCTGATAGAAAATTAGCATCTTAGTGAGCTTTTGAAAAGTGTGGCGAACGCCGGCGAAGCTGTCGCTAGCGCATTTCCGCGCTTTAGTGAATTTGCCCCCAAGTCTGGTTTGGTCACAGACTGCTCAACATAGCTTTGAAATAGTGTAACAGTTAATTGTGAACAGTCCTGCACAAGCTTTATTTGATCCTGCAGTACCCACTGTGGTTACTATAGATCAGGTTTGTCCAAACTTTTGTCTTCGAGGGCCACATTGGAAGAAGAAAAATTGTCTGGGGGCCACACATGAAATACACAAACACTTTTGAATTGTAAAAGTAAAGAAATACGCACACAAAAAAACCTACAATACCAGTTGGATAACCAGATGGATCTATAGACTGTAAAATGGGACACCTGGACATTAAATAGACTTATAATTATATTATTATTACTAACTGGGCAAAGGGCAGAGTCCCCCTCCTCCTATATCCTTTGCAACATGACGTTTTCTCGAGAATTGAGTGTTTCAAGCTGGGCCACATTCATATCCATCCTGGGCTGCATTTGGCCCTCAGGCCACAGTTTGGACACCCCTGCTATAGATGCTTCAGACTAAGGCATTGGTGCAGTTCTCACACAGATCCATGCTGATCATTCAGAGAAAACTGTTGCATTTGCATCCAGAACACTTATAGAGACAGAGTGTAAGTATTCCACTGTTGAAAAAGAAGCTCTAGCGTGTGTTTGGGCAACAGAAAAATGGAGAACCTACATATGGGGTAGAGAATCTACCTTATGCACTGATCATAGCCCTAGGGGTTGTTCACCTTCCAAACACTTTTTTCTGTTCAGTGGTTTTCAGATTGTTCTCCATAAATAAAGACTTTTTTCAATTACTTTCCATTATTTATTTTTTACTGTTTTTCCAAAATCTAAGTTTAAAGTTGAATGTTGGTGTCTCTGGTGTTTGCACCTGAATTACTGAGCTGCAAGACTCAGACTCTAAACTGATACAATTTTGCAACATTTAAATGATTCATTTCACAGCAGCATCTCTGGAGTATTAGCAACTATTGTATCAATTCTAACAGCTGCCTGTAATGAAACCCAGAGATTCTGCTCAGCAGGGACAAAGATAAGAAATGTATCCATTAAATGTATCAGTTTAGAACAGTTGGGGGGGTTCGGCGACCCCTCCCTCCTGGAGCTGCTTTAGAGGGTGAAAAATGACACTTTACACTTTAATATTAGAAAAACGGTTACAAATAGAAAATAGACAGTAATTGGAAAAAGTCGTTATTTCTGGTGATCTATCTGAAAACAACTAGCTGTTTTAAGGTGGACAACCCCTTTAACTACACTGCTTACAACAAAGGGTCTAGGAAGAGCTGGAACACGTATCGCTAGATGGTCAACAAGGTTACTGAATTTCAAATTAGAACATAACACATTTACTGTACTTACAGAATCTCTTCCTGTTCAGAGAAATGTACTTTATACAGTATACAAGTAAAAAGAAGTATAAATAGGGATTTTTGTGTCAAGGGACATTATACATTGATCCCCAGTGGTAATTCAAATGCACAATACATTTCTACTGCCTATTGTAGGGAATAGTATACCTTTACCTCCACAGAAGTGCCATATGTCTAGTCTTAGTTGTATATGGCTTCGTAGTTTAGTTTAATGTCCTGTTTATTGTAAGTGGGACTTGTACAAACAATATTCAGAAGCTGTAAAAAGACCTGAAGCCACAAAAGGAGCCACGATTGAAGTCCTGAAGACACCAAAAGACCAGAAGTCACAAAAGGAGCCAAAGCTAAAGACCCAAAGCCATGAGTTCAGTTCTACTGAACACCGATGTGTTTTTTTTAAATGTATTAAACCCCTATAGGCCCCTGCCACCAATGTTTGTTGTCTGGGGCCCCAATGTTTCTTTTTAACTTGTAAGTGGGGGGCATTGCCACCAATGCTTTTTTAAACTTATAATGTTGTTGTATGGGGAAAATGTTGTTGTATGGGGCCCTGTGATTTCTAATGGTAGCCCTGATCACATCAGCCTAGCCATCTGGTTTCGAGAAATAATAGTCTTTCTTCAAGGAAATCCTTCTCGCAAATACTGGGAGAAAGCTCAGGTATAGGTGGCTAGCCTATGTTGAGGCACATACATGCCCATAAATAAGTGTCATAGCTCACTTACTACGAGCATGGGTGAGCATGCTTAGGCAGCACAGTGCTGTCATATTTTTTTTTAAAGGTGACATTTTTTATTTAATTAAGACACACATAAAACATAATATAGTTAACACAATGTGTAAAGATAAAGAAGCATATAGTTCCTAAGTCACATATACATCAAGTTAGTTTTACTTATTTTGCAGTACCTTTTCCCTTTATTGCTTAACAAAGTACTTGCTCACTATTTCCCCATAAATAGAGATTTCTGGAGCATCTTCTCCTTAGGAGTGTCCATATCTTATATAAAACTATAGATGAGTTGCACAAGTATTTCCTTTTACTCATTGTCAGTCTCATCAAGTTCACACCAGGGACCCCAAACCTTATGGAATTTGTTAATGGCTCCCCTATTTTCATATGTTAATTTATACAAAGGTATTGCGCTGTTTACTAGTCGCTTCCATGCCTTTGGTGTTGGAGGGGTAGTGCCCATCCAATGCATAGCTACTGTTTTTTTAGCATAGAAGAGGAGTAGTCTGAATAATAATCTTGAGTGTTTTAGCGGGATTTTGTCATCCAAAACACCCAGAAGGCAAGTTGTTGGGGCGATCACTTTGGGAAATGCCAAATTGTTTGCCAAATAGTCTATTACCTTAGTCCAGAAACGTTGAGAATATGGGCAGGACCATATTATATGAAAAAACTCAGTGACAGTACCACATCTGTTGCAGGAGTCAGTAGGTATTCTCTTCATCTGGTGCAGTTTCGTGGGTGTGATATATAGGTGATGAAAAGTTTTGTATTGAATAGATCTATCCTTGATTGAGACCAGATTTGTGTATATATTATCTGTAGCTTCTTCCCACTCCTCTGGAGTAAGTTCTGGGATATGAGAGGACCACCATTCTCCCGCTGCTTGAAATGGTTTAGGGCTCGTAAGCAGTAGATTTTGATAGATGCGAGATGTTAAATTAGCAGGGCTGTCAGTGTGAAGCATTTCCTCTAAAGTGAGGGTGTTTAATTGTGGGGTGAGGGAGTTAAATTGGGCTTGGAATGCATGTCTCAGTTGAAAATATTTATAGAAAGGGATATGCGGCTCTTGAATCTTGTCCTCTATATGTTGGAAATGTTTTGTGTTCGAGGAGATCTGTTAGATATTTAATATTATTTCTAGGCCAGAAAATAAAGTCCTGTAAGTTTCTTAAATGTGGCAGAAGTGAATTCCCCCATAGAGGTAAATATTGAGATTTTACAGGAGGAGAGTGGCCCAGCATTTTAATTGCTGTGGACCATGCTTTGTATGGAGTGGACATTGTAGTCGGTAGTGGAGGGGCATCTCTGAGTTTCCGATAAGGAAAATTGCGTAGGCCTTCGAGGGACTCCAGAATTGATGCCTGGAGGGGGATGTTAGGGTTATATGCATCCTGGACAAAGCACCAGTGTAGGTAGTGTATTTGTGATGCCAAATAATACCACTGGAAATGAGGCAGTGCTAGTCCCCCTTCCGACAACAGGGCTGTAAGTTTTTTCCAGCCTACTCTCGGTGGTTTGTTTTTCCAAATAAAGGGAATTAGGCTCTGATTTATTTGCTTGAAGAAGCGGTTGGGAATAGGGCAGGGAGCATTATGCAGTATATATAGGAATTTTGGAAGGATAATAATTTTAATAACGTTTATTCTTCCCCAAAGTGTTAGCGGTAATTTGGCCCATTGAGTGAGTTTGGTATTAAAGGATGTAATGATTGGATCTAAATTAAGTTCAATGAACTTATGCAGGTCTGTATGTATCGTTATTCCTAAATATTTAAATTGTTGAGCCCATTTCAGGGGAATCCCTGGGGGCAGGGTTTGTGGTTGATCATTATCAATAGGGACCCTAATACATATGGCAAGTGGTTCAATGGCTAGGGCAAATAGGTTAGGGGAGAGTGGGCACCCTTGTCTTGTCCCTCTCGTTAGTGGAAATGGGGAGGAGATTAGCCCATTCGTTCTTATACGAGCTGTGGGATGGTAATTTAATCCAAGGAGTGCTGTCATATTTAAGCAGAGAATTGATGTCTGGTGACCACTGTGCTACTAGTGCCTCTTAATGACGAAAAGATACATTTGGGGTGTCAGAGACCCCTGGTTCAACAGCTTTAGCTCAGTGAGGCCCTTTCTGGTCCTTTTACTACCTTTGATTATGCTGCCATCAATTAGAATATGTGGCTGAGTGTGCAAGATTATTTAACCATCAACGAAAGATATGTGTGGGTAATAGCCCCCATACCAGTCAGCCGGACACTACTATCTCCCATGGTGCTGAGCATATGGCTTTTCCAGGCAGTGAACTGTCACACATATAGGCTGCTGAAATCCCAACACAAACCTTAGCTGCACTGCTCGCTCCCACCCCCTGAATAAAATGCATTCATTCGCATTCTCAGCTGCTGGAAGTCATTATTCCTTGGATGGCCGAGGAGGGAGCTATGTGTCTACTTACAGAAGAAGAGGGGATGAGAGGACTGGCTGACGATCGTTTATAGAATACAGCCTGAGAGCAGTAGATGAGAAGAAAAGAATGAATAACAAAAGCCCAAGAGCTGATCACAGGAGCTCATAGGAGAAAGGGGTATTGGAAAGAACCATCTGCTGCTGTCATATAAGGGTCATTTGTACATGAAGACGCTGCTTGATTTGTTCTACAATGTCCCAAGGAGTTGATCTCCTATAAATGTGGAAATAACAAACTTCCTGGAGCATGTGGCTAACAAGCTCATTAACCAGGTAACTACTGTATATATTCTGTAAGTTTGTTTTATTCTAAAATGTGGTGCAGTCCTTTTACATTTATTCAAATTGTTGTCCTAGTGATGGTAATTACCAACGCACAGGGGCGTAACTACAGAGGAAGCAGACCCTGCGGCTGCAGGGGGGCCCAGGAGGAATAGGGGGCCCATTAGGACCTACTTAATGAGCAATTTCAATATATAATGGTAAAACAGGACAACCTCTGGATATTTTGGGGGCCCTAAAATAAATTTTCTGGGGGGCCCCAGTAACATCTAGTTACACCACTGCCAACGCACTTAACAAGATAGCAATGAGATATTCTCAGAATGGATGCACAGAGCTGTCACATAAGTCTATGTACATGCCCCTTAGTTGATTAATACTAATTGAAACCATATTCAAGTTTCCAGCAATTCAAGATGAAAATAAGCATTAATAGTCTGTGAGGCTACAGGTAGAAAGAGAATGTGGGAGAAATAAATAAATTAACATCCTTATGGTTGGCAGTAACTGTTTTTTTATTTGCTATTTTTGCTACTAACATCAACTTTATATACTACATGGCCTGTTTCCTTTTGTGAAGAAAAAAAAACTGTTATTGTAGACCTTTCTACATTATGCAGCCATACTTTACAATCTTACTGCTCTCCAGTTGCTAGGACCTCACCATCCCTAGATCTCAGGCAGTGTGTTGAATACAGACTTGAACATGAATAGTAGAAAGCTTATATAGAAAAATAAGTAATACACAAATGTATCCTCAAAGACATTGAATGAGAAGATCAGTTGAAAGGTTTTTTTTCAGACAATCAGTCTACACTACAGCATTGTAAAATAAACTTCTAATATGGGTAGCTGTGAGAATTAATTATATCAGCCATGTATCGTATTATTATTATTATTATTATTATTATTATTAACAACATGTATTTCTATAGCGCCAACTTAGTTAGCCCACTATTGTTTGTGATGTTTTCATTGTAAAGTCAGAGTATTGCTGTGAATTGGCTGTCTTTGCTGAACTCTGAACTTTGGCTCTCCCTAGACAGGTGCATTGAGAAAGTTTTAGATTTAGATATGACATGACATTTTGTTTTAGGTGCACAAACAAACAAAATAGGGTCTGAATGTGATCTGGATGTTCATTTAGCAGTTCATTTATACAGGTATCCAAAATGTTTGGGACCTGTGGTCTTCAGGATAATGGATCTTTCTGTAATTTGGATCTTCATACCTTAAGTCTACTAGAAAATCCTTTTAACATTAAATTAGTTGCTTCCAATAAGGATTGATTATATCTTAGTTTTTAAATTATGGATTATTTGGATAAAATGGAGTCTATAGTAGATGGCCAGTCTGTAATTTGGATCTTTCTGGATAATAGGTTTCTGTATAATGGATCCCATGCATGTATTCATCTTTGACCTTCATGTAAGTAAAAGCAAACAGGCAGGCTGACTTACAGGGCACCATCTCCCTTGCTCAATAAATACACAAGACGGTTCTTAACCTCAGTTGTAATGTTTAATGCATTGACAGGGTGTGTTGCAGTATTATTACTGTAATCAGTTTAACTGGATGACTGCATCTCATTAGATGACAATCAATGGCTTCATATTACTGACAACCATATGGAGATTCCTACTTTCTATTTCTTTAGATTTGTGTTTGAAACTACTTCATATGAGCTTCATGGCAACTTAAATAGAAGTTGCCCTGCACTGGTACAAATGGTGCTGAGTAGCAATGGCTGAAATTGAAAAAAAAAAAAGGCTATAAGGCACAGGTTAAATAGTGGATAACCGATAACACATTATGTTGTACACATTTTGTATAACTTTAAACAACTTAAATTTTTTGATGTTACTGTTCTAATACGTAATGGTTGAAAGACAGCTAGAAGTGATATACTATAAATATAAATGTGCCCAGCAGTGCACATAACAATGTTGATTCTTGTCTTATTTTGTGAAAAGACAGAATACACTCAATGATAAACATTGGCTTAGCTCAGGTACTTAGAACTCCACAACTTGCAGATTCTGAAATATACATCATAGGGCTGAATAACACCCAAAATGTTGTGTGCAAACTGCTATATTAGGACACAATTTGCTATGTTTTTACCCACTATGCAGCATTTCAACTGCATAATGTGTGTGTTAATATCTGAGAGGCCTCCTCTCATGAGCAGCCTCTTCCACCAGGTTTGAAGTGCTAGATGTCATTGCACTTGGCGCAAATTTTAAATATATAAAGGCAGCATGTGGGTTGTGCCTGTAATGTGGGGATAAAGGGCATTTTTGTGACACCTCTCCCAAGAGTCCCAGAAAAGGTCAGAACCTTAACAGGTTTGGTGAGTTCTGTTTGCATCATGCTGTTTCTACTCCCCAACAATTTTATTTCAAGATCCTTGTTCTCGGTCCTCTTAGCTTGGGATAAGGGTTGCACATAAAGTTCTGGCTTTTTTAGATTCTGGATGGCTAACCTTGTCCGAACCATTCTGAAAAAATTAGCTTGTTCCTTACCCAAAGCCCTCACACCCCTGTGATTCTAGGTCTCCCTTGGTTACAGAAACACCACTCCCAAGTAGATTGGGTCACTAATAAGATCCTTCTATGGGGACAAGCTTTGAAGGTTCCTGTCTAAGAATCACCCAGGTTCTCACTAACTTGTCTGTGGAAGGGTGCCTTCCTGTTACTCCTCCTTCTCAGACATCTTGTCTAAAAAATCTGCCAAAATGTTTCCTCCACATAGGCCTTATGACTGTGCTATTGATCTAATTTCAGGCTTCTCTCCTCCTAGAGGTAGGACATACCCTTTTTCTTTTCCTAAATCTCTGGCCATGGAGGAGTATATTAAGGAAAACCTGGAAAGAGGGTTCATAAGGCCCTCCTCTTCTCTTGCGGATGCCAGCTTCTTTTTTGTAAAGAAGAAAGATGGTGCATAGATTAAAGAAGTCTGAGTAAGATCACGGTCCAGAATGGGCATCCCTTTCCCTTTTCTCTGAACTCATCGATAGCGTTAAGGGCACCACATTCTTTTCCAAGCTCGATTTAAGAGGCACATACAATTTAATCCGAATCAGGGAAGGGGATGAATGGAAGATGGCTTTTAACAATTGTGATGTGTATCGTGTAATGCCCCAGCCATCTTCCAAGAATTTGTTAACTATATCTTTCATGATCTTCTGGGTCAGTATGTGGTGGTGTACCTGTATGTCTTCTAACATGTTCAGGAGATTTTACGTAGGTTAAGGCAGAATCAGTTTCATGCCAAGCTTGAACAATGTGTTTTTGACGTGCCCTACATTCATTTTATAGGGCACGCAGTTTCTCAAAAGGGCATAGAGATGGAGCCAGCCAAGGTTTAGGCCATTCTGGATTAGTCACCCCTGTCTCTCCAATAATTACAGGCAATTTAACTTTTATATGCTAGTGGTTCCTATCAGGGAGCAGGCCCTAGTATTTGGTCTGAAGAGGCAGTAAAGAGGTAGCCTTGGAACTATTGAAAAGGGTTTTTATTTCAGCTCTAGTGCTCCAGCATCTAGACTCTTGACCCTTCCTTTGTTGGTAGAGGTGGATGACTGAGATCGGTAATACCCGGTTACCAATAATATTCATCCCTGTGCTTACTTTTTTAGGAAGGGTTTCCCTGCAGAGATGAATTATGATATTGGTAACAGGGACTTATTGGCCATAAAATGGGCATTTGAGGGGTGGAGTCATTTTTGTAGGTTGATAAACATGTGGTTACTGTGTTTAGCGATCACAAGAATCTCTTGTATATTGAATCTGCTAAGCACTTAAATGGGCATTACTCTCTACCCTCTTCAATTTCATTATAACCTACAGGCATAGGGAAAGAAATGCTAAAGCTGATGCCCTATTCAGAAATGTGTTTCTAATCCTTGAGAAAGGTCAGAACTTTATTCTGTTGTCTTTATGGAAGTTAATGTGGCAGCACAGAGTCTAGATCTGTATTCTTCCTTGTCTGAGGCTCAGGTTAATCTACCCTCTAGTGTACTGCCAGGCAAACGATCAGTTCAGGGAAAACCTTCATGAGGTGATTCTGATAGAAACTCATGATCTAAGGTAGCCAGGAATCTGGGCCACAAAAAAACCTATTCTCTTCTGTCCCACACTCTTTTGTGGCCAACATTGAGACAGGATTTTGGTAATTATATTGATTCTTGCCCAGTCTGCCTCAGGGGCTGCTACAGTTGCTTCCTATTCCATAAAGGCCATGAACCTATATATAGAATTGTAAGAATTGTTACAGACAACCCAAAGATCAAGTTCAAAGATCTGCAAGAACATCTTGCTTTAGATGGTGTATCTGTACATCATTCTAATTTCAGCGCAATTTGCACAAAGAACATGTATGCAAAAGCTCATTTAGACAAGCCACAGTCATTTTGGAACAATGTGCTTTGGACAAAAAATTATTTATTTGGTCATAATAAAAAGCTGAGGGTCGGATGAATTCAACCCAATACCAACAAATTCTTCAGGATAATGTTCAAGCATCAGTCACAAAGTTGAAATTACACAGGGGTTGGATATTCCAACAAGACAATGACCCTAAACACTCTTCAAAATCTACAAAGGCATTTATGCAGAGGGAGAGTTACAATATTCTGGAATAGCTGTCACAGTTCCCTGACTTGAATATCATCGAAAATCTATGGGATGATTTGAAGCAGTCTGTCCATGATCGGTAGCCATCAAATTTAACTGAACTGGAGAGACTTTGTATGTAAATACTCATCAAAGGCTACAGGAGGTGTCTATAGGCTATGTTTGCAAAAAGGAGGCTCAACTAAGTATTGATGTAATATCTATGTTGGGGTGCCCAAATTTACGCACCTGTTTAATTTTGTTATGATGCATATTGCATATTATCTGTTAATCCAATAAACTTTATGCCACTGCTGAAATACTACTGTTTCCATAAGGCATGTTATATATTAAAAGGAAATTGCAACTTTAAAAGCTTAGCCAATGATAAACAAAACATCAAAGAATTAAGCGGGGTTCCCAAACTTTTTCATGTGACTGTATGTACAGTTGAAGCCACTTTGGATTGTGTGTTTGACACAGGATAACAACTCAGATATCCCATTTTTCCCACTTATCACAGAATATTGTGTCACAGCATCCCATCCAATTAAAGAGTTCACCATTGAAAACAATGGTGCTTTGGTATGCTAATGAAAAGATTAAATGCATTAAATGAGTTAAGATAAGTTTAGATAACACAGCTTCTTCAATTAACCCTGAGTCACAACGCATTTAACACACAAATCCAAGTGGCTGCATCTGTACTATTTTCTTTGTGACCCCTACTGTGTGACCCAAGACTTTTCTTTATTATATTGAAAGAGACTAAACAACTTTATGGGATGTTAAATGATATTCTCATTGCAGTTTGGTAATACTGTCTGGGGCTGTTTGATTCACTCAGTTTTGAATGTGGTTACCATACCTGTAATTTAACCTGCTGGAGCCATGAATATTATACAAAACTTGTCAATATACATTATAGGGCTTGGAGGATGTACAGCACAGTTTAATGTAATTGTACATAGACATCTTTGTAGGCTAGATAGTACATATCCCCCACATGCCCTTCCTATACAGAACATATTAAAAATTGTATTATTCATATTTTTTTATTTTCTGAGTTTAACATTTAACAGATTGCAGGAGACCCATTTTGTATTTATATTCGGAAAACTTCTTTAAACTCCACAATTTATATTAATAATAACTGTACTTTTTGGAACAGGTAACCTTTGAACCGTGAAACTGAGTCAAGATGGCGAGCCTTGTGAGCAGCCAAAGTTCCTATCCACTGCCACCCAGGCTGTCTGTCAGGACCATTGATGAAGAAATAGAGAGAATAGAAAATGGTACAAGCCGGTAAGTCACTATGATGGTCAGCATTAAAAGATCAATATAAAGGAAGCAGAATATTATATAAATACTACTTACAGGAATATACAGTAAATAGATCATTCTTAAAGAGAAATGTAAGTTAATTTCACCCTCAATGATGTACAGGGTTAAATTAAAAGATGGGCAGGGAAATTATGGATGTCGGGGGCAGGTAAGGGTATGTAGTTAGAGAGGGTGCAAGCTGGGGATAATAGGTCTACCAATAGGCATATGTACACTGCATTGTCCAGTACATGCCACTGCATAGCATTCATGTGTCTGAAGCTGTGAGGAGTATGCAGGCTTAGGTATAAAAATATTATTATCTTGGTCCTACTTGTATTAATTGACTCTTAGACAATGTGTTTTGTAGGTTTTTCTTTGAAGAGAGAGAAATTGCCCAGACCAACATCCATTTCCAAAGGCATGGGGCCACCATTTAAAAGGACTGGTGTGGGGGTTCTACAACCACATGCAGAATAGCTGCTTAACTTCCAAACAGAATAGATCTGCTACAATGCAAAAAGGAAAGGTTGTGGGAGCACTCCATGGCTAAATACTAAAATACAATGGAAGTGCTACTGATCTGGCTGAATTAACTACAGACATAGAGAAAAAAGAAGAGAGAATGATCAATGCACATTCCCTGGTCCCCTGTCACATAAGTTATCTATGCAGATGCATTTATTTACAGAGACAGGGTTTTTTTAGTTAAAAAATTATGATCATAAAATTGATAAGCCGCCTTACCACGTCAAGGTAAAACCCATATTGCGGTCCCTAACTATTTACCTCTGGTCATAATATTCAAATGCTAAAGCCTCCCGACATAAATGCATTACCTGAAATAAAGGTCTCCCGACCCGGGCATTGGTTTCAATATGTTTTAACCTGCAGAGGTTTGAAAACAGAGTTAACCCCTTTCACACTGCCTCTCCTTTAAGCATGCCAGGTTGCTGGTTGGGGAGATCAGCCACTCCCCTATGGATTCCCAATAAAGAAGAGACCAGCACCAAGTTGGCAATTTCAAGCGGGGCAAACCCCTGCAGATTTAATTTGTCAGATGTTACGTTTCGGGGGCGAACCCCTTCATCAGACATCAACCTGCAGAGGTTTCATTCAACCTGGGGTTTTATGCAATAGTCATGCACTCTTTGACCCAACTGTGCTTTTTTAGAAGCTATTACCTTCCCATAGCTCCCTGTATCCCAGTGAGTGCTGATATTGGGTTGTCCAGAGAGAGCTGAAATCACAGTAAATTGATATTTACTGTGATTTCCCTTTCCTCAATAACTCATCAGCAGGTTTATATGCTGAAAGCTTTAAATCAAGACAATGGAAAGGGTGAGGGCATGGCTTTGTAAAGTTTTTGAAGCGTCCTGTTGAGAGCATATAGGGCAGAAGTAACCCAGTGAATGTTGATATGGACATTTATTACACTACACGAGAGTAAATAGAATATAACATATCTGTAAATGCACTGTATATAGACCATCTTACTGGTTTTTGATTCAGCCATGCCTGCAGTTGTTGATGCCTTATTCTTTAGATTTCCAAGTCATATAGCTAACAAAGGCTATCAATTAAGACTCCATTGTGCTCCATGCTCCATTTATATCAATTCCTTTCTTCTAGTCCCTTTGATCTACTGTCTGCTACCTAAGAAAAGGCAAATTAATATTCTATGCAATCTGCCAGATACATGAAATCCAGATTAAACTAAGGTTGAGATGAAGGCAATACCTCACTGCTAAATACCATATAATATATTATTATTCACTGGCTGGACTGGGTGTTAGGCCTGTGTGGGCAACAAGTGAAGGCTTCTTCATCCAGACATCTAATGCTGTGCAGTTTTCCCTTACAAACATACAAGTGATTCTTTCACTTAATTTGTCACAGGAAAATCCGATGATTTTAAATGTAATACAAACACTATTGTATATTTAACTATGTGCATTAAATGTGACATACAACATGTGGGTCATATTTTATGCAGTTTAAAAGAAAGTTTCAAGAACCTACTATATTTCTGATATTTGGATGAAGAAGGAGACCAAAGTTTCCAGACACTTTCTGTCCTGTACTATGGGTGATCTAATAGGGATACATAATGAAAAGGTTCACCCATTCTACAGGTATGTAACTTGTTATGTATCATTGTGAAACATAAAGATTTAAAGGGATACTGTCATGGGAAAACATTTTTTTTCAAAATGCTTCAGTTAATAGTGCTGCTCCAATAGACTTCTGCACTGAAATCCATTTTTCAAAAGAGCAAACAGATTTTATTTTTGAAATCTGACATGGGGCTAGACATATTGTCAGTTTCCCAGCTGCCCCCAGTCATGTAACTTGTGCTCTGATAAACTTCAATCACTCTTTACAGCTGTACTGCAAGTTGGAGTGATATCACCCCCTCCAACACACCCCCCCCAGCAGCCTAACAACAGAACAATGATTCAGTTACATTAAGTAGGGGAAATAACAGCCTCCCAGAAAGTAGTTCCATCCTAAAGTGCTGGCACAAGTCACATGACTGGGGGCATACAAGCCTATGTGCTGTTAGGACACTCTAAGGGGCAAATTTACAAAATTGATGTGAAATAATCAAAGTTCGATCGAATTCGATCGATTACTGATCATACAAATTTTTCATATATTCAGATATTCTAATTTGGCCTCTTCAATCATTGTATACCGAATTATCGAATAGATCGAATGATCGGATATTCGATAATTCAATCATTCGATGATCGAAGGAATCAAAATGTTTTAATTGTTTGAATGCCTACTTCGCCAGATTGAACCTACCGAATTGCAATAGAAGCCTATGGGAACCCCCCCATAGGCTTCTGAGACTAAGTCCTGCTCGAATACCATTCGTACGATCGAAGTGTTCGATCGTTCGAATCATATGAATTTTTCGTTTATGAACCATGTTAGTCTTTGTTTTGGCTTTAACGATATAGATGACTAAAATGACTAAAATTTCTAATATACACTGTTTAAAACCAGTGCAGATACATTTGTTTTGGCAATTTATTTGCTAACCAAATGCAATAGGAGAGAATGCAAGTTCATTTAACCACCATCTATATCCTGTTGCAGAACACTGCCACCTACAGTTTTTTCCATTCCATACAAGCACTTTGCCTGATTACAGCCTGTTTGCTCTTTCAGCATGTTATTTTATGTAATAAGCAACATGTCGTGACCCAGCGCTCAGTAATGTAAAGTATTTCCTACTGCAAGTGAAAAATTATCATCTCTACCAATAGCAAAAGGGTGTTAGGGGGTGTTGGCAGATGTAGTATAATAGCAACTGAAAGAATATATTTTGTTTTGGCCCCACAGCCACTGAATGTTATCCTGCTTGGGGATTGAGTCAGACAGTACCATCAGGTGCCATCAACAATTTTACAATTTACAATATTTTTTTTATTTTTTACAATTCAAAAAATATTTGCCCACTTTCCCCCCTATTCACAGCTACAGTATAGTTATTATAGCAGGTGGAGGATAGAATAGGACTTTTGAATAGTTTTGTATGTTTTGTATAATAATAATAATATATATTCAATGTAAACAATACACACAGTCATCAGAGATTGTGACTTCATTACAAATATGAGAAAATGGAAGCTACAACCAGTATATCTATTAATGATTGTAACACACACCAAATATATGGGCTTCACTGTTTGCTTTGCAGAACACTGATCGGCACCTCCCTATTTATAATTCAGAAAAATATAAAAAGAAATAGACAACAGATTTTATTTAACACCAACCTCCTATTTATTTAAAACCTACCTCCTATTGCATTGATAACTTGCTAATAAATGTGATTGTGTTGCAGGAACCATTCTTTATGTGAAGACACTTCATCAGAGCTCCAGCGTGTGATTGCCTTGGACCCTAAGGGCCTGGCGGAGTCCCGCAGGAGCTCTTTCACTGGAAGGGGAGGCATGGCTAGGTAATGTTTGCTTTACATTTATATAAACAGTCATGTTCAGTCATATATCTTAGAACAGCCTGAGGTTACATACCTATCCCTAATGCAAACTGCAAAATTTTCTGATATTTACTTCCATTGTTTTACTTTCAGATAAATGCTGATTGGTTGCTACTGCCCTGGTGCAAAAGGACTCAGTATCAGTAAATGAGCCCTATTAACTGTTATATACAGAGTTATCTTCAAATAGCCTTGGACCATAAATATTATTCAGAAGCAATGAGGACAAAAGCACAAACATACACTCCTGGATAATCTCACACATACTAGTTCTGGCAGGATGCTGCAGCAAGGGAACTTTTATAACCTGTGCCAGTCTACCCTGTGCACTTTGCTTCAAACCCAGGCTCTTCCTGGATCCTACTCTTTTCCCCAGATATCCTCTGGGGCTCCCAGCCAATTGGTCACTTCCCTGCCTATAACTGGGCTTGATTATGTCACAGACAGAACAAGTGGAATGGTTGTCTGATCCCCTACATGTAAATAACAAGAAAGCTTTTCATGCCAAACTTCACCAAATAAGGGTTGTAGAGGTGCTGTAGAAGTCATGTGAGGTGGTCTGATTCAATTGGACCATTGAATTTTAGAGATTTTCGGAGGTATTCGTATATATACAGTGGTGTGAAAAACTATTTGCCCCCTTCCTGATTTCTTATTCTTTTGCATGTTTATCACACAAAATGTTTCTGATCATCAAACACATTTAACTATTAGTCAAAGATAACACAAGTAAACACAAGTAAACACAAAATGCAGTTTTTAAATGAGGGTTTTTATTATTTAGGAAGAAACAAAATCCAAACCTGTGTGAAAAAGTAATTGCCCCCTGAACCTAATAACTTGTTGGGCCACCCTTAGCAGCAATAACTGCAATCAAGCGTTTGCGATAACTTGCAACGAGTCTTTTACAGCGCTCTGGAGGAATTTTGGCCCACTCATCTTTGCAGAATTGTTGTAATTCAGCTTTATTTGAGGGTTTTCTAGCATGAACCGCCTTTTTAAGGTCATGCCACAACATCTCAATAGGATTCAGGTCAGGACTTTGACTAGGCCACTCCAAAGTCTTCATTTTGTTTTTCTTCAGCCATTCAGAGGTGGATTTGCTGGTGTGTTTTGGGTCATTGTCCTGCTGCAGCACCCAAGATCGCTTCAGCTTGAGTTGACGAACAGATGGCCGGACATTCTCCTTCAGGATTTTTTGGTAGACAGTAGAATTCATGGTTCCATCTATCACAGCAAGCCTTCCAGGTCCTGAAGCAGCAAAACAACCCCAGACCATCACACTACCACCACCATATTTTACTGTTGGTATGATGTTCTTTTTCTGAAATGCTGTGTTACTTTTACGCCAGATGTAACGGGACGCGCACCTTCCAAAAAGTTCAACTTTTGTCTCGTCGGTCCACAAAGTATTTTCTTGGCAATCATTGAGATGTTTTTTTAGCAAAATTGAGACGAGCCTTAATGTTCTTTTTGCTTAAAAGTGGTTTGCGCCTTGGAAATCTGCCATGCAGGCCGTTTTTGCCCAGTCTCTTTCTTATGGTGGAGTCGTGAACACTGACCTTAATTGAGGCAAGTGAGGCCTGCAGTTCTTTAGATGTTGTCCTGGGGTCTTTTGTGGCCTCTCGGATGAGTTGTCTCTGCGCTCTTGGGGTAATTTTGGTCGGCCGGCCACTCCTGGGAAGGTTCACCACTGTTCCATGTTTTTGCCATTTGTGGATAATGGCTCTCACTGTGGTTTGCTGGAGTCCCAAAGCTTTAGAAATGGCTTTATAACCTTTACCAGACTGATAGATCTCAATTACTTTTGTTCTTAGTTATTTTTAACAAGGGGGGCAATCACTTTTTCACACAGGCCCATGTAGATTTGGAGTTTTTTTTCTCCCTTAATAACGTAAACCTTCATTTAAAAACTGCATTTTGTGTTCAATTATGTTATCTTTGACTAATAGTTAACGGTTTTTGATGAGCAGAAACATTTAAGTGTGACAAACATGCAAAAGAATAAGAAATCAGGAAGGGGGCAAATAGTTTTTCACACCACTGTATGTATTCAGATCTTTTAATAAATTAAATGACAATTGTGGTTTTAGATTTTGTGAGTTTAATCATGGTTTCAAAAACCTCTAAAACCACTAAACTCTGACCATTAATAATTAAGCTTCCACTTGTTCTAATGCCCCCCCCCCCCATCTTGGAGGCTGTAGCTGAATGTAAATGGACTGCAAATGTGCTATATGTGTATATATATATATGTATATCACTTCACTGGTTAAAAGTGACAATACAAAACTGTTGTGGCACAATGCTGGAGTAAAACTGCACCCAACAATTCACAATATGCCCTTCTCACTCTTTGACCACCACTTAATCTCAATCTCATGGCCATATTTCACCAAAACAACTCATGATATTCACTCATAAAACCTGATTGCACATGCCTCTAGAAAGCTCTGCTTCCCGCTGTGTAATGCAATGCCTTGCACCGAGCAGAGATTTCATTGTTTTCCCCTTATAGTATTATAACTATACCGCTGTTTGTGTTTACTCCTTGTAAAGCACTTGTTACAACTGTGATACTATATAATTAAAAACATACAAACAAATATACAAATCTTAGTACTTAACAACAAAGAAATTGCAATACCATATTATTAAGTAAAGCACCAAGTATCTTATGAGATTTTCAATTTATTAGACATGTGACTTTTCTTATTGTATTCAGGTTATCGAGACTTCTAATTACTCTGAGAAATTGGGCCATGCGGCACCTTACAAAGGAAGACCAACGCCCAGATTCGTTTCTGGAACGTTTTCGGGGGCCTGATCTCAAAGAAGTGTCCAGCAGGGACAGCAACCTCCAGTCCCTCCAGGGAAACCAAGAGAGGTTGGAAAGAGTAAATAGGTATGAAATTGTTTAGCAGCACTTATCATGTCATTTGGCCAGTAACACTAGACACAGTTTTTCATAGTTTATCTAATTTACTTTTAGGAGAACTCTGTTAAAGTTAAAGTTACTATGGCCCTAATGTTTTCCTAGTTCTATTAGCTACTTAATTCATATGCCAAATGTAATGCTATAGTCACTAAAACCTGCAACTGTCATTGGGGTGAGCAATGGTAGCTTTTAAAGTGAAAATGAAAATTTAATATGCGCTTCATCAAACTGAAATAAGAAACTTTATAATCAATTAAATATTCAATCATATAATAATATAATCATATAATAATAATAATAACAACAACAATAATAATCATATACTAATATAATCAATTAAATATTCTGTACTGTTTATGAAATAATCAAGTTTATAATCATTATTCCTCTCTCAGCATCTGTTTCTCTTCATTCTCTCTGCATGCAGCAGTTGGGTGTCAGATAATCATTGACCAATATATCTTATAGGGGGGCTCCCTTTCCTATTAGATGAATTAGAGCTCACTCATATAACTGATTCCAGTACAAACAAAATCTAACAAAATAACTGCCTTTGCACAAATCCTGCATCATGTAGAGAGACATGATGTCTGGTCAGGGCTGGATTTACATAGCAGGTGCTCCTAGGCCCACTGCCGTTCATCGCCCCCTTACTTTGCCCTTTATTCATCAGGACTGGAGCAATGGGGATTAGTTCATGGGAAATTTAAAAAACTATTGTATCTCCTGTGTATTCCCAGTGTTTCTGAATCAATGTGGGTGTGGCTGGGCAGCATGCCGTCCCCTAAAATCCTGCCACCCTAGGCCTGGGCCTAGGTGGCCTTTCCATAAATCCGGGCCTGCGTCTGGTGATTTTAATAGAGTGAGCTCTAGTACATCTAGGCAAAAGGAGCCCCTTATAAGATATATTAGATCTAACTGTCATTGAATATCTGACACCCAACTCCTGCAGGAAGAGAGAATGAGGAGAAACAGATGCTGAGAGAGAAAAAGTGAAGATAAACTTGATTTCAGAAACAGTACAGAATATTTAACTGATTGTATTTAGAAAGTTTCTTATTTCAGTATACTAAAGGTTATATTAAATTTTCATTTCCGTGATCGTTCCCCTTTAAGATATAATTTGCTTTGTTTGACATATTGGTCCTGGTAAAATGAATGAACAGTTCTGATTTCATGTCTGCACTACACACAAAGTATATATTTGTATAAAAATATAGCTACCTAAAACTAGGGATGCACCGAATCCATTATTCAGTTTGGAATTAGGCCTTTTTCAGCAGGATTTGGCCTTTTTCAACAGGATTCAGCCGAATCCTTCTGTGTGGCCGAACCAAATCCGAATCCTAATTTACATCTACAAATTTGGGGTCGGGAGGGAAATCACATGACTTTTTTTCACAAAACAAGGAAGTAAAAAATTATTTCCCCTTCTCACCCCTAATTTGCATGTGCAAATTAGGATTTGGATTTGGTTTGGTATTCGTCCGAATCTTTCGCAAGGATTCGAGGGTTTGGCCAAATTTGATGCATCCCTACCTAAAACATACTTATAACAATGATAAGAAAAAATACATGAAAATGCTGAATTATTCTAAAACGTGCCTTAAACTACTTTCTCCTAAAAGTCAGGGGTGAAATGAATTAAAAAATATAATGATGTGCAGGAAATGAAGTAGCTTCATGCATATTGGGTGGGTTGAAGGAGAGCAGATATGCCTTAAAAAATTATGCTTGTAAACAATGATTATGCAGAATTGGTATTTATAAGTGCAATGCAAATAAACCCCTGCTTTTTGTAATGGATGGCGGTCTGGTGTTTTATTTGCACTATGCTTTTTGTCCATGGTACAGGGATGATTTACAGTAATGGAAAAAGTGCACAAAGCCCAACAGAGTGTTCACTCTATTGGTCGAATTAAAAAAAATTCTAAATTCGACCATGGGAATAGTGGGTGAAGTAAAATCCTACGAATATCGAATTCGAAGGATTTTACCGCAATTCGATCGATCGAATAGGAAAAATTCAATCGATCGATTAATCACTTGAATCGATTCGAACGATTTTTCCAATTGATACTCAATTCAGCAGCTTGGATCTGGCGAACTAGATGGTCGACTAAAATGTTAAAGGGGAAGTACTTCGACCATCGAATAGTCAAATATTCAAATAAAACTTTATTTGAATATTTGAATTATTCAAATTTGAATATTCGATGGTTGAATTTGCTTAATTTGCATATTCGAAGATTCAAATACAAATTTTTTAAAAATGTGATCGAATTTCGAATTCTTCATGTGAATTTAGTAAATATGCCCCTTAGTCTCCATTGGAGGACATTAATAATAATAGCAGTTAGAATGGAAGTGAAAAAAGACAAAATCCTATTGTTATTACCATGTAAAAACAGATGGAAGAGAAAATGGAGCTTCTGCTCATATGGGCATTTAATGTTTTGGAACCTAACTGGAATCTGCAACACTTCCGCTATCACAGCTGTTGTATATACTAACAACCTTACCTGTTGTAATAACCAAAAGAAATCTAAATTATGTAAGGGTCAGACTTCAAATGATCTCTTGAAATATATGGCCACATATTCTAACTCACTGAAAGGCATCCTAGTGCTCTAGCTGTAGTGTCCCCGTATCTTTCCTGCTGAAAATAAAGTGCCTTGTCACCACTCTTGTGGCAATGCATTGCCCTTAACAGCACAAAGAATGGCAAGAAACCTGTGTGGTGTTTATACAAATGCCCTGCAGAGGTCACTGTGCACATTACTTGTGCTATGCAGACATACAGTACTTTCTGTACAGCTTGAGAGTGATAGAGTTGGAAGTTACTGTTGTGTAATGGCTGCATGAACCTGCTAATAAAGCCCTGTTAGACTCTGCTCATCCTCGGCTATCAAAACACAACAGATTGGTGACAGGATGTCTCTTCCACCTCTGCAGCAGCCTGCACCTTTTCTTCCAAACCCTGGTGAGCCTACCATACCTTTTACTGATTGGATCCGTATGTTTGATAATTACAATATTGCTGCTGACCAAGGGGAGATTTCTGCTGCTGGAAAGTGTACTTTACTTATTCACTGCCTGGGAGTAGAGGGACAGCGTATATTCTACATTACCCGATGAGACTTATGAAACTGCTCTTACTGCTATAAAGAACTTTTTTGTGCCAAGAGTAAATGTGGTTGCTTCGCAAATGTTCGGCACTTCCGCATTCTGCGCAGGACTTCAGCGAGGTGAGCGCTCGCTACTGCGCTAGTAAGGGGGGCCCGGCTCTTTGAAAATTGCAGCGCTACCGGGCCCCCCTTCAGCCCCGGGACACTTGTCCCCCACTGTCCCCCCCTGATGGCGGGCCTGCCCAGGAGGAAGGATAGGGCTTCCTTTACACGTGTGGCTGCTTGCATATCAGAGAGCCATATTGTGAACCTCGGTGATCAGACATGGTGGCTGCTAACTACGGTTTCCTTTTGGCTTAGTGCAGATGGGGTGCGGGACATTGACAGGTTTGGGAGGGCAATGACATAGTGGGGTGGTTGAAGATATTTTGGGCTGGGCCAGGGCCATCAGAAGGTGAGGCTACGGCACATCTATTGGTGACTGGCTGGTTCCCACATAATTTTACTAATTTAGAAATCTGGACAGGCAATTTTTAGCCAGACAACCCTTATGATAAGCCAGGCCCTGTACGTGGCTAACAAAATTTGGTAGTTTGTGTATTTTAAATGGAATTTGAGAGAAAGGGTCTGAGAAAAATGCATTCTCAAATATACCTTCTATGGATCAACATAAATAATAAACAATATTTACAGCACCACCTTGTGACCATTTCAGTATAGCACATGAAATGCACTTTTGTGCTTCACCTATTCTGTTCTCGTAATTGGGGTTAAGATTTATGTTAAACTCACTGCCAACTCACAAATACACTTACAAGTGTCCAGGTGGTTAACATTAATAATTTTCATAATTTTCTTCGATGTAGGGGCAATGTCTTGCCCATGTACTGAGTTAGACATTGAACTGATGATAATATACTGGGTGTTGTCCCATGTGATATTCATTGACATAAAAAAACAACTACTTTACATATTGCAGGCAAAACTGTCAGATAGGGGGTGTATAGATGGATCTGCCATTCATTAAGAAGAGTCAGTATTATTTTCTGCACTGTAAACAGAGTGAGTAATGTATTCCAATCTTTATTTACAGAAAGAAGAAAGAAATATTTGTAATTGACCCTTCAAGCAATCTCTACTACAGATGGCTATCGATTGTCTCTGTCCCAGTGCTTTATAACTGGTGTTTTCTAGTATGCAGGTAGGGTTGTCCAGAGCCATAAACCCACATACAGAGGTGTACGTATTAGCACAATAACTTTGGTTCTGCTCTTTGTATTATTGTAGAGCATGTTTTAATGAACTCCAACAGAAATCTGTTATCTTGTGGCTGGTTCTGGATTGCATGGCAGATGTTATATACATCACTGACACAATAGTGAGATTCAGAACAGGTAAGTGCAAATCATTTATATGACCTGGTGCTGCCATGAACTGCGGGATTCCAAATTATCTCCTGCCTTTGCAAAGTACTATTCTTCAAACCAGTGGGGTTTGGGATCATTTGGTTGATCTTCATCAGTATATAACAAGCTTGAAAAATATGCGTTGTCCATTTAAATAAATTATATAAAAAATCTCAACAAAATATTTACACAGAGCATAGTTTCATAGGAGAACCTTTAATCAGAAAGATGTGCATTACATACAACTAATATATTTTCTATCATCTAACATATTTTCACATCGAATACCAGAAATGACAATGACTACTTAGCTCAACTGTGCTCAATCTGCAAGAAGCACACAGTTTTATTTGCTATTGCATTAATTTTGGCAAAGTGGCCCAAATTGCACCAGTCACAGATTATTTGCACCAGATTGGTTTTGTGCCTGCAATGATGCTGGAATTCTAGGGAGAACGCTGTATTGTGTGGAAGAAACATGGCAATTGCTCTGAAAATTGCATTTTTCTCACTGCACTAAATTATTCTCTACTAAGGAACTACTGTTATTACTATGTCAAATTATATATTTAATCAATTTTACTGGTTAATTCTGTTCCCTAACCAGGTTTCCTTGAACAAGGATTACTTGTCAAAGATGCTAAGAAGTTAAAAGTGAATTTCTCAAAGACTCTACAGTTTAAGCTTGACATATTGTCTTTACTACCAACAGACCTGGCTTATCTTAAATTAGGACTTAACTATCCAGAGCTGAGATTTAACCGTCTGCTTAGGTTTGGTAGGATGTTTGAATTTTTTGATCGCACTGAGACAAGAACCAATTATCCAAATATTTTTCGCATTGGAAATCTCGTCCTGTACATTCTAATAATTATACATTGGAATGCCTGCATCTATTTTGCAATATCTAAAGCTATTGGCTGTGGGACAGATACATGGGTTTACCCAAATATATCCCACCCGGAATATGGACGTCTTGCAAGAAAATATATTTATAGTCTTTACTGGTCAACATTAACGCTGACCACTATTGGAGAAACTCCACCACCAGTTAAGGATATTGAGTTTATTTTTGTTGTATTTGACTTTCTCATTGGTGTACTGATTTTTGCAACCATTGTAGGTAATGTTGGTTCCATGATTTCAAATACGAATGCATCCAAGGCAGAGTTTCAGTCTAAGATTGATTCAATAAAACAATATATTCAGTTTCGGAAAGTAACCAAGGATCTGGAGGCAAGGGTCATAAAATGGTTTGACTACGTCTGGACAAACAAAAAAACCATGGATGAGAAGGAGGTATTAAAGAGCTTACCAGACAAATTAAAGGCTGAAATTGCAATTAACGTACATTTAGACACTTTAAAAAAAGTTAGAATCTTTCAAGACTGTGAGGCTGGATTGCTTGTAGAACTTGTACTGAAACTAAGGCCTCAAGTCTTTAGCCCTGGTGACTACATTTGCCGAAAAGGAGATATTGGAAGGGAAATGTACATAATCAAAGAGGGGAAACTAGCTGTAGTAGCTGATGATGGCATCACTCAGTTTGTGGTCCTTAGTGATGGCAGTTATTTTGGCGAAATTAGCATATTAAACATCAAAGGAAGCAAGTCAGGCAACCGGAGGACAGCTAACATCAGAAGCATTGGCTATTCTGACTTGTTTTGTTTATCAAAGGATGATTTGATGGAGGCACTTACTGAATATCCTGATGCTAAATCTGTCTTAGAAGAAAAAGGACTACAGATTCTCATGAAAGATGGTTTAATAGATGAAGAAGCAGCCAAGGCAGGTGCAGACCCAAAGGATATAGAGGAAAAGGTGGAGAAAATGGAAATTGTAATGGAAAGCTTACATACCCGATTTGCCAGACTAATGGCCGATTATAACTCAACTCAGTTAAAACTTAAACAAAGAATTTCAAAGTTAGAAAGTAGAATAAAGAAATACAATGGTGACACTGTATCGGAAAGTGGAGACAGTGCTGCAGATGGAGACCCTCAGAAGACACAAGACAAGGAAAATAAATAACCACACATTTAATACATAATACATTTTATTTGTTCTGACAATCCTAACAATCTTTGATTAAATATGCTATATATCTTCATATATTTGTAGACAAAGACAAGAGGTCCTCTGCACTCAACCCATTATCAATATATTTAAGACATTGAGACATTTTGTGCATACAGCTACTAAAAAATGCCTTACCCTTTAAACAACAGGGATTGTTTGTCCATATATTGAGGCTGTGACCACAAAATACATAGACAAATGCAAAAGGTCCTCTGCACGCAACCCATTATCAATATATTTAAGACATTGAGACATTCTGTGCATATATTTGTATATGCAATAGATTTGTAGAATTTTTAAATTGATTAGCCTATAAATCCAACAAGCATATAATGACCTTAACAAGGTTCTAGATATAGAACATAGCTTTTAGATATATGTTACCATTAAAAAGAACAGCTGATGTATACTGAATTGAATTAAAATTAGCCCTAGACAGTTGGTATTGCTAAAGTATATATTATACACTTGCTATGCTCTTTATAAAGCTGTTCTTTGTAAAATAAAATTTTATATGTTGGAAGGGGCTAGAATAGCTTCATAAACAAACTTTTTACATTTTTCTTTTTACAATGTTATTACAGTATTTTAACTATATTATCTGAATGCAGCTTTTAAACCTTGTATAGTAAAATTTCTACACGCTATTCTTAATTTGTATTTGTTCTTTTATGTATGTATGTATATTTTTATTTGTATAGCACCAGGAACATACAGAGAAACAATAGATGAGATGTATTTAGGTGCAGAGGAATGATGGGCTTTGAAGGTTATGAGGAAGAGTTTATGTTATTCTTTGTTTTATAAGAAGCCATGATAATGACTTCAGTAGCGGAGGGGCCTGTGCCCTTTTGGATGAGAGGAGGATAATTTTGACAGCAGTGTTTCATACAGACTTTAGAGGGGAGAGATAGGAGTTAGGGAGGCCAGTTAGTAGAAGGTTATAGCAATCTAGTCTGGATAGGATGAGAGCATGCATGAGTGTCTTGGCCATAGCAGGTGAAAGGAAGGGACAGATTTTGGCAATATTATGTTGGAAAAAGTGACGGGTTTTGACTGTGGTGTTAATATGATCAGAGAACGAGAGAGAGGAGTCAAAGATTACACCCAGAGTTGACAGGGTTAATGGGCATGCCATCAATAGAGATAGTAAATGGCTAGTTCAGTTTTTGTTAGGTTGAGTTTGAGGTGGTGCTAGTTCATCCAATTTGAGATAGCTAGGAGTCAGTTAGAGATTTGAGCCTCTGTTTCAGCTGTTAATAAGGGTGGATAAATATATTTGGGTATCATCAGCATACAGATGGCAATTAAAGCCAAATGATCAGAAGAGAGTGTACAGGGAGAACAACAGCGGACCAAGTACAGAGTCAATTTGCTGTAGAAAAAGAGTCCTCTGTGTTGTCCTCCTTGTTAAACTCTTACAAATCACTTGTAAATGAATCACTTCAAAATGAAGCACCCTTGCAAATGCTCACCCCAGCAAATGCTCTCCCCTAAAGAGGTCATAATAAATAGGGAGAGTAGAAGCTGGAACTGCTGCACACAGGTCTGGGGAATCACAACTGATTCTAATTGATCAAACGCCAAACTGATCACCCAGCTGTGACAAATACAGATGAAGCCACTTTGGATTGTACATTTGACACAGAAAAACTTAACTCATCTATCCCATTTTTCCCACTTAGCACAGAATATTGTGTCACAGCATCCCATCCAATTAAAGAGTTCACCATTGAAAACAATGGTTCTTTGGTATGCTAATGAGAAGGTTAAATGAGTTAAGATAACTTTAGATAACACAGTTTCTTCAATTAGCCCTGAGTCACGACGCATTTAACTCACCAATCCCAGTGACTGCATCTGTATGTGGCAAATGTCAAAACAAGGGGCACTAAAACATCACATATAGTTGAACAACTCATCAATAAGATGGTCTGGGTGTTCTAGACCTATACTCTCAGGCTAAGGCCAGACGGGGAGATTCGGGGGAGATTTGTCGCCTGGCGACTTCTCGCCCCCGAACCTCCCCGAATAGCTAGGCACCGCTACGAACCTGGCGAGGCAATTTTGAGCGACTTTAAAAATCGCGCCGCTCCGTGTGAACAAGTGCAGGCGTTTTTAAGCCTCGCCGGTGCGCAGCGGTGCCTAGCTATTCGGGGAGGTTCGGGGGCGAGAAGTCGCCAGGCGACAAATCTCCCCCGAATCTCCCCGTCTGGCCTTAGCCTCAGAGGATAGAACTTGGTAGTGCAAAAAAAAAAAAAATGGTTGTTAGGTACTCTGGAAAACTATAACAAACAAGGGAAACTTGTTCTCACAATTAAACCATTAAGCAGGGCTGCAATGAGGCTGCAACCACAAAATACATATAGACAAATACAAGAGGTCCTCTGCACTCAGCCCACTTATGATATATTTAAGACACAGACACATTTTGTGCCTTAAGCTACCAAAAACCCTGAAATCCTAGATTCATCTGCGTTTCCTGGCACATGCGTAGTAACAGGAATTAACAGGAAGCGCCGAAAGTCACAAAGTTTCCAAAAAAGACATGAACTTTCCGAAGAGTGCTCGGGAGAAGATGGCTGCCGTGAACTCCAGAGGACCTGGAAGGAGAGGTAAGTAACAACTTAAGGGCATTTGGCCGGGGGGAGGAGGGAGGGGGACCTACACAGGGGAGGGTTTTTGCATGTAGGGGTTGAATTCTCCTTTAAAGGGAAACTTACCTTTTAACACTTCTCTGTGGTTAGTCTACAACAGGACCTGATCATTTACCAACAATTTTGATTACATTGTGAAGAGTGCCTTTTTTTATCCACAATGCAGTCTTGTTACACAAATTCCAGGATAATAGTGCTTACGAGGGGTGATGTGCCTGCACTCAATGCTAGTTGGACGCTGTTCCACAGAAAATCATTGGTGTTTGCGCTCACTTCAGCTACTCTGGGTCAATATGATGTCGAAGCCCAATGCTTTATACTCAAGTGCCCTGTGTCTAGTGACGCTGATTTCTATGGGAACTCTGGAGTAACCCTGTGTCAATAGATGCACTACATACACTTTGCAAGGGGGGAAGGATTGATTTAGTGCAAGGCATACGTTTTCATGTAAGTACCTTTATTGACTTCAATTTCTTCAATCAGTGAAAAAACAATGCTGATTGCAGTGATTGTCTGAACTTTGCTCCTGTACATCAATAAGGCTCTTCATCAGGGCTGAGTCACAGCTGAGCAGTTTCAAACAAAAACAATTGTTTAAATGAAGAAGGGCAGCAGCAACTGAGGAGAAGGACATCTGGTGGGATTTGCGAGTTTGTATTTGAGCTAGTCCACACGGGAAAATTCAGGGAGATTTGTCACCTGGCAAATAATGGCCATTTCTTTGGGGCAACTAATCTCCCTTAATTGCTTACATGTGTCTCTCTCCCACTAAAATGTGCCTAGTATTCACACGCGGCGCTCCGTTTTCCGAATTCGCTGGAAATTGCCTCGTGAGCCCTTTGTGTGTATGTATGTATGTATATATATATATATATATATATATATATATATATATATATATATATATATATATTAGTCTGTGTTCAATGTTGTCAGGTTTACTGAGCCCAGAAAGTAGTTAAGTAGGACCATAAAAAATATCAGAAGAAAGGAACAGAAGAAAAAAAAGAACAATTACATATTGACATACAACAGTGAATTGGCCACCTCTAAGCTTGAGGCAGGGCCATATTTCTTTATAGGAACTAGGTGGGTGACAAATTTCTGCGCCGCTGCAGCTGATTCCAGCCAGCTGCAGTGGGCGCAAAACTGCCGGGGGGGGGGGGGGGGGGGCCAGCAGGGGTGCGGGCCCTGGCCCAGTTACATAGTTGCATAGCAAAACCTTCTTGATTCAATAGAAGTATTGGTGTTAAGTTGGTGGGTAAGAAAAGACGTACTTTTAAGGCTTTCAAGTTAGCTGGGACAGCCGAATCATTTATAAGTTACAAGTTGGCCAATAAATCATGCAAAAAAGCAAGGGACCTCTCCCATGGACTTATATACAGCCTCGGCATGTCAGATTTTTGGATTCTAACTTTTTGCAGCCTCTGTGTATGATAATTCTTGAAAAAAAAAATTTTCCACTAGAAATTTGGATTTTATAGTAAAAAAAAACTTGTCTTTTTTTGAGTTTTTAGTATTGAAACTTTAATAAACATCTTTGTGTGTGTGTAAGACTTTGAGGTAGCAGAAACAATTCTGATGCTTTTGCTCCTTTAGAGACGGGGTGAGCTGTTCAGCCCGTTCCTGCCTGCCTATTTATATGGGATTCAGAGCAGTCCTACATTTTGTACAGACAAAAAAAGAAAAACATAGTTATGTAAGTGGTCAGACATGAGGTTACACATCTGAAGGCAAAAAGCAGTATACAGGGCATCTTTTTCTTAGAATCATAAAACCAACGTGGACTCCTATTCATTAGCCGAATTGTAATGGTTACTTTGCACTAATGTAGCCTGTTCCTTTACCGCTCAGCATTGTCTGGATTCCTCATTTTTGTGCGTACATGTTGCAAGTGTAAAAATAGATTTTTTCTCTCTTTAAATTGCATTTACTGGTCTAGGAGACATATATGCTGGACACGCAATCAAATCTACAGAGATGTTCAGTTCATTTTGCATGGTTAAACTTCATGGTCGCATGGAGAGATCAGAGCAGTATTAAAAACCTGGCTATTTCTAAGGAGTTTTTTGCAAACATGGTCACTATCCTACTTCTCAATACGCTCCTGATAACTACGTATTTGGAGCACCAGCACTCTCTCTCTCATGTGCAGAAATTGTCCCTCACAACCAGTGTAAGGAATTTTCAGCATAAAAAATGGGTAAATAGGTAGGCTGTGCAAAACAAAAATGATTTCGATATAGTCAAAAGTGTAATGTATAAACTAAGGCTGGAGTGACTGGATGTGTAACATAATAGCCAGAACACTACTTCTTGCTTTTCAGCTCTGTTGGTTTCCACTGATTGGTTACCAGGCAGTAGTGGGGGGGGGGTTGCATATGGGTCATAACCATTTGCCCCCGGGCAAATGCCCCTAAGTCGCTACTTACCCCTCCATGCAGGTCCCCTCCAGCCAGGTTCTCGGGTGCCATCTTCTACAGCAAAGTCTTCTTCCATTGGCGCATGCGCAGTAGGACACATTTGCCGGTTTGTACTACTGCGCATGCGCCTAAAGTTCAATCGGAGAAGTTCGTGAACGGAAGAAGACGTCACTGTAGAAGATGGCGCCTAGGAACCTGGCTGGAGGGGTAAGTAGCGACTTAGGGGCATGTGCCTGGGGGGAGAGGTAGGCCAGGAGGTAGAAGGGAGGAGGGTGGGGGTTAGCACAGGAGGGGTTGAATTCCCCTTTAACAGTTATGTCCCATGTGCCCCTTATAGGGGCAAATTCACTAAAGCTAGGAAATGTGATGGTGACAGTTTCTTGGGGCTTAGAAAAAATTTCAAGTTTTTTCAAACTCTTTCTATTGTATTGAACTTCTGACCTGGCGTAAAGTCTAGACCAAGAGGTAACGTTCAGTAAAATGGGCATCTTCGTGAATTAGCGTAGTTTCATCCCTTCAACAGTGCACTGACGAAAGGATGTAACTACGCTAATAGCTAAGTCTTTCTACTTCACTAGCGAATTTTCGCCAGGGACACTGTTAGTGAATCGGCGAAGCTGCGAATTGACGTCACACTGGCGAATTAGCGCTAGCGTTAGACGATTCACGCTTTAGTGAGTTTGCCCCATAATCACTAACTCAGAGTTAGAAATCTGAAAAGCAGGAAGTTGGGTTCTGTTCTGTTAGATATCGGCTTACTCCAGCCTTTAAAGATTGCATTCATGTACACATTAAATAAACCCAATAGGTTGGTTTAGCTTCCAATAAGGATTAATTCTACCATAGTCTGGATATTTGCTTATAAAGGAGTCTATGCGAGACGGCCTTTCCGTAATTCGGAACTTTCTGGATAATGGGTTTCCGGATCCCACACCTATACTAACTGGGCAATGAGTAGAGTCTCCTATATACTGTGTAATATGATATTTCCTTGGGAACCAAGCGTTTCAAGTTGGGCCACATTCCTATCCATCCTGGGCTGCAGGTTGGACACCCCATGTTAGGAAGCGCATCCACCACAGATGCTCATTTGTGCCGGTGATTTTGAACCTTTTTTTTTTTCCAGTCCACCTTTACGATTGTATGAACCTAATGGACTGTTACAAAGGGGTATGACCCCAACACTTTGGTGATGGTTGAATGAGCAGCAATGGGCTTTTCCCCATGAGCACTTACAATGTGTCCGCTGGTGTCACTGCTGTATGTTACGTCTACAGAGTTAGATGAAAAAATATATGAAACATCTGACAATAATATTCATGGGCTCTTCTCTGGGTTATTTATATATGTGAACTATGCTAGGTGGTGTCCACCTTATATAAATGAGGAGGACCAAGTGCAACATGGGAAGCAAAGGTCCAAGATTTCACTGGGGAATTCACTGGCCACCCAGTACTAAACTAAACATACTAAAAAAATAAAACCAAACTGTGACCAGCTGTGGTGTAATCTTCACTTGTCTGAAACCTCTGCAAATTAATACAGATCATGCGGAATTGTTACTATCGCCTCTGAAGTGGCCATAACTGTATTATAATAATAATAAAGGTCCCTCCTGACCTACATGTGAAACATCTTGTGCATATATAAAAGTGCTCCTCATATGTAGTGTTTTCTAATCACGTTAAGTTCTAGAGAGTCTCTGGCTGCCTAGCAACATGTTTTGGCAAAACTCCTCTAAAGAGTTTAAAGGGGACCTGTCACATTCCAAATCCTATTTTATAATATTAATCAAGCAAAGTAAACTTTATACTAACAATATGTAAATTATTTCAATCTTCTTTCTTTTAGTCTTGGAATTCACATTCACATCAAGCAGGCAGGTGGCACTTTGTGGACACTTATTAAGGCAAGCTTTTGCATCATGCCAAAATCTGGTTAAAGCAACAGGGCACCTGATGCCCATGCACTGGCTTCAAATTTGATGGTGAGAAGGGAGGGGGAATGCAGTGGTATCAAGCAAGAGCAGAATGGAAAGTTACAGTAATTTCCTGTACACCTAAGGCATAGAGACGGGGCAGACAGTATATGATCGACAACAGTCTTTCAAATGTGTATTGGTGTTTTTATAAAACACAAACACAGGTTTAATTGGAAAAGGACTTTTCTTACAGAGCTTTCAATGTCATGGTGACAGATCCCCTTTAAGTAGATGTGGGAGGAGGGAGTGCTCCATTTGGGTTATACCAAAACCTTGTTGATTTTTTTTTTATTTACACTGTTTTATCATTATCATCCCAACTCAGATGGTGAAGCCGTTTTAGTAATCACAAAGACAATAACCTCAATTACCTTCAGTAATGTATTATAATAATAACTTGCAAAATAGAATATTGTGTGATGTAAAAACAATGGTTATTATACAAATACTTTTTTTCTGGCTTAGAGACATTTGTGAAAGGTGCCTAGTTAAATCTGAACTTATAAAAATGTTTTGAAGGTTGGCTATACAGAGACAAAAAATGTGTTAATTCAAGTAAGTAATGCACAGTGTGTTGGAGACCTCTGGTGGTCAAACCGAAGTGAAGCTACAAAATCAATGAATATTCTCTGCAACACCATGCTATAAAAATACAAATTTATTAATTAATACATAAAAAATATATATTCCAATTACCCCACAAGGCTCCTTGTGGTGTAATTGGAATATATATTTTTTATGTATTAATTAATAAATTTGTATTTTATAGCACGGTGTTGCAGAGAATATTCATTGATTTTGTAAATCTGAACTTATAACATGTTGGCCAACTACACAGTGGAGCGGTGTTCTCTTTTCTAGAAGGGCTGTAGTACTTTCTATTGGACAGAATTAGTCAGAGGCAACTAGCTATAAGGACATGTAATCAGGGAACAGCAAAAACATAACTTAATGCAGTTTATAAATCAGTTATTAAGAGCTAAACAATGTCTGCTGTGGGATATATTTATTAAAGAGTGAAGTTAGAGATTGCCACAGCCCTCTAGAGTGAAATTCCACCACTTTCCATTCATTTCTATGGGGGTTTGAAAGGTGTATTTATCAAAGGATGAACATTCATTTTCATCCATTAATATTTTTTTTTTTAAATCCCAAAGAAATGAATGGAGAGTGGTGGGAATTCACTCTAGAGGACTATGGCCATCTCTAACTTCACTCTTTGATAAATCTACCCCAATAAGTGAAGCTAGGGAGCCCACTGGTTAAGAAACCTCAATGCCTTCCCGCTAAATGAAACACCTGAAATGCATTTTGCAAGTTCTTAAAAGGAAAACTATACCCCTAAATGAATACTTGAGCAACAGTTTATATCATATTAAGTGGCATATTAAAGAATCTTACCAAACTGGAATACATATATAAGTAAATATTGGCCTCTTACATCTCTTGCCTTGAACCACCGTTTTGTGATGGTCTGTGTGCTGCCTCAGAGATCACCTGACCAGAAATATTTCAACTCTAACTGTAACAGGAAGAAGTATGGAAGAAAAGAGACAACTCTGTCTGTTAATTGGCTCGTGTGACCTAACTTGCTTGGTATGTTTGTGTGCACCATTGTATCCTAGGATCCCAGGAGACTGTCCTTGTTTTTTAAAATGGCTATTTTCTACTTATGATTATCCAATGGCACATGCTACTAAAAAAGTGTATTATTATGAAAATGGTTTATTTACATGAAGCAGTGTTTTACATATGAGTTGTTTTATGCAATATCTGTTTATAGAGACCTACATTGTCCAGGGGGTATAGTTTTCCGTTAAAGGAACAGTTAAGTGTAAAACTAAAAACCGGATAACGGATCCCATACCTGTATAAAAATAGGGTAAACGGATAGGCTGTGCAAAATAAAATGTTTGGCAAAAATGTAATGAATAAAGGCTGGATGTCTAATTTAACATAACATAAGAGAATTTCCTGCTTTTCAGCTCTGAGTTAAGGCGATATCCGCTGGTTTGGATGTCGCCAAACGAGCGGATCTCTCTCCGATATTCCCAAAGGCCCAACTATCGGATCACAATGGAGGAGGTACGGTTGGATCGCAGGACCGTATCAATGAACTGATGCAGCTGTGATCCAACGGGATTTTTTGGCCCGTCCGATCGACATGTGCCCGACTTTCGGCCAGATATTGATCGGGTAAGCCCATTGGAGCGCCCCACACATGGGCCAATAAGCTGCAGGTTTTATCGGTCTATGTATGGCCACCTTTAGTCAGTGACTTGAAGGGGGCAACATGGGACATAACTGGTCAGTGAGTTTGCAATTGATCCTCCTCATGCAGCTCAGATTCAAAAGCAACAGTTATGACCCATGTGTCCCCCATAAGTCACTGATTGGTTACTGCCTGGTAATAAACTTTTGTATTTTTATACACATTTTTGGTATTGGGACATTCTGTATGTTTATAGTATTATAGTCTCAATTGCCAGGCTACCTTAATTAAGGACTTTAGCTTTACTTTTGAACTTTAGCTCACTAATGGCAAATTTCACATGAACAATCACAGGGTCTAGGCCTTAAGAAGTTTATTGAGCAGTTTATCAAAGCATCATATTAGTCTTGAACATCATTTTACTGAAAGATATACCAATTATATCCTCCTTTATTTTCTACTGCAACATGAGAAGTTAACATTACACACGCAGAAGTTGAGGAAAGGGAAACAAGTACATTTGGATAGGATTTATTAATGATGTGAATTGTTTACCATACATTTAAAGGGGCATTAATACTAAAATGCAAAATATGTCAACATTTACAGAGATTTATATGTATTAGTTTCCATATCTAGGTAAAATTTGGTAAATTTAAAATCTCATTTTTCTGTTGAAGGTCTTTATAGGGGTACTTCACCTTCAAATGAACTTTTAGTAGAATGTAATCAGACTGAATTTAGCCTTCAATTTATCAGTTTTTTTTAAAATATTTTTCTACCACTCAGGCCAAAAACCTGACCCATCTCTAGTGTCATTCTCCTTTGACTGCATTCGGAACTGGGCGCAGGTTCACAGTTTGCATATTTTTTACCTTTCAGCCCTGAAATTCATTTTGCTGCCAAAATCAGATGATTTTTTTACCCAGCAATGTGCCAATTGGTGTTTAATGGTTGAAGCCCATAGCGTAGCACCTTTTATTACTATACACCCATAAAGGAGAAGGAAAAGGCTTGGAGCACTTGGGGGTGCCAAATATTAGGTATACCCAAATCATTGTACTGACTTACCTGAAACCCCAGGCCAGTGCTCCTTGTGAGCAGAATACAGTTAAGGAATAAAGTTGCAGGTGCACACCTGGCCTCTCAATTTGTGTGAGGTGCTTGGTGTACAGGAGGACGGCACCTCCACCAATCAATCTGAATACACCAGCACACAATCTGCTTAAGGGTTAAACCGAAAAGTACTCTGCTTGACGTTAAGGGTTAAACCCGTGTTTATGTAGATCTTGCGCTGGAGTATTCAGTTTATTCCTACGAGCACAAACCTGCCCAGGGTTATACCATTGTGCACATCATCAAATTTCCCGGGGCAAATCATGCACAGTTGAATGAAATAGCCGATTTATTTTCAGTTCAGCTTCTCCATCTACTGCACATACGCAGCAGCACAAAGAGGAAGACAGAAGAAAAGAGATCTGTGGTGCTCACTGGTATAACCCCAGGCCAGTGCAGGTTTCTGATAGGCATCCCAAAGTGATTGTACTGACCTGAAACCCTGGGTTGTGCTCCTAACATTTGGCACCCCCAAGTGCATCAAGCCTTTCCTTCTCCTATAAGGTTCTTAAAGGACAGATCAACCCCAAAAATATTTTTTTTTTGCCTAAAAAAAAGAAAATAGTATTCTAAGCAACTTTGCAATAAATATTCATTACACATTTTCTATGGTATTTAAGTTACAGTATTTGTACATGTATTGCTATTGAAAGCAGTGTTTGTCTGTCCCTTTCTTTTCTCTGTACTGGTGGCTCTGGCTTTTGAAACAATGTAACATAAGCCAACCAATTAACAGACATCTCTTGCTGGAGGAGACTGGCTTTTGCAACATTGTTAATAATGGAACAACCAGGAATTATGCAAATGTTGCTTTCAATAGCAATTACATTTACAAATAACTTTTAAAGCACCAACATTAATTTTGGAACGTTGCTTAAAATTGTGTTTTCTTTTATTAGGCACAAAGTAATTTTTCAGATTGACATGCCCTTTAACCCAATCTGTGACACTCCACCACTATGTATATCTGCCCTGCAAAGTAGATGGATTGTTAATTGTGAAATAATCACCTTTGTCTCAGACTGATGTCCCTGTGCTGCTGCTCAGCTCCTAAAACTAACCCTGAGGAACAATGTAACAACTTCATATATATCAAGACAAGATGTGGACATTTTACACTATCCTCTGAAAATGTAGCAACATGCATTCTAGCACTATCCCTTCAAATAGAGGCAATGAATATCAACTCTGATATTCCTTTCATTTAATACGATGGCCAGTAAACATGTAGGGCTAATGCACGAGAATGTTAGTTGGAAAACAATTGGCTATGGTTATTTACCTCTCTAATTGTGAGGCAAGTGTGAAGAAGCACAAACAACCCTTATTAATTAAACAGCAGCACCGATTATGTGCCTTGGATACGGTTAAAAAAAAAACCAAAAACATAAAATTAAAGCATATTGACATAATATGTAGGGAAGACTGGATTGTCTATTTAAAATGTTAACTTAATATGCAGTAAATATTCTTCATTAAGTGCACTTCCACAAGCTCCTTGTTGAGGATATAGCAAGCAATCATTTGTTTCCCGACAACCCACCATCTACCATAGCAAATTTGGCTGAAAATGCACTTCTGTCAGTAAACTCTTGCCGAAAAATAAAACCGTGCTAAACTCTACCCCTTCACACGACCGAGAGATCGGGTTCCCCAAGCGAACACGGTATACTTTACAAGACGTGAAGACAACAATAGTGAAATGATGATTTTTCTTTTTAATTCTTTTGTTTGTTTGTGCTGTGACTAAAGTAAAAAGATTGCAAGGCTGCAGTTTAACATTCCAAGTTAGCCCTCCCAACTTTATCATTAACTACAATATTATTTGTCTCACAAAATCTTTGGGGCTAGAACAGCAGTAATTGTATCACACTTTTTTTTTTTTTTTTTT
>CM044434.1:100615293-100645306 GCA_024363595.1 Xenopus borealis
AGACCATTCACCCTCCCCTTCGTTTAGTTTCTTACCGTCAGTGCTGGTGTTATAAAGAAAGAAACCTTGGAAGCCAGCGCCTTCCCCCCCCTTGCCTACTCAATGCAGACCTCTACAGGAGAGGGATACAATTGCCGAAAAAAGCGGTGTAGCGTGTATCAAGCAACTCAGTTGCGTATATAATCAGTATCGTGCCCATTCACCCTCCCTTCAAAAGTCAATCCCCAAGATAAGTCCTGCCTGTTCTACGTGGGGAACGCCTGGGAGCTACTCCCCCATCGTCCACCTATGCCGCCTGCCCTACGCGTTTCGCCGATTATTTGGCTTCCTCAGGGGCATAATTCCCTGGTAAGGGGACTTAAGTCCCTGGAGTCTGGTAAGCACCCTAATAATTATTTTTTTCAGGCCTGATGCTCAGAGGAAAATCTGTATGTGAGCTGAAGAATTGCTGGATCTGAGTGCAGTATGAGAGAAATCCTAGAGTCATGTGTTGGAAGGTAGATTAACAGAGCACAGATGAAGTTCACTGGCAGATAATATACAGCAGGGGTGTCCAACCACGGCCCAAGGGCCCCATGTGGCCCAGGAGGGATATGAATGCGGCCCAGCTTGAAACGTTCGGTTCCCAAGGAAACATCACGTTGCAAAGGATATAGAGTAGGCAGGAGGGGGGGGGGGACTGCCCATTGCGCAGTTAGACTTATTAGTATATTATTACTATTTAATATCCAGGAGTCCCATATTCCAGTGTATAGCTCCATCTGGTTATCTAACTGGTATTATGACTTATGCCCCTGATGAAGCTGTGTTATCGGTGAAACGCGTAGGGCAGGTGGCATAGGTGGACGATGGGGGATAGAACGTAGAACAGGTAGAAATTGTTGGGGAATGGTTTGAAAGGGAGGGTGAATGGGTGCCATTACGATCATCGGCAACTGAGTTGCCAAATACACGCGGTTCCTATTTTGTACTATTGCCCAATTAGACCCACGCTCTGCAGAGCACTACAATCGGAGCTGGATGTGAGGGGGATTAGCTCCCACGTTGTCCCTACATCATACTGTCATTAACAGTGGGGATTTGGATGGAAGGGAGGGTGAATGGATGACACTATGAGCGTGTTGCAACCGAGTTGCCACTTCTATTATTGATTTCTGCATTACACTTAGATGTGACCATCGTTCCACTGAATGCCTAGGGTTTTATTATATGTTTTGTAGGGACATGGTCCCACACTACTCACATATTCTCAGAAGTAGTCTGTTGTCGTGTTCGTTTGGCAGAATTTATTTTGTTTAATTTCATGCATTATTAATAAAAGTTAAGTTTCAGACTGTATACTCTTCGTATCCGAACTGGTTAGCTGAAGGTTTGGGGTTGTTATATAAGCTATAGGTAGCAACCATTTACAAACCTCGATTGTTTCTCGTTGACTATTTGCATTTCTAACCTGCGGATTTTGAAGCAGTATTAGACTGTATAACTCAACATTTTGAGGGTATCCAACTGGTATTGTAGTTTTTTTTTTGTGTATTTTCTTTTACTTTTGATTTATAAAAGTGTGTATTTCATGTGCGGCCGCAGACAATTTTTCTTTTTCCAATGTGACCAGAGGGAAGCCAAAAGGTTGGACACCCCTGATATACAGGGAAATACATATAGGGAAGGACAACGTTTCACTTATTAGGATATAGCGACATTGGAAGCTTACCTGTCTGTATCTGGGCCGTTTTTGGCTATAATCATCTTTAATTTGCCTAGCCCACCCACAGGGGCTCTGTCCGTCCCTGTGGTAAATTGCAAGAACAAGCTTTTCTGTTCCTCAGTGAAAGAGTTTACGATTTCCCAAAACTCTCTGAAAGATAAAGACACAAATGTTATTTCAATAGTTACTTGAAGGGGAAAAAGCAAAATAAAAGCAAAGAATTATGGGGCCTATTGTGAAGTTGCCATGTAAATATTGGTGCATTTAACAAGCTGTGTATTCATGACTGGCATAAAATAATTCTGCTGCTTATTGAAAAAGCTTTGGGGGGAAAAACAACCATCACTTATTGCTGTTTTTACTACAATAATTTACTTACTGCCTGCATTTATTTTTCTTTTGACTGTAATGGGTTACACTATAAAAATGGTCACAAAAGAGAATACTTTACTTTATATTGTTTTTTGCAGCTTTTGGGTGTTTCTGTAACTAAAACATACACACAATATTACAGGTATACATTCACACAGGTATGGGACCCGTTATGCAGAATTCTTGGGATCTGAGGATTTCCAGATAACAGATTCCATACCTGTATATTATATATTCATCCAAGTCATGGTGCATCTAATATAAGTAATTCTAAAACAACTGGACTTGCTGAGTAATCAGTGGAGATGTTTCACTACTCATCCGAGCAGCTTCATGAACTGAAGAAGTTGCTCGGATGAATAGTGAAATATCTTCAATGATTACTCCGCAAGTCCAGTTGTTTTAGAATTACTTATAAAGTAAGTTGTTTATTTACAGAGCACCACTGATCCACAGTGTTCAAAGAGATTAACAAATGCAAAATATAAAAACATATCATGGCTCTATATAAAGGTTTTTTGGTTTTAAAAATTCTCTGGTCTGACATTAACAGAATTAAAGGACAAGGAAAGTCTTTTTAATTACTGCTTAAGGGTTGGGGCAGACAGGCAGATTTAGTCGCCTGGCGACTTACCGCCTCTTCTGCGCCGCGACAATCTCCCCAAATTGCCTACTTCCTGCCTTCCGTCTGCTTGAGTGAAGAATCGCCTGCGCTAATGCACTCGCTGCTCTTTGATTTCCGAAGTCGACCCAAAGTTTACTTGTGAGGCAACTTTGGAAATCGAAGCGCTGCAAGTGCATTAGCACAAGCAATTCTTCATTCAAGCAGATGGAAGGGGAAATTGTTGCCGCGCAGAAGAGGCGATTAGTTGCCAGGCGACTAAATCTCCTTGAATCTGCCCCAACCTTAAGTGCTTGCTTATTTATATCACTTTAAGTAGCAGCCTCCTGCTCTCTCAGATCGCTAACGTTGTGCAAATATTTTTAAAGGGGATGTAAAATCAAAAAACAATATTGCAGCAATTTAAGTTCCAAAAAGCTTTATTTCACAAATTACAAGAACCAACTTTACACAAACTTTGAAAATAGATGCCGACAAAAACAACCTCCACTGCGCAACATCTCAGCGATCTTTGGGATACTATGGGAAACTGCAACTCCCATAAAGAGCCTAACCCATTTTAAGGGATGGGAAAAAAGAGCTGAACAGAACTTTCAATGCACAGGAGAGAGAGGATATTATTTCTATATCTTTCATGGGTCAAAGGAGCTCCAGAATTCAGGAAAATAATTACAAAATCATCACAAGGTGGTACAATACACCCGTCAAGCTTAACAAAATATTCTCAGGCACCTCAGACAAATGCTGGCTATGTGGCTCCTCTACGGGCACGTTATTACACATACTGTGGGACTGTGCTGAAATACAATTCTTTTGGGTGAAATTCACATTTGCAATGTGGAATTACAATTGTTGATACCCAAAGACCCGGCAACTATCCTCCTCCATCACAATGTATATCCTGTATCCACTTACAAGAAAACATTAATGCCTTGAAAGCAGCAAAGATACAAATTCCCCAAAAGTGGAAATCACCAACGATACCTACCATAGCAGAATGGACACTAGAAATGGAGGACATCCGCAAATTCGAGGACCTACAAGCAGAGTCACCTAAAGCACAAAGAATCCACTAGGCAACCTGGAGACCATGGCTCTCATATAATGAAACTAACAAAGGAAACACTACCCTATAAAGCTTAATAGAGGTGTAGCCCGGCCAAACTAGGAAGTCAATAGACCACTGGGCTGACACCTATAATACAGGGTAAAGAAAATTGTAATCCCCCTTAAGTAGTATATATCCCTCAAAGTGACAAAAACACCAAGGGTATAGTAGCCAACCCGCTTGGGGACTGAAACTGAACACGGACTTAGACAAACACTATTCTGCCTGGAACGCCCCACACCCTCCCCCCACAACCCCTGGTTATCCCAGCTCTGGACATACTTTGATCAGACAGGGCAGAAGTGACAAAGACCAACTCCAGTTATAATGTGCTAAACTTATCAAACTAATTTAATTTGCTTTATCATCTCTGTATAAACAAACTTAAACAGCTGGAATATTTTACAACACGTTGTATAAAGTGTAACAATATAACAATTTTAATAAAAAAAAAAATCTTGCCTCTTGCTCTCCCAGATCGCTAACTTTGTTTTTGCAAATTTTTTTAAAGGGGATGTAAAGTCAAAAAAACAATATTGCAGATACTGATCATAAACATAAAAAGAAACAGATTTGAATTTTACTTCAACTATCAATATTGTACAGTTTCTTTAAAACAACCGATTATGTGCAGCTGAATTCACTGTTCGTTTCCTCTCCTTGCTGAAGCTATGCACAGGACCTTTCCCAGCTGGTCAGGGAGAGTGGCAGGAAAACCATCAGGTACTGCTGTGCTGCTCTGCATTCTGAAGGAAACGGAAGCAGATTATGTATCGTTAAGATTTACCTCGGTGAGAGACAACCCCTCTCTGCTGCCCTGCCCTTTGGAATGCTGACAAGTGCTATGGCTGGTTGGGAAAGCTTCAGCAAGGAGCGGAAACAAACAGCGGTATTCAGCAGTATTGAAGTTCAAATATGCTTCTTTTAGGTTTAGAAGCAGCACCTGCAATAGTTTTTTTTTACCTTAAATCCCCTTTAAATCCAATAGTTTTATCTTGTACTTTTCTCCTTCTGTAGTATCTTGTGTCCTCCTGCTTACATCACCATGTGTGTCCTTTCCTATGATCTGCACATGTGTTTAAATTGCGGACAGCAAGATGGCTCCCACAGAAGACCATGTGCTTGCGAGAAATACAATCTGTGCGAATCAGAGCATGCGTGCTGGTTTTGAGCACCGAGCAATGTATTTTGGGGAGTTTGCTTTCTGTACTTAGCAATTCTATGAAATCATCAGCTCCAGATCTTATAAACAGCTTCACACTTCAGCCAAAATAACTACACTATTAGCCTGTACTGAGGTACCCCTTTCCCTGCACAAAATATGGTCTTTAGGCTTACCTTGCCCTTTAAAGGAAAGAAAATGTGCAGGTCCTTTACAGAGGAAAGGTAATAAAATACATTGTTATTCTAAAGCATGACAAATTTAGATTTAAAAATACCCAAAGTTAAACATTTAACCCCAAGGACAAGAACACTAAAGTATTTCCCCTTTAGAGCAGGATAAAAATCAAGGTACTTACTTAATAATATTTGAATCTCTGGTATAACCACCATCATATTCTGTAGTATCTTTTAGAGCTTGGAAATCTACATTCTGAGAATAACACACCTTATTAATATTTTGCACTCTTAAGAAACACACAATACAAAAGAAAAAGTGCAAAAAAAAAAACAAACAAAAAAAAACAAAACTCACCCTACTTCCACATATTAGAAGTTCAATTTCCTCTGGTCTAAACAGATATTTCAAAGGCGATTCATTGGTAACCATGTGAAAGCCCCTCCTGAAGGCTTTAAACTGCTTTTCCACTGATTTATTTAGAATATAGTCTGTATATAGACTGACAAATTCCTAAGAGGAAAACGATAAATATGTATCAGAGACACTCTCACGTAAATATATATCTTATTAGGCAGTGGCAGCACTTGAATGGTGACATTTTTGACATTGCTAAGGTTTTTATTTTTTCTGCATAAAGAAAAAATTAATTTTTGATTGGATTTTTGGGGAATATACCTCTTCAAGGGCAGACAGCTCAAACTTGAGTGGAAGACAGTCAGGGATGAAAATAGAGCTACAAGTAAGCAAGGTCAAATAAGGCTATAAATACCAGAACTCTTCAATTTACTCATAAATGATGGATAAAAGAATGTGCCTGTACTGTTCCAGAGCTAAGCATCAGGTGCCAATCTCTCAAGAGTTGATGTGCCTGTTACCGACATGCAGGGATGGGACAGGCAACAATGTTCTTGGAAACAGCAGGTGGAGAGGAGACTAGTAACATCTACAGAAACTGGATTCAGCTTTTTCAATCGCCCAACAGTTTGCAAAATATCCACCTTTTGGGAGCAGGATCCAGAAAGTATATTTAAAGGTTTAATGGTGCAGAAAAATATTCGATAATTTAAGCTATGTACCTTTCTGTTCTCATTTGTAATTGGGATTGTATCCCCATTTTCCTTTAAGTCGTGCATTAAAGGATTTCCAAAGAGGTCAGTCTGAGAGATCTGGAACGTCATCATCATATCATCTTCAACACTGCCTTCATACCCCAACAATTCTTTTAAACTCTGGTAAAGAACCTGGAAAAGAACAGATGCAACATAAATCTTCATTGTGTGTGTAATGCTTTATAGATTTTACTTGACTGCAGAACAAAAACATTGCCTATAATTTGAGCCTCAGTTTCAGCAAATGTCAAAAGGTATAGAAGATTAATGAAGTAAAGATCTTGTACTTTTTGAGAGGTGGCCGCTGCTTTCTATCCCAGGTTCAGTTTGCACTGACTGGCATGGCATATGTCTTGTCAGCTAACACTTGGGTAGGATTTCTTTCGGAGAAAATGTTAACTTCTGCGGTCTCACTGTGAAATCAGCCCTTTGTACACGGACAGAATGATATCGTCCCTGTCAGTGCATACTTAAAGGTGGGGCAGAATCGCAATCAGTTTTCTTATTGGGTGTATTTATGATGTTGTGGAAAACGCCAATAGTAAAACTAACCTTAGGGTAGGGGCAGACAGGGAGATTCGGGGAGATTTAGTCGCCTGGCGTTTTTTGCAGGCGACAATCTCCCCGAATTACCTTCTCCCTGTCTGCCGATCGTAAAAGCACAAAGCGTGAGTTTCCTCACGAGGTATCTTCGGGCGATTCCGGAAATCGCCGCGCCTGCACAGGCGCTTTGTGCTTTTACGATCGGCAGACAGGGAGAAGGTAATTCGGGGAGATTGTCGCCTGCAAAAAACGCCAGGCGACTAAATCTCCCCGAATCTCCCTGTCTGCCCCTACCCTTAGACATCTGTTTTGTAATGTACTTTTTTTGTACTGTTTTGTAAGAACTTTTTGGACCACCAACCGTTTCTGGTGAGTCTGAACTAGAATCTCAGCAATGGATCACATCAGTCTACTCTATTTAAATAAAGATTTCATTTTAATTACATTCTAATTTTCAATAAATTTCTTTAAGACCGCAATCCAAGTGCAAAGTGGTCTTGAATTACACTATTCAATAAATAAGAACTACTGATTTCAATCAAAAAAAATCTAGAAAAAAAAAAAAAAAAGTATCAATGTAGAATGTATTTTATAGTACCATGCAGGAGGTATTTGGAAAATGTATCAAATATGGTGGCACAACAGCCTATAAGAAAGTTTACCAGCCAAGGGTTTTGTCCTGGACCAATGGGGCATGCCCAACATATCAATATCTTTAAAGGGGGAACTATTGTGAAACTGAAAATTTCATGCAGAATTTGTGCAAAAGGCAGTTATAAATTTTATTTGTACTGGAATCAGTTCTTTTAGTGAGCTCTAATACATCTGCTAGGAAAAGAAGCCCCCTATAAGATATATTGTATCCAACGGTCAATGAATATCCGTCACCCAACTGCTGCATGAAGAGAGAATGAAGAGAAACGGATGCTGATCCTAAGAGGAAACTATTGTGAAATTGAAACTTTAATATAAGCTTCATGGTACTGAAATAAGAAATTTTCTAAATACAATAAATTAAATATTCTGTAGCGTTTCTGAAATAATCAAGTTTATCTTCACTATCCCTGTCTCAGCATCTGTCTTCATTCAGCAGTGAGGTGCAAGATATTCAATGACAATTGCATCCAATATATATACGGGGGGCTCCTTTGCGTAGAAGATGTATTAATGCTCACTCTATTACCAAAAATCATGTCTCTCGAAATGCAGAATTTGTGCAAAAGGCAGTTATTTAGTAAAATTTTTTTACTGGAACAGTTCTTTGAAAGGAAGCCCCTATAAGATTTATTGGATCAAACGATCAATGAAAATCTGTCACTCAACTACTGCAAGAAGAGAGAATGAAGAGAAACAGATACTGAGAATGAAGATTGATTATTTCAGAAACAATGCAGAATTTTTAATTGATTGTATTTACAAAATTTCTTATTTCAGTATGCTGAAGCTTATATTTTCATTTTTGCGAGTTTCCCTTTAAGCTTACATTGAATAGAATTCACTTAGAAATTTGAAGCAGCAGAAGGCAGAGTTTCAATAGCAGCAATACAGCAAAAGGCAAAATAGATCGTACATTATGATAAAGATTACATTATGATAAACTTACAGGATGAGAATCAGCAAGGTCATGGAAGGTTCCTTTTTTCCCCATTAATTTTCTATACACAACCATCGGAAAATGCACATCTAGAATGCAATTATTGTAAATTGCAAGGCCCAATACAATTCCAATAAGTGTAAACTGTCCTTCTGTCTCAAAAGAGGATGTATTGAACCAAAAGAGTTTAGTGGACTCATCATAAGTAAACATACCTATAAAAGAGAATAAAAATTTTACATATAAAAAAATATATATCAGAGCAAGTAAATCTGTACAACATGGGTCTTAGAGTACAACTTCTTTATCATGAAGATTGCTGTTTCAGCTTGCTCTCATACAGGCATTTGTGTGTGTGTCAAGATTTTATTTTTGGAGTTACTGGTCCAGTAATATCTCCAAATATTAGCCAGTTTTACTGCAGTGAGAGAGGGAGACAAACAGACACTTACCAATATCAGGGTTGAAAATTTCTTCAACAACTAATTGGAAAAACTCTTTAGAAACACCTCCTTCGTCTACTCCTTGTTCTCCCTCAAATTCCACATACAATTGCTTCTTCAAATCTGCAGGATTTTCCATGGCAATCATCTCAAGCTGCAGATAGTATGTTTAGTAAAAAATGAAAATTAGTCAGTAAAGAAAAAAACAAAAAAAGTATAGTACATTGAAGAACATATTCCAATCACATACAAAGTCTTCTTTATAGTAAAAAGTTTTTATTGACAATATGATTTTCAAACAGTCAAATTAATTTTATAAACAAGACTCAAATCGTCAGCATAATGGTTCTGCATCACATAAAGTAAGAAATCAAAAGCAGTTTCAAATATGCAGGGTTTTATTTGCTTTGTAAAATGCTCAGAATCACAAGGTAAGCAGTCATTATTAGGGATTATTTTCATGGCAAACTCTAAAGGGTTTATTTATTAATATTCGAATGGTAAATTTTAATTCAAATTTTTGAGCTGGATTTTGGGAATAATCCAAACTCGAATTCAAGAATGATCATTCAAATTCAATAGTACGCCACCTAAAACCTGCAGTGTTCATGTAGAACTCAATGGCACAGATCCAGTGACCCATTTGAAGATGGTAATAACCTTCCTGACATTCGATAGAGAAGTTTCACAGTACACTACAGGAACTAATGTCCTCTTCAATGCTTATTTAAAGGGATCCTTTTTTTTCCCTCCAAAATGCATCAGTTAATAGTGATGTTCCAGAAGAATTCTGCATTGAAATCCATTTCTCAAAAGATCAAACAGATTTTTTTATATTTCATTTTGATATCTGACATGGGGCTAGACATATTGTAAATTTCCCAGCTGCCCCAAGTCATGTGACTTGTGCTCTGATAAACTTCAATCACTCTTTACTGCTGTACTGCAAGTTGGAGTGATATCACCCCCTCCCTTTCCCCCGGGAAGGTAACCAGATAACAGCTCCCTAAAACAAGAGAACAGCTGCTACTTTCCTAAGAACACAGTCTTACACCTCTGGCACCTTTTACTACCTTATAAATCGGATCAACACATCTTTTACTGTAGCCCCCCTCACCCCAAAAACAACTCTCTAGAATCAGGGAAAAGCCTAATTATCAGTATCCCAAAAACAGCAGCAAACATGTATTTCTAAAATGAAACAAATACGTCACAAAGCACATCAAAGTGATATGGACACAAAAAAAAATACTTACAATATTTAAAAAATTAAAAGCTCCCATTAGGTCATGTAGATTGTTTTTCGCTATTAGGGCTGATTTTGCAAGTAACCGTTACTTGAAATTCCCAAACCAGATTGTTGGAGCAGTGAGTTTGAAAAGACATTGCTTCCCTATGGTAACAAAAAGCAATGCCACCTGAACTTCCTGTTTTGCTCACAAGTTGCTCAGCTAAAATGATTGCAAATGCTTTAAAATTGCAACCAAAACCTGAAAGACATGTCAATCTGCAAGAAGCCCCAACAAAGTCTCAATGTTGAAAAAAGACCTGTTGAAGAGGTTACAGTTTGCCAAATAACACATTGACTGGCTTAAAGAGAAATGGTGCAAATCCCACGAGCCAGAAGGTCATCGGCAAAAAAGTAATAGGGGTCAACTTGTGACCATCTAGCTGCCTATCTCACAAGTAAATATACTACATGGGAACTAGAGTTGATTTTAGCATTTCTTAAAAAAAAAAAAAAAAACCCACCTGTGCCACAAAAAAAAAAAAGATATATTTAAAAACTTTGTCTGGCTCCCATATGCATAAATAGGCAATGCTTACTTATTCTGAACTGCTCATTGCTATACATAATGTGAACAAAGTAATGCACATGTATTATCTAACCAATATATAGATATATTATCTAGACAAAACCCTTTTTGTATAAAAATGTTTTCATTTAATTATGGCCATAGTAAACCAACTTCTGTAGGGATCAGAATAAAACTGAGAAAATTCTGATGCCTTATTGAACATGTGACCTACAAGCTCCATCTGCTGGTGGTATACTTGTAGCAAATAACTGCTAACTAATGTGCTTTTAGGTTAAAGAACAAGTAAACGTTTTTTTTTTCTATCTCTAAATTTGCTCTAAACAGCCCCTCAAATTAATGTACCTTAGTCCCTGCTGCAAGTCTGCTCTGGTTTCTGTGTTATCAGCAGCTTGTTTCCCCTTCTTCCTGGTGCAGAGTGAAGCCCAGCCCCTTAGCTTTCTGAGCTGACCTTATCTCTCAGACTAGTCTTGGAGATCATTTGCATAATGTGACATAGCAGAGAGCAGTGTGTGTAGCAGCTTTTGCTTGGGGAAACTAGCTTACTAATGAAACACTGGCTCCCTCTTCCTCTCTATTGTGGAACAGCAGCAAATGGACTGCTCAGTAAACTAAGGGGCGGGGCTTCACTCTGCACCAGGAAGAAGGGAAAGAAGCTGCTGATAACACAGAAACCAGAGCAGACTTGCAGCAGGGACTAAGGTACATTAATCTGGGGGGCTGTTTAGAGCAAATTTACAGAAAGAAAAACATTTACTTTTCCTTTAAAGGAAAAGAAGTGTGTTCTTCGCACTGAGAGGGTACCCATTATATTGGGTACCCATTATAAAGCTGCTGTAAATTGGCTTTGCCTTATTGTACTCTTGTATGCCCAGGGGATAATTTGCTTGGTTAGTCTATTTATCAACAAGCAATTGGAAAGGAGGTTGCCAGATTAGGACTAGGAAACTCATACAGAAACACAAGCACCACATTCCTAGAAATGTAAAGCAAACCAAATGGCATGTACATTAAAACAAACATTAAAAATTAAAACCCTTTTTTGCTGTAGAACAATTAATAAGTAATTACTTAAAGTGATAGTGACACATTACAATTTTAACAGGAACATGTCACTAGTGTTGCTGTTGGATTTGTTATGAGAATGAACAGTTATGGGGGACACTCACACAACAGCACATCATTCTTAGCAGAAGTGATTATATTATCAAAAAAAAAAAAATGACTTTCAGATATTTTAATATTTTTATAAACAAAATAAAATACACTGCAAATGTAGTTACTGAAATTTAGAATAAAACTTACCCTAACAAGAGCATCATCAATGATGTGATCTCGCCGTACTTTGAGCCTCAAATAGGGGTTAAGTTGTTGCCCTTGCACCAGACTATACAGAACAGTTATTCGCCTTTCACTGTACATGCGGATTCTGTTGTCATAATACAGACCAAGATTCTTTGTAACTGCATTCAGGATAAAGGGGCAAGTCATAAAAGAGAATTTGTTTTCAGTCTCTACTTTAAAGAAAGTATAATCTTTGTCCATTTCTAGAACATCATTTAGTGGTTCATTAACAAATTCCTCGAAAGGGATGAGAGGTTTCCTGCAATCAATCGTTTTAACGTCAATTTCGGTTTCAAGGGGATCTACCCGAGGACCTTTTTTGTTCCTCCGTTCTTCCCCTAGCAGTTCCTGCAGAGTTAGTTCACTGGACTCAGGAACAGGTTCGTCGTCTTCCTCTTCATTATGGTCAGTTTCGATCTCTCCACCAACAACGTTTGAATAGTAAACCATTTTTAAGCACTTTGTTGCTGCAACAATAGCATCATCGTCATTGACTAAATTTCGACTATTAAACTCATTACTTATGACTTTATAGGTTATAAGTTGCTGAAATGTTTCCATCATTCGACGAATCTGTTCAGCGCTGTACTTTGACCAGAGACAGATCAATTTTGCTTGTGCTGCTAATGGCAATTTGCTCATTGCTTTGCAAAACAACGGTAAAGCCATTTCCAGGTACTCGGGACTATGGAGATTACCATTCTCCATGACGATTATAAACAAATTAAGATAGTTGGGATCTCGTGAATAAACATTATGATATGTTAAGTCACATTCCACATTAGGAGAGAGGTACACAAGTGCATTTAAAAAGGCACTTTCTATTTTCTCATTAGCAAGTAACCTGTGATACACCCGTCGAACTGCTTCTATATCTAGAGACACTTCTTCAGGGCCCAGTTTCTGTATGTTGTTGTCTCCAAGTGAATTGTCACCTAACCTTGAGGATGATGCTCCAGAATCTTCTTCCATTGCAGCAGCAGATGATGCAGCTTTTTCCTTTTCATCTTCATCCTTATCTTCATCCTTTTCTTGCAAGGATTTTAGCTCTTCTTTTGTATGGTGTTTTGCTTTTCGGAAACTTTGAACCAAAGCTTCTGCACTAGAAAAAACTCTCCCGATCACTCGAATTAAAGGCGAGTAGTCTTCTCTTTCTCTACACAATTCCAGAATTTCATACACTTTTTCTTCAGACAAAAAAGTGACATCTAAATAAAAGGACAAATTTTGTTTTAATCAGCATTTGTAACTTGCAGAGGTTCATTTAAGTAGGTATACGGACTAGACACCGTTTTTTAGATTTCTATTCTTTACTACTGTTATTTATAGAATATTGTTTCACAGTGGCCAAGCACATTTTTACAGGTGACAGTGTGATTTTAGATTCTAAGTTCCTTCAGACAGGGCACTCTTTACTTCTTGTATTACTGGACAATGCAGTGGAATAAGTTGGTATTTATAAACAAGTTATCTTTATTAAGATGAATTATAATAACAATGGCAAAAGTTATCTGAAAACTGACTAGGTCTGCCCCATCTGCTAAAAGGGCTAAAGATGGCCATACATGCAGAGATCCACTTGAGGTGGACAATTTCAGGTGCCCCAGGGTCCAACAATCAAATCACAATGCAGAGAATGCAGGTGGTCAGCATCAACTATGGTTTCATCGACTCCTTGATTTTACCCATTGACACCTGGTCAATTTTTGATATTTATCATGGAAGCCTTTCAGAGGGCCTCATGCACTGCCCAATAAGCTGCTGACAGTCTGTGTGCAGCTTAAATCGGCTCATATTTGTCCACTAACTCCATGCATGCTTCTGGTGAATCAATTCAAAATTACATTTCTATTTTATCAGAATAATGAACTTGCTTCACTAAGTGCTGTGTAGAATACTACAAAAGTAGTTTTGTCAAATGCAATAACCCATAGCAAACAAATTATTGCCTCACTTAGGGTCATTAACAATTAAAGAAATGAATACACCAACTGAAAGAGGGCCCAAGCCATTGCACATACCACAGTTTGTTTTATTTTTGGTCAGACTGTCAAATTCAAATAAATAAGCATGCAACCAACTAATTTTCCCCAAATGATTTTCCAGTGGCTTTCAGAAGTAGCCTGAAGTTTCCATGCAATATGCATGTTAGCCACTGGAAAATCAGTTTAGCTGGCTGTGCTAGAGGAGATTAATCTTGGGGCAACTAATCTCCTCATGTGCCACTGCCCTAAAAGATAAAACTCTAAAAGGGAAAGATTCACTGTAACAATGAGGGCAAGAGAAAAAAGGTGTGGTGGAAAATAGACAAAGGAAATACAGAGAGAAAGAAGATAGATAAAAAAAACAAATCAAATGTTCAACACAGTATCCTCAGCCCCTTTGATAACATGAACTGAATAACAAATGCAGCACTAATAAGCAAAAGAAGGAAGAATTACCCCTTTTGACTTTATTCCCTAATGAATACTAAAGCTACCCACAAACTATTTATTGGCAGTAGCGGAAGCAGTGTTATGCGATTTCAGGGTAATTTTATTATTCATTAGGGAATAAAGTCAAAGGGGTAATTCTTCCTTCATTTTAAAACTAATAAAATTCAGTGAATTGGTGATTGCACCCCATTGTGGCGGAGAGTATACAATTGTTTAGCTAACAAATGCAGCACTACTACCAAATGCTAAAAGAAATATATTGCTAAATTACCTTTAAAGTCGTCTCTGGGTCCATGTAGGTCTTTCTTGTTCATCTTTCTTTCTGTGCAGGAGTTGTTATGGGAGCTTTTTGAATTGTTCTCTAGATAAGATGAGCTTGTTCCTTTCTTGGAGGGATGAGGATCACAGAGTTTCGCATTAACCTTATACAACTCGAGGGCCTTAATGGCTGCTGCATTATTATCCATACGCAGAAAAGTGGGATAGGAAGCACAAAATTCATTCGTGCAGGTTTCATTTCCACAACCCTCAGTTAACTGGTGGTAGTAGCGTTCTATTAGATGCTTTGCAGCTGCTCGCTTCCTGTTCCAAACATTCAAACAGGCATGTGGATTAGTACAGCTTTCATATACAAAGCTCATTCACATTGTTAGTAAGCAAGGTTAGTTCATCACTTATGCACAAATCAGAATGGAATCGGGAGATTTATAAAAACAAGTTGAAATTGTAGATTATCTTACTTACAGAGATGGTTTAACACAAACATTATGGTCTTGTATGTAATTTGTATGATTGAGGTGTACACCCTTCTGCTGCAAAGTGGCTCTTAAAGGAATTGTTCGGTGTAAAAATAAAAGCTAGGTAAATAGATAGGCTGTGCAAAATAAAACATGTTTTTAATATAGTTAGTTAGCCAAAAATGTAATGTATAAAGGCTGAAGTGACTGGATGTCTAACATAATAGCCAGAATACTACTTCCTGCTTTGCAGCTCTTGGTTACCAGGCAGTAACCAGAGACTTGAGGGGGGCACATGGGTCATAACGGTTTGTATTTGAATTTGAGCTGCATGCTAAGGATCAATTTCAAACTCGCTGATGTCCCATCTGGCCCCCCTTAAAGTCGCTGACTAACTAAGAGTAAAGCTGGCCATACACAGGCAGATAAAGCTGCTGATATCAGTCGTTTAGACCAATTTGAAGTTTATCTGCCCATGTACGGGGGCTCCTGATGTGTCTTCCCAATTGATATGTGGCCACGATATCGATCGGAAAGGTTTGCTTTCCTCCCGAACGACCCGTCGGAGCCCATTGCTCTAGTCGTGAACCAAACGGTTGGCCATAGGGCCGAACATTCAGATTACCCCCAATATAACCCTGCTGTTGGTGATCTTTGCGTCTATGGCCAGCTTTAGAGAGCTAAAAAACTAGAAGTTGTATTCTGACTATTATGTTACACATCAAGCATTTATACATTTTTGAAATTTTTTATTTTGCACGGCCTAATTACTCCGTTGTTATGTTTTACAATGAACTGTTCCTTTAAGACTACTTGTGAATTCCCAAGTTTAAGCTTGGAGAAAGCTTGGCATTCCCTCATTAAAATCAACAACAAAAAAATCCACAAAATAGTTAAAATGTTTTAGAAATGTAATAAAATAAAATTGCTCTGTATGAAGCAGACATTAACTAGGCTACACTAGGGGGCAGATTTACTAAGGGTCGAATTTCAAATGCAAAAAAATATATGAAATTCAACCAGGGAATAGTGGGGAATTAAACTTATTTTTTAGTGCAATTCGATCGATCGAATAGGGAAAATTCGATCGAATTTGATTCAAATTGAATATTCGAACGATTTTTAAGCGATCGATTGAATTTTTCTTATTTGATCTTAGGGAATGATCCCCATTTCTGTAGGTTTAATCTGGCGAAGTAGGTGATTGAATTTAAATTTAAAGGGGAAGTATTCGACCATTGAATTTTCGAATATAATTAAATTTGAATATTCGATGGTCGAATTTGCCTAATTTGCATACTCGAAATTCGAATCTTTTTGAAAATTCGATAAAATATTCAAATCCTTCATGTGAATTCATGTGAATTTAGTAAATCTGCCCCTAGATGTTTTGTAATGTCTTATAAACATCCAATCAACGATCTGGAAGAATAGTCATGTATAATGATGAATGTTACTCTATGGCAGACAAAAACTACAAATATCCAACCTGCAGCATTCACTTATTGCAAAGGACAAACACTTCACACTCATAGGTTGTATACTGTTAAATAGCAACTACCAAACATGGTGTAACATCAACTTCCCGTTTTAATTGAATAAACAATAGGCAAAAGAATCTGTTGAGCACAAGCCATACACACTGAATTCATGTTGAACAAGGAAACTTTTTGCATTTGGATTGCTACACTGCTTTTTTTTTTTAACCAACATCTGTTATTACACAGGTTTATAAATACAAATTATTTTACGCATATGGCATGGAGTTAAGGTTGCAATGAGTAGTGCATATTAATGCCATTTCTTAATTGGGGGTGTGGCCAAGAAATGGCCATGTTCAAAAAACTATTTGCGCAGCAATTCTTTTTGCTCTTCTTTCCATTTCCAGGATGTTGGGAGGTATGATATAGAAACATAAAATGAGAAACTATCCTAGTGCAACCATGTCTCATGCAAGACAATGATTACAATTTAATAATAACTTACTAGTTGTCAAAAATCTTTGCAGACTGTTCTTCCATAACACAAAGCAGACGTTGGATATTCAGCAGAACTTTCCTTATACAGATATGGGCTTGGTTATCTGGAAACCCATTATATAGAAAGCTCAGAATTATGGAAGTCACCCACAGACTCCATTATATTAAAATAATCAATTAAAAAAAAAAAAAAAAACTAGTTATTTTTTCTCTGTAATACTACAGAGATAACCAGTAAGGATAGAATTAATCCTTACTGGTGACAAAACCAGCCAATTTAGTTTAATGTTTGCATGATTTTGCAGCAGATACAGGAACAGTAATGGCAGAAAAATTGTATATTTTTAAAATAATTTATATTTAATGGGCCTTTGTCCCACACTGGGAACACTGACCTGTTTGCTTCAGACACACTACTATAGTTTACATAAACAAGCTACTGTGTAGCAATGGAGGAAACTGAAAAAAGGTTATATGACTCAGGATAAATAGTGGATAACAGATAACACCATAATATCTGCTGTGTAACCTGAGCCTTTTCTACTTTGAATGGCCGCACCAAGGCCTTATTTATAGAAACAACAGTAGTGTTTCTGAAGCAAACACACCAGTTTTACTGGTGCAGGGCAACACTGCATTACATTTTTAATACTTTAAAACACATACATTTTTTTTATGTAACTGATCCTTTAAGGTATGGAGAGTCAAATTGTGGAAAGATCCAAGATCCAACCCCTGGGTAACTTCAACTTTCTAACTGATGTTTGAACATTATCCTGAAGAACTTGTAGATATTGAGTTGAATTCATCCACCCCTCGACTTTAAAGGGGTTTTTCACCTTTGAATTAACTTTTAGTATAATGTAGAGTGATATTCCGAGACAATTTGCAATTGGTTTTCATTTCTTATTGTTTGTGGTTTTATAGTTATTTAGCTTTTTATTCAGCAGCTATTTGGTTTCTAGAGTACAAATTACCCTAGCAACCCTGCATTGATTCGAATAAGAGACTTAAATATGAATAGGAGATGGACTGAATAGAATGATAAGTAATAAAAAGTGGCAATAACAATACATTTGTAGCCTTACAGAACATTTGTTTTTAGATGGTGTCAGTGAGCCCCATTTGAAAGCTGCAAAGAAACAGAAGAAAATTGCAAATCATTGAAAAACTATGAAAAATAAATAATGAAGACCAATTGAAAAGTTTCTTAGAATTGGCCCTTCTACAATATACAAAAATTTAACTTGAAGGTGAACCACCCCTTTAACAAGGGCCCCAGTCCCTGAAGTAGCCACACAGCCCCACAGCATGATGGAACCTACACCAAATTTGACAGTAGGTAGCAGGTGTTTTTCTTGGAATGCAGTGTTCTTCCATCCTCCAAAGCTCTTTGTTTGCAAATGACTGTAGATTGCCTAAATGAGCTTTTGCATGCAACAAGCGCGAGTGTCAAAAGGGCTTCTGCCATACAGATGTTCTTTGTGCAAATTGCACTGAATTATAGAACAATGTAGATACACCATCTGCAGCAAGATGTTCTTGCAGGTATTTGGAAGTGATCTTTGGGTTGAGATAGTTTTTTGTAGCCTTCCCCTAAACCATGATACTGAACAATCTATTTTCAGATCTTTTGAGAGTTGCTTTGAGGATCCCATGCGGTTACTCTTCAGAGAAGAGTCAGGAGAGAAACAGAAGGACAACTTGCAACTGGCCACCTTAAATAACTTTTCTAATGATTGGACACCTGCCTATGCAGTTGAAGGCCGAACAAGCTAATCCAGCCAATTTGGTGATGTCATTAATCAGTATTGAGCAGTTACATTCAAATTAGCCAAGTTACACAGGTAACCACATTTCTGAATGGCCAGTTTTTTTTACATATGATTTAATTTCCTACAACCAAATACATCTTCACAAAAATCTTTATCCAGAAAACACCCCGGCACTCGGATGTTCCTGGGAAATGAAAGACATACCACTGTTATCTTTTTTGTTGAAAGTGGCATCAATTATTATGCAGGCTGAGAGGGGTTCCCAAGCCTTTTCATTTGACTATATTACCACTGCCGAGTCGCTGGGATCAAAATGCCATCGACCACTTGGTTGAGACACCTACAGGAGTACCACAAACAGTTCTTGGCTTTCATATCAAATGCAAATTGGTGAACAAGACACTCCTAAAAGACACATGCAGAACCTGATGTTTTCCACAGATGACAATGAAAAATACTCAACAAGCCTTTTTGGATAAGCTTTAGATGCTTCTTTGGCTCTCTACTATATTTGATAGCAATGGTCTGATTTATTCCTGGCTCTAATGGGTAATGTTCCTCCTTTATTCCAAACGTATATAAGTTCACATCTTCAGCCCAGTTGTCAGCTATGTTTATTCTTTATCCCTTCCAGCAGGCCTTATGTTGCAGTGTGCAGGGTTTTTACTTTTTGACTGACCTACATGAGCAACATTCGTCAATTTTTTGCTTTATAGAACAATCAGCTTTCAGTTGCAAGACATCAAATTTTTTAAATTTTTTTTTGAAGACAGTACTTTATATCTTAGAATACGTTTAATGGAGGTCATGTTGCTCTACATTTACAATAATATCATACTGACGGACTTTCATTGGCTATATCAACTATGCTTTCTTTGATATTAAAGGGGAACTATCACAAAAATTAAAATTTAATATAAGCTTTACTGAAATAAACTTTCTAAATATAGTCAATAAAAATTCAAGAAAAATTCTGTACCGTTTCTGAGTTTATCTTCACAGTCCCTCTTTCAGCATCTGTGTCTGCTCATTCTGTCTTCATGCAGAAGCTGGGTGTCAGTAAGGCTAAGGCCAGACGGGGAGATTCGGGGGCGATCCGTCACCTGGCGACTTCTCGCCGCGACGGATCGCCCCCGAATCTCCCAGAATAGCTAGGCACCGCTGCGCACCAGTGCCTAGCTATTCAGGGGCGAGAACTCGCGGCGAGAAGTCACCAGGTGACGGATCTCCCCCGAATCTCCCCGTCTGGCCTTAGCCTTAAAACCAATATATCTTATAGGGAGGGGCTCCTTTTCCCTAGAAGATGTATTAGAGTTAACTATTAAGTTATCATGTCTCTTCATGCAGAATTTGTGCAAAAGGCACATATTTTGTTTGTACTGGAATCAGTTATTTGAGTGAGCTCTAATACATCTTTTAGGTAAGGAAGCCCCCTATAACATATATTGGATCTGTCAAGGAATATCTGACACCCAACTCCTGCATGAAGAGAGAATGAAGAAAAACAGATGCTGTTAATATAAACTTGATTATTTCATGCAACAATGCAGCATTTTCAATGCATTGTATTTAGAAAGTTACTTACTTCAGTATGAAGCTTATACAAAATTTTAATTTTCCACACTTCTGGGGCCGCTTTTCATACTGCGCATGCGCTTCAGAAGACATGGTGGCTAGAACCGGGAGCTCCCTCCTGGTGCAAGTAAGCCAGCACCTGCAGGGGGCATTTTTACAAAAAAAAAAGTACTAGAACCCCAAACCGGAATGCGGGCTGTATCAGCCCGCACCTTCAGTTTGGGGAAAATTTTTTGGGCCATAGGTGTCCTTTAAAGCACCAACAATTTTTAATGCATTCATTTTGGAAAGTTGCTTATAATTGTGTTTTCTTTTATAGGCAAAAAGTCATTTTTTGGGTTGACATGTCCTTTAAAACACTTTCATTTTTTGGTGTTAATGTTCCTTTAAGGCCGTCACCCACCTATATGTCATGTAGAAGGTAATCCCTCATGTGTGAAACTAACCTTAAACATTTTGGCAGCCCGCAGTGATTTTAACTTTAGTTCTCCCAAGGATTTTAAAGTTCTCCTTTAAATTGTAGACATGCAAAATCCCAACGATTCCCCACAAGCGAATACATTCGTTAAACGCCAGTAAAATTTCACCAGCGTCCAAAAACTGGCACCTGCTTACAAAACGAGATGCTCTGTGTTTAGCGAATTTTTCACCCTTTCGCGAATTTCTCTAGAAACTCTCGAAAAAAATGATTTGCCCATCACTGGACATAACAAAACCAGCTCTTAATAAAACACCACCATGCATTTATGTGTACTCAGTGAAACCATGAACACATGCAGCTCCCAATGTCATTTCTTTTCAGAATAATTTAAGGAAGCCCTTCCATGCTACTTCAAGTTCAGGCCACACACTGTCACATAGCAAACACATTGCCAACATACTCTTTAAATATAGCTTAGCAAAGTCCAAAGACATGCACAGCATGAACCAGAGCCAACTATAGCTTCTAAAAATACAGCAAATCTATTCACATGTACAACATCTTGTTTCATTACACTGCATCTACATAACTGCAATTAGCAGATGAGAGAAAACCCATTTCATTTGGACACACGTGCACAAGGTTTTAGTTTAAATCATAACCAGTAACAACATTAAGTAGCCAAGTTGAATGTAAATATATATTTAGATATTAACAAAAGTGCAGTAAAAATTTTTGACTACAATAATTTGGACATATTTAAATTACATTAACAAATAGGTGAGCTACTTGATGGTGCAGCTTATGTTCAATGGAGCCAACAAGAAATAAATTATTAAACCCTTGTTAACAAGAAGAACAGCTAACAGCATGAGCAACATGTTAGAATGGAATATCTATGGCTCCCTGCACTATTTTGTATTTGTCCCTATAAAGTATTTATTTAATCCAATTTATGAATCAGCCTCTAATAATGGAAGAGAATGGAAAAGATCTCCTAGAAGTGATACAATAATCTGGAAAGAGGCAATGAAAATTCAAAGATTAATTTAAAAAGTGCCAAATTCCATATTGTAAGGAATTCTCTGCCAGAGAGGACATCAGTTTTCTGCAATACAGGTAGAATTTCCCCACTGTCTCCTAATAATTATAGGTGAAGGGCAACACCAGGTTCCTAAAAATCTTACAGGAAAATATATAATCACTGAGGGTGCCAAAATGTGATGCATGGAAGGAGGGAAGAAGGAATACAGTACAAGGGGTCATCCACGCTACGGCCTCCTTTCTATTATTGCTTTCATTCAGACCACCAGCACAAATAATCAGGACAGCAAGAATGAATGAATGAATGAATGAAACATCATTAGTTACAGTTGTGCTCATAGGTTTACATACCCTGGCAGAATTTATGATTTCTTAACCATTTTTCAGAGAATATGATAACACAAAAACTTTTCTTTCACTCATGGTTAGTGGTTGGCTGAAGCCATTTATTGTCAAACAACTGTTTACTCTTTTTATATCATAATTACTACACAAACTACTCTGTTCAAAAGTTTATATACCCGGGTGATTTGGCCGGATAACATGCACACAACTTGATATAAAAGGGCTATTAAAGATAACCATCTTCACACCTGTTTGCTGTGGTTGAAATTGACAATAAATGGCTTAAGCCAACCACTAACCCTGAGTCAAGGAAAAGTTTTTGTGTTATCATTCATATTCTCTGAAAAATGGTTAAGAAATCAAATTCTGCCAGGGTATGTAAACTTATGAGCACAACTGTATATCATACTAGAGACAAAAAAAAACATAAACCTAATATTTAGATCAATTCATAAATTTGTTGTTCATTATTACTATTGTGCTATGAATTTCTGTTCATTAAAGAAGTTCATGCAATGGTAAAAATGTAATTGAAATATTGAAGGTGCAAGAGCATTAAATGTGCAGATCTATGCTCCAAAATGATTGAGACATGGTGTTTTTCACAGAAAAATCGTGAAATTTCCTTCGATCATTCGAATCGTACGATCGGAATTCGATTGCACTTCGAATTATTCACACAAATTTTGTAAATCTGCCCCAAAAAGTCAAACAGTCCCAATAGATGGTTTACTGTCTAAAGCATCTTTCAGTAGCCCCTCTGGCATTTTCCCCACTTGTTCTTGGTCTTAATGAAAGGACCAAGTAAGTTAAAAACCTTGGAGCTCAATTACCAACACTGGACACAATTGCCCATGGGCAGTTACTTATAGCAACCAATCAGTTATTATCTTTTTAAAGCCAACTGCAAGTAAAGCAGTGAAAGCAACAATTTGATTGGTTGTCTGTCAAGTTGAAGCATCGCTATGAAATGTTTTTCCAAATATTTATCACTAAAAGAGTCCATGCAAGAATGTGAAAGGAAAATAACTGTGAGCAAACCAATGAGTCTATCAAGGGTATACCAGAAGCTAGGACAATGATATTTGGCACTGGATGCGAGGGCAACCCTCCGCTTCCTTTAGATTGACCAAATCCTTTCTGTTTTCAGGTCATTTGCATCAGAGAGAAAATGAGACATAGTGTAGAGTGCTGCAACAACTCCACAAGGCAGAATTGTGCTCAATTGCCTAAAGCACACATTCTGAGGAACTGTCAGGAAAGTTCTGTTAGGCGGTGATCTGAATGAAAGACTAGGATAGGACATGAATAAAATAGTAAGCAACAACTACATTAAAATAAATTGTAGCCACACAGAGTAACACGTAGAACAGCACCAAACTGTGAAACTTTAGTGTTTAAAAAGCCTATATTTCAGCTTTGGGCATCACCGCAACGTTTCAGGCCATGCGGCTTTTTGTCCTGCATGGCCTGAAACGTTGCGGTGATGCCCAAAGCTGAAATAAAGGCTTTTTAAACACTAAAGTTTCACAGTTTGGTGCTATTCTACATGCAAAGACTGTTGTGATATCAGTGGAAAGTGGCCACTGAGGAACGTGCACCAAGTCTCTACAGGAGAGAAAATCGTTGTGCTGACTACTTTTCCAAGACACAGAGTAACACATTTTGATGTTGAAACATTGCCAATCGGATTTTCTAGAACATACTAAAAGTTAACTTGCAGGTAAAATAGATTGAACTGCATGGAAACCTTATGATTTTGATCTATAATAACTGTACATATTTTGAGAAATACACAATTTTACTTGCATTTTTCTGACCACATAGATCGATAATATTAAACCAGACACTTATACAAGGTTAAGAGCCCTGAAAAGAATGAATATAGTTAATCTACAAAGGCACTGTATGTAGGCACGTATGCTTCAGTTTTACTTACATTCGGCTATTTTCTAGATTTTCTGAACAAGGGTCTCCTGGAGATCTGTAAAATAAATAAATATCAATTTTCTTTTGGACCTAAACCAGAGTTTTTCATTTACCAAGTTTTCACTGTATATTCCAGGACAAAAGCCTTGGTTAAAGGACAAGGAAAGGCAAATAAATAAAATCCCATTTTTACTTTCTTTAATGAAAAAGAAATCTATCTCCAATATACTTTCATTAAAACGTGTACCGTTTTTATAAGAAACCTGACTGTATGCAGTGAAATTCTCCCTTCATTTACTTCTGTGGATAGGAATTGTCAGACGGTTGCTAACTTCTTGCGGGGAAACAATCACTTATGAACAGCAGGGGGGAGCCCCTGCCTTACTTCCCAGCCATGCAGAACTCAAGCAGTTTTGTTTTTTTTATCATTTTTGACAATCCCTAAGAAGCCCAGACCACACACAGCATGTGTATGTAGTCTAGTCTTGCAAAGATGTATAACAAAGTTACAAGATGACAGCCTCCTGTGGCCAACTTTGAAAGCATAAATCATTTGTTTGATTAGGCTTGTGGTGCAGTAAGTTCATGTTTAGTATACAAAATACAGCATTTCTAGCCTTATTCTATTTTACACTTTCCTTGCCCTTACAGCATATTGTATTAATAGTTTTTATATTTCATATAACTTGTTAGAATAGTGGCACTTGGGCATTTTGATGCTGCATTGAACTTGGGGTAAATTAGAGGGTTCAAATAACTAGGGAGGAATCCCTGAATCCTTCATGAAGGATTCGGCTGAATACTGAACCCAAATCGTAATTTGAATATGCAAATTAGTGACAGGAAGGTAAACAGTTGTTTTATGAAGAATAGTTGCGTCCTTCCTGCCCCTGCATATGAAAATTAGGATTCGGATCTGCCAGGCATGAGGATTCGCCAAATCAAAATCCGGCTGTAAAAGGCCGAATACTGGTTTCAGTGCAGCCCTACAAATAACCACAATTCCTTCGTCACTTCTATTTACACAAAACCAAAAAGCCCAGTATGCTGGGCCCAGAATTTCAAATTGTCTCAGAATATCACTCTCTACATCAGTGGTTCTCAACCTGGGGGTCGGGACCCCTTTGGGGGTCGAATTACCCTTTCACAGGGGTCCCTTAAGGGGATCCAGAAGCAGGTTCATCTCTCTCCCCACTAGACCTGGGTCAAGGTTGTAGTACTCCGGGTGTTGGTGCTGGGAGTTGTAGTTCAGTAACCTGTGTAGGGAAGCCAGTTGCACTACAACTTTCTATATCCCCTTAGTAGGGACTGCCATACAGCTCTCCCTGCCCATTTAAAATCTGTAAAATTAATGGTAATTGGGGTGTGGCCAAAAAATGGGTGTGGCAAAACATTTTTGCTACACTAAGCACAGAAAAAAAACCTTTATGCAGCCACGTGGTCTCCTGTGCTTTCCTAACAATCCGCTCTCGGCTGGCAACGGAAATATTTTAATATTTTATGGTTGGGGGTCACCACAACTGTATTAAAGGGTCGCAGCATGAGGAAGGTTGAGAAACACTGCTCTACATCATACTAAAAGTTATCTCAAAGTTGAACAACCCCTTTAATACGATTTTATAATTGTAAAACTGTAACAAATAACCTTTTTTTTTTTTTTTAAAGAAGTGCACCAGATAAGAATTACTTTGCATGTTACATTTGGTCAGATCACTATCACGTTAACTGTACTTGAATTATATATTAATAAGTAATGGAATGCACCAAGAGACACAGATGACATAGCTTGCCATTTGCATATACGAGTGCTTGATTAAGGGGCAGATTTACTAAATTCACCCAAAAATAATTTGTTTTCCTCGATATTCGATTAGCATTCGATTTTCGCTGCATCCCTCTGTCTTATAACTTGAATAAGTGATGTCTTCAAAACAACATTTTTACAGTGAAATTTTAATTTGACAAACCCCAATTTTGTTTCCCCCCCAAAGGCTACATTGCAGCATATTTATAAGAACTATAATGTAGCCTCTAAATCAAATAATGCAAGGAAACCTCATTTTATTAGCGTTACTTGGCCCTTAATACTAGTGTACAAGTCTAAGGGGCAGATTTATCATATTCATGTGAAGGATTCGAATTTCGATCGATTTGAAAAATGTCGACTGGTCGAATATGCAAATCAGGTGACTTCGACCATCGAATCTGAAAAATTCGATTGAATCAAATAGATCAAATAATCTATTTGACTATTCGATCATTCGATGGTCGAAGTACATCCCCTTTTGAAAAAAAAAAAATTCGATAGGCTAGTTAGCCAGATTGAACCTACCAAATTGCTTTAAACCCCTATGGGAAGCATTTTTACATGTAATAAAAAGAAAAATTCGATCAAATGGTTAAATTTGTTCGATCAAATTTTTTTCCATTCGATCGTTCGATCTAATTGCGGTAAAATCTTCTGATTTCAAAGGATTTTACTTTCCCTTTAAATGCGACCCTTCGCAAATCTGCCCCTAACTGTACAACACCAGCTCTGCGTCACCATTGCATTTTTTAGGATCTTGGCATAAGGGACACATTTTGCAGTGCATGCATCCCCTATTTTAGTCACTCACGGATATCTTTACTGTTGCTGGAAAGATCTTGAAGTGTGCAGGGAATCTTACTAATGTGTAGTTAGATTCCAGAAGTTGAGCTTTCACTAACATGCAGCAAAGTTTTAGCTACAGGAAGCAGGAACTACTATGCTACAGAATTAAACTGCAAGTTTCTGCTGTAGAAAACGAGTTAGAAAGCATGGGCAGCATTGGAGGTATTTTTCAGGCTTAGGTGACAGTATGCACTTGCCCTGACAGCTGCAACAGCCTCTGTTTACAGTGACTACGTACATAGACACCGTACATTAATACAGACACTGGGCAATGCCTTACCCTTCAAATAGTAATGCTTGTCTATAAAGAAGCACAACTTCAATTCCAGGGATGGGGATTTCCTTTCAAGGGCAACAGATTTACTTAATGTTTGTAATTATAAAAAAGAAAATAATGTTCACGTATAATGTAACCGTGATGTGCGGATCAGGAAAAAAGAACTCAACCTGCACCGGACTTTAACCCACAAAACATCAACATGAACCTGATGCAAAGCTAAAAAATGTTACCATTGTAGGTACTGCAACCAACCCGAACTCACATCTCACTCTGTGCGTGCCTCTGGTTAAAGGACAGGGGATCTGGAGCAGAGGAGAAGCCCCAACCCACAATAGTTGGCCAATATTCAACCCAAAACCACCTAACTGGTGGTAAACCGGCAGATCACTACTATATGCACCATATTCAGAGATAAAAAATTGTACAGAGTACAAGGAAATGCCATGACATTGTGCAGCTGCAATGTAAACAGTCACACAAATTCAAACTATTATTTGAAATATTTTATATGCCTTACCTTCATTTAAAGAAAAAAAAAATCTCCCTATACAACCCTAGTCATTATAGGATATGTGACTAATTGACATCACTTGATTGAAGTTATTCAAGTGGTTTACAGCTTTCTCAATTTGTAGTTAGTACAGGTATGGGACCTGTTATCCAGAATGCTCGGGACCTGGAGTATTCCAGATAAACAGATCTTTCCGTAATTTGGATCTTCATACCAAAAGTCTACTAGAAAATCATGTTAACATGAAATAAACCCAATATGCTGTCTCTGCTTCTAAAAAGGATTAATTATATCTTAGCTTGAATCAATTACAATGTACAGTTTATTATTACAGAGAAAAAGGAAATATTTTTTTAAAATTTGGATTATTTCATTATAATGGAGTCTATGGGAGTCAGCCATTCCATAATTTGGAGCTTTCTGGATAACTGGTTTCCGGATAACAGATCCCATACCTGTACATTGTTTTTTACATATCACGTGGCAGCTTTGGTCTACAGCTCCAGCTTCTCCCAAGCTTAAGCAAGAGGCGTTCTTATCTAAATTCAAGGCAGGCTGACAAGGAAGCAGTTGGGAAGTCTTACTCTTACACTCATTTTTTGGTATTACTGTTCCTTTAATAGTGCAACTACAACATTCTTAATTAAGTAGAAATAAGTCAAATCAACCGGATTTGCTGTTTTTTTTTCTTTCCTTGAAGATGTTTCACCAGTCATCCAACTGGCTCTCAATTAAGAATAACTTGTATATAGCATAGAGTATTCTGAATTGAGAAAGCCAGTTGGATGACTGGTGAAACATCTTCAAGGAAAAAAACAAAAAACAAACATAGCAAGTCCAGTGGATTTGACTTATTTCTACAGATATACCATGACCAGGATAAATGAGAATCTTCACAAACAATCTTAAGGAAGGACCAAGTCCAAGCAGCAATTTACTGTAAAGTGCTTTTATTTAAAGGAAAACTATACCCCGAAAATGAATTTTTGAGCAACAGATAGTTTATATCAAATCAAGTGACATATTAAAGAATCTTACCTACCTGGTATATATATTTAAGTAAATATTGCCCTTTTACATCTCTTGCCTTGAACCACCATTTCATGATGGTCTGTGTGCTGCCTCAGAGATCACCTGACCAGAAATATTTCAACTCTAACTGTAACAGGAAGAAGTATTGAAGCAAAAGACAGAACGCTGTCTGTTAATTGGCTCATGTGACCTAACTTTATAGTTTGTTTGGTATGTTTGTGTGCACCGTAGGATCCTAGGATCCCAGGAGGCTGTCCTTATTTTTTAAAATGGCAATTTTCTATTTATCATTACCCAATGGCACATGCTACTAAAAAGTATATTATTATGAAAATGGTTTATTTACATGAAGCAGGGTTTTACATATGAGTTGTTTTATGCAATATCTGTTTATGGAGACCTACATTGTTCGGGGGGTATAGTTTTCCTTTAAACAACATGTTACGGGGGTAGAAGTCTTTTTCAAGCGTCTGACACTTGACAAAGGGTTCTATACCCGATACATGTTGTGTGAATAAAAACACTTTGCAGTCAATTGCTGCTTGGGCTTAGTCCTTACGATTGTTGGAGTAACAAGCATGTGTCTTGTATGAGAATATTAGATTATGTCCCACTGTAAATTTGTGATCATTTGAAATTTGATGTTAACTTTACTCCCTATGTCACAGTTTACATAAACTCATTAATGAGGCAATAATATACAAGTGATTTGCCATTGGGGAGATCAGGCCCATCAGTTTAAGGATTCAAATGTAGGAGACTACACTGCATTCTTGCACTTGCATTCTTTGCTGGTAAACCAATACAGGGTATACAGCAGGAACTCCAGACATGCTCTCACATCAAAAATGACAGTTGATGTTTGCTGTCAAGTACAGGCTTTTAAAACGTCAAAAATTACAGATTAGAGGAAACAGTTTATGCTGCTATAAAAATCACTATCTTGCATCCATTTCATAAGTGTAAGAAAAAAGGTTGGGAGATTTTGGAGCCGCCATAAAACACACACGGGAAATGTTTGCTTACGGTTCCTAAAATAAACAAATTCAGCTTCTTTTAATAAGGAAGCCCCTCAAAAATGGAAAATCAAACAAATACTAAATGTAGGGCACAAACAGTGAAATGTACCTTAGTGCAATATGGTATAGACTAGAATAAGTGCAGACAATCACAGTGAAAGCTAAGTGCCTCACCCATACACAAAGAAAAATGATTTAATTGGTGGCGTGGTTTACAATGATTCACCAAAACAGTAGAGGATGTTCCTCAATGGTATTATAAAAAAAAAAAAAAAAAAA
>CM044434.1:100645383-100688679 GCA_024363595.1 Xenopus borealis
AAAAAAAAAAAAAAAAAGAAACACAGAAAACTGAGGCACAAGAATGGGTCATCAGATGTGCACACTACAAAAAATAAGTGGTATGCAACAAAATAAGTAGTGATATTTCATGTTAGTATATGTAAAACACACAACACAACCAACCGTCATCAGTCTTATGCTAAAACGTCTCACGTGCGTGTATACATTTCAGTAAAGAGAAAGTAAATGGCTATTTCCAAATGTAAACAATAGGTCCATCACAAACTAAAGGAACAGAAGACAACCACCACAAACTGTCCAATCATCAAGCAGGTCATATGCAGAAAGCCTGAATTATATTTTATCTGCTTAGCTAATTCACTGGGAGAACGAATGACAGGAAAAATCCAATGCATTTAGAGGTAAAAATATCCCAGTAGGGGCAGGTGTGCTCTCAGCCTGCTCATAGTGTTGCACAAGAGAGAAAAACTTCTGCAGGACTTAATCAACTGCATACTAGCTCTCACAGCAACTGACAGCACAGTGACTAATCTTCTAGAGCTCCCAAGCCCAACGACTGTTCTTTCTTCTGGCGACACGAGTCACAAAGGAGGGACATCCTGGTCAATCAAGCAAACAAGCCTTCTGACACCTGAAGGGCTTTTTCGTTCATTGGGAAACACTTTCACCTAGAGTGATGAGGTGTTTGTCAACTCTTAAATATCCTGTGAAATTAGATTAGCGATAATCATTTTCTGTCACACAGACAAGCTTTCCTATACAACAGAAATGTGTCCAAAACTTTGGACTTAACTAGTGGGATGTTCCTTCCAATTATTGTATATAAAGGGGAACTATAGCAAAAAATGAACATTTAATAAAAGCTTCAGCATACTGAAATAAGAAACTTTCAATTAAAAATGATGTACATTTCTTAAATAATCAAGCTGATCTTTGCTACTCCTTTATCAGCACCTGTTTCTCTTCATTCTCTCTTCATGCAGCAGTTGAGTGTGAGATATTCATGGACAGTTAGATCCAATATATCTTATAGGGGGCTTCTTTTGCCTAGAAGATGTATTAGAGCTCAGTCTATTTAAATCAACAGTAATCCTGTCTCTCTACATGCAGGATTTGTGCAAAAGGCAGTTATTTTGTTAGATTTTTTTTGTACTGGAAACATTTATTTGAGTGAGCTGTAATATATCTGCTAAGGAAGGAAGCCCCCCTATAAAATATATATTGGATCATTCATCTGACACCCGACTCCTGCATGAAGACAGAATGAAGAGAAACAGATGCTGAGAGAGGAATAGTGAAGATAAACTTGATTTCAGAAACGATGCCGAGTAGTTTACGGATTGTATTTAGGAAGTTTATAATTTCAATATGCTGAATCTTATAATAGTTACCCCTTTAGTAAACAAGTTTTGTGTATTGGGGCTGAACCCGCAGTTTATTATGCCACCTATTCCATACCTTCCAAACTCTGCACACTGAATGAGGTGGCAGAAAAACAAGAGAGAATCAAAACACATTTAAAAGCACAAAATCAGAGCCACTTTTATATACAACCAAATTGTTTAAATGTTCTTTAACTAGAACATTTTTGTACAGTATTCTTTGCGTATCCATCAAATTGACATCTGGACATATAAAAGTCTAGGATCAGTTATACAGAAGGCTCTCAATTACGGAATTATCTAAATAATTAAAATTTTTAAGAAGACGTTTTTCTCTGTAATAATAAAACAGTTACTTGTAATTGATCCAAACTAAGATATAATTAATCCATATTGAAAGCAAAACCAGCCTATTGGGTTTAAGGTTTACATGATTTTCTAGTAGAGTTAAGGTATTACAGAAAGATCCATTAACCAGAAAGCCCCAGGTTCTGAGGATTCTAGATAACAGGTCCCATACCTGTACAGTCACAAACCAGCTCCACACACAATGAAGTACAGTGCCTGAAACTCTATTCACATTTCACTGAATCAGCTACAGGGGGTGTGGTAGAAGCATGAACAAAACGAACTGAAAAGCAAATACAGTGGAAGCTCAATTTTATATCACCTGATTTTAAGTTTTCCTTCATTTTATATTGTTGTTTTTCCTGTGTATAGGGACCATTCTACAATCATCCAAGTATAACAAGCCAATGCCCTAAATCATACAAAACCTAAATTGTAGTCTGGATGCCCTCCAACCATGGTGTAGTAAGCTCTTTAATTTTTTGCACTGAAGGCTTTGCCAACAAGAACATATTTTTACACAAAATAGAAAAAGAATGCACCCACTCTGTGGCACTGAGCAGCTGCTGCAAACACCCTTATGCCAGCGAATGGTCTAACCCACATTATATGCAAATATTCGTGAACATTCGAAGTTTGAGGCACGTGAGCTTACATATTTTGGGCAAAGTGTGGTAGAGGTATGGGGCATATTATCCAGAATGCTTGGGACTGAGGTTTTCCAGATAATGGATCTTTCTGTAATTTTGATCTCCATACCTTAAGTCTACTAAAAAATCATGTAAACATTAAAGGGATACTGTCATGGGAAAAAAATATTTTTTTCAAAATGCAAAATCAGTGAATAGTGCCGCTCCAGCAGAATCCTGCATTGAAACCCATTTCTCAAAAGAGCAAACAGATTTATTTATATTTCATTTTGAAATCTGACATGGAGCTAGACATATTGTCAATTTCCCAGCTGCCCCAAGTCATGTGACTTGCGCTCTGATAACCTTCAATCACTATTTACTGCTGTACTGCAAGTTGGAGTGATATCACCCCCCCTCCAGCCAATGGCATAACTACTCCCTGGTGGGCCCTGGTATAGGATGGGCACCTGGGCCCCCCTGTTGGGCCCTTACCTCTATGAATACCATGCTGGAGTGTTGATAGCATGTGTGCCATAAAATTTCCTCCAAGATAACTGCCTGCCATAACCATTATCGTGGTTCTGATGGGCCCCAAGGGTGTGGGGGCCCTGATGCAATTGCACCCTTTGCACCCCTGGTAGTTATGCCACTGCCCCCCAGCAGCCTAACAACAGAACAATGGGAAGGTAACTAGATAACAGCTCCCTAACACAAAATAACAGCTGCCTGGTAGATCTAAGAACAGCACTCAATAGTAAAACCCATGCCCCCCTGAGTTCCATTGATAAGGAAAAACAACAGCCTGCCAGAAAGCAGTTCCCTCCTAAAGTGCTGTCACAAGTCACATGCTCAGGGGCAGCTGGGAAATTGACAAAATGTCTAGCCCCATGTCAGGGGCTCTTTTGAGAAATGGATTTCAGTGCAGAAGTCTACTGGAGCAGCACGTGTAACTGATGCGTTTAAAACAAAAAACAAATAAAGATTGGTTATATCTTAGTTTGGATAAAGTACAATGTATTGTTTTATTATTAGAGAAAAAGGAAATCAATTTTAAATATTGCATTATAATGGGGTCTATGGGCGACACCGATTCCTTAATTCTGAACTTTCTGGATAACAGGTTTGAGTATAATGGATCCCATACCTATACTAACACCTCATTTTTTTTGGTAATAATTATTTTTAAAGGGAAACCGTGTCGAGCGAGCGCATGATGAAAAAAAAAATCGTTGGCTTGTAATTTGAAAAGATATACTTACCTGCTTTTTTTTACTCATCTGCAAAGTTCCATTTATTACAAGCGATTGCAGCCTTTGTTGTGCCTGTATTTCTATGCCAGAGAATAGATGATGATGTGACTAAGTAGGAAGTTGTGGAGTTTTGACTTGTTTGCTGCTCTACAGTGTGCGACAGTAACAACGTAATACAATGGCCAAGTTTCTTATAAATCCGCATTAAACGAGGAAGTGCTTGCAAATAGAACCCTGCTGTTCCATTGCAAACACGTTGCTTGTGTTTTCCCCCGTTCGTTAGAATATGACAAGAAGTATATAAATGTAATGAGGATGGGCCAGACGTGACACAGATCATGGGCATATACCCTGTAGCACATGGGAGCTGAGGAAGCAATGCAGGGTGCAGCAGCATGCACCACAACTGAATAGCAGCCATGTAATAGGTCTGTGGTATATAGCCAGATATGGAAAGACAGATAGCGCTGCGGGGTAGATGCAACCCTGAAACACAAGCAAACCCCCCCTGTCACACTACACACGTCCATGCTGGAACACCAAACTTGCTGACCTGTCTCCTTCAGCGATGTGTCCCGGGCTACTGCGGGGATTGTAGGTCCTCCTCTCCTCAGGCTGCGGGGCTCCCGCTCTCTCCTGCTGCCGCCTCTTATCCGGGGAACTCATGCGAGACCCCCAATACAAACCACAGCACTACTGCATGCCGCCCAACAATCCAGAGTTTCTCAACACACCCGCACTCCCGGATTGCTTCTTAAACGTCCCGTTATTACCCAGCACCTTGACTTCTGCCGGACAGCAATCCCGACGTCAAAAACCTCATCTCGCGAGACCGCGGCGTCACGACTTCACGTATACGCGCGGTGACGAGGCACGTAGCCGCCTTGTGGGTAGCGACGAAATAATCGAGTGTTGCGCAAGAGTAAGCCGCTGGTAAAGCACAACCTTTTCATCTGTTGCAGCTTCTACTTTTGTCCGGGGATGGAAGTAGCTTTTTTCCGTTTTGGGTAGTAGCCATGCCCGCTTGCACCGGAACTTCTGCTCCCGCTAAAAGGGGTGTTCCATAATTTATCTACAAGTGTGAAATAAACAGCAAGTATCAAAACACAAGTGTGGGCATGTTGTGATAAGTGATGGGCGAAGCAGGGCATGGTTGCCAGGTTTCCAGCCAGATTGTGTACTCCTTTAGCCCAGGTGGGTATTGGGCTACTTTTTGGGGCCCTTGGCTGTTTTTTTTTTTACTTTGTAAACCAGCCAAAGATTTTTATTGCTAGTATGTTGTAGATGTAGAAGGTGAGGCAAAATACCCATTTATAGTAATAACAGTAATTTGTGTCTGTATGCGAGGCTCCAAATAAAGAGAGATTTTACTTACAGTTTACCCCAGTCTATGGGTGCAGGAATAAAGCCCTAATGTGCCAAGTCTCCCAGTGCATGTTGGGTAATGTAGTTTTTGTTTAACAATTTGCTGACTGTAAAGTTTAATGTAAGACTACAATACCCAGCATGCAATGGGAGTGATTTATGTTGAAGTTAGGAATTACAAGATTCTGGGCTCTGTACCTAGGGTTGACACCTGGCCAGCAATTTACTGGCCTGGCCGGTAAAAATGATGGTTGACCCCAATGTTATTAATAGGGAAAAACATAAATATATAGCAAGGCAGGTATGTTTTTCCAAAAAAGATGACAACTCTATCTGTACCTCAGTCTCCCATCGCTCTTAAGCACTCCTGCATTTTCCAAGAATTTCAGATAATTTAGGGGCAAAAATCTGCTGGCCAACAAAATGTCTAGAGGTTGAGCTGTTTAACCAATTTTTATTGAAATTGTATATGTATTAAGGCCTCATGGGTCTCCTGTGCCCCCCTCTGTTACACGCTAATGAAGGGGACAAATCTTTATGATTTTGCTTCATGGAAAAAATGTGCTGTTTTTGGGCTACTTTTTTCGTACGGTCTATGTCTGTCATTTTTGCAGCAAAACTTGGCGAAAAGTTTGCTCAGTCGACACTATTGACTAATTACGGTACTCATGCACAGTTATGGCATAAAGAAGTAAACCCTTCCTTTAAAAAAATCGAATTGCGCTAAAAATCCTTGAATTCGGATTCGAGGGGTTTTAGTTCGACCTAAACTCGAGGGTCGAATTTGAGGTTTTTTTTACCTTCGTAAATGTGCCCCTAAAAGTTCATTTTAAGGCTAACAACCCCTTTAATGTGAGTTTAACTTTCAGGATGTCAGACGAGTCTTTTTGTTAATCAAGTAAGAAAATTCTGCATTTGGAGCATTAATAATAAATAATGACAGCACACGTTCTCTCCCACCCCAAAAAAAAGTTCAAGACAGAAGATTATGTAGGGAAAGTCATGGAAACTGTGTTCTGGGATGTTAAGGACTTTTACATCTGGCGTTCATGCCACACAAGACAACCATAACCAGGGAACCTTTCACTAATACAATGATTGATTTGCAGGAGTCAATTAAGAAGAAAACTCACAGCAGGTGTGCTGCTCCTTCACTACAATGTTCTAGTGCACATGTTATGTCAATCACAAGCTGTCATCAAAATGTGGGTTCCATCAGCTGATCCATCCACCCTACAGTCCTGACCTGTCTCCTCACATTATTTCCACTTCCCAGGTATGATAAAGTCTCTCCGTGGACAGCGGTTTTCAAGTCATGAAGTTGTCAAGGCAGCTGCACATTCTGGTTTAAAGGTCAAACAGAGATATTTTTCTCTAAGGGGTTAAAAGTAATTGCAGGAAAAGTGTATGGAGCTCTCAGGACCATATTGAAAAATAAAACAAAACATTTTTGAAAATGCTTTTCTTTGTTACTGAGGTAGAGAAATTATTGAATGTCCCTTATATATCCTCAGAAGTCAATTATAGAATATTTTATGCTCAGAGTTGACTTGTGCTAACAGATACTCTTCTACCAATTTAACCAAAATACTGTTGTAACCCATTTTTGGCCACCCCCCTGGTGCCTAAGTGGTACATCACAACATTTCACCAACTTACAGGTCCTGAGTCCACTTTGCTAAGTGAAAGGGTACAGGGAATTCTTCTTCTCTGGCAGTGCCTCCACCCAATGGGATTCCGGAATACACCTAAGGATAGTCCCTTTAGGTATAACATGACCCCACACACTTTATTATATAAAAAAGAACAACTTTATATAAAGAAAAGTGAAGTTAAAGGGGAAGTAAAACAAAGCATAACATACAGCACATTATATGAACTCACATCATATATACCCACTCCCTCTGGCACCTATAGCAGTCCATTCCTGGCCCTCCTGACCAGGCAACTCCTGTGGTAGACAAAGAGTCCGAGTCCCTTTTCCCCAAAGAGCACAATATGTCCCAAGTAGCAATGCAGCCCAGAATACCTTTCCCTCCAGTTAGGTACTGGCTCCCTCGTGGCAGGCATCAACAACAGCCTGTGTCATAAACAGAAACCATGTGGTAGATCAATGCAGGTTCCCGCACATCCCTTCTTTTAAAGGTACAAAAAATATTACCTGGTGCACAAAAGGTAGAGGCTCGGCCACCTAAAACAGAAACCACCCTGGATCCTCTCTTTTTCTACCCTCCCCGTGGCACTCCTTACCCTGGGAACTCACTCATATGGTTAGGCTTACCACAAAGCTGGAGCAGGCATTCACAGCGATGAATCCATTCTATGCAACACATGCCGCTTGATTGATCCTCCATTCATCCAGCTCCCAATGCTGTCTATAGCGTGAGCACACTGTTACGAAATCCACAGCAAAACTACAGCTCCCAACGCTCTCCATAGCGCGAGCACAAAAGATGTCAGCAAAACTCCAAACTGGCATGGTTGAACTTTCAAGGCCTTGGGGTTGCCAGGTCTAATTTCCAAAACCAGCCCAAAACTAGCCAAGATGCATCTCAAAAGTAGCCCAAAAACAGCACAATAGGTGGGGTAAAAAAGTCTGAAAAATAAACGAATAGATGTGAAAATACACCTTTTTCAAAATGGGAAAGATTCGCCCCCCCATCAACAGGGATGAAACTACAAAGGGGGCCCAGGAGGTAAAGTGGCCCCATGAGTCCCTAATACATATACTATTTCAATAAATATTGTGAAAACAAATCAACATCTAGATATTTTGGTGGCCAGCATATTTGTGCTCCAAAATTGTCTGAAATTGAGGAAAGTCGCCAGAAAATTCAAGAATGCTTAAGAGGGAAGGGAGACTGGGGTACAGACCCCAAAATCTGGTGCTGCCTAACTTCTACACAAGTCAGTCCCATTGCATGCTGGGTATTGTAGTCTTTATTAAAATTGGCAGCTGGCAAATTGATAAACAAAAACTACATTACCCAACATTCCCTAGGAGACAGGCGTAACACATTAGGACAAGAAAAAACTTTAGCTGGTTTCCAAAGTAAAAACCAGCCAAAGGCCCAAAAAATAGCCCAAATCTGTATCTTGGCAATTTTGTACTTTCAAAACCCGCCTGGGCTTTAAATTAGTAGCCCAATTTGGCTGGAAACCAGCCAACCTAGCAACTCTGTGGCTTTGAGCACATGGCAGATCTCCTTTTATAGGGCACAGTGACACCTTGTGGCTGCTTGTGGAATCAGCCCTAATCCACCAATCCCAAGGCTCAGTCCCTGGAAACTCTGGGTAGAAACCCCACTCTCAGCCATGAGGCTCCCTGGAAGAGAAGTTAACCTCTTCAGGCCCTACATCTGAAAATCAGAAGAGCAAACAGATTTTTTAATATTCAATTTTGAAATCTGACATGGGGCTAGCCATTTTGTCAATTTCCCAGCTGCCCCTGGTCATGTGACTTGTGCCAGCACTTTAGGAAGGAACTGCTTTCTGGCAGGCTGCTGTTTTTCCTTCTCAATGTCACTGAATAGTACGCAGTGGGTCATGGGTTTTTACTATTGAGTGTTGTTCTTAGATCTACCAGGCAGCTGTTATCTTGTGTTAGGGAGCTGTTATCTGGTTACCTTCTCATTGTTCCTTTGTTAGGCTGCTGGGTGGGGGAAAGGGAGGGGTTGATATCACTCCAACTTGCAGTACAGCAGTAAAAAGTGATTGAAGTTTATCACAGCACAAGTCGCATGACTTGGGGCAGCTGGGAAATTGTCTAGCCCCATGTCAGATTTCAAAATGAAATATAAAAAAAAATCTGTTTGCTCTTTTGAGAAATGGATTTCAGTTCACAATTTGGGGATGATAATGGTCTAACTTAGGAGAGGACCATGGGTGGCAATCGCTTGCTAAAAGAATCATTGCAATTTGCCATTATCTCTTGGTATTAGGGGTTTTATTGAGTTTCAGTGAAGTGGAGAATTTTGGAAACATGATACCAGTTGCTAGTAAAGCCATGCAGTTGAATTGCACACCAGAAATTATGCCAGTAAATACTGGAAATGATGGGTGACTGAAAATATTTGTCTCAAATATTTTGCAGCAAAGTGCACTCGTAGTTGTGTAAAAGGGAACCCGTCACACTAAGAATAAATTATAAATCCTATTTTATGATAGTCAAGCAAAATAAATATATTGTTTATTTTAGTATTGGAATTCACAGTCACACTCAATAAGCAACCATTTTTTGGAGCCTACATGCTTTAGATCATGCCAACTTCTTGTTTATGTGCCACAATGAGGGATCTGATGCCCATGCACAGGCTACACAATTAGATGTGAAAGATGGAGGGGGAATATAAAGGAGTGTAGTGACATCTAGGAAGTCCAGAATAGAAAGTGAAAGTAATTGCCTTACACAGGGGCAGACAATATTTGATTGGCATCTGATTTAAACAAGTTCATAACCATTATCAATGTTTTAAAAAAAAATTAAGAATTTGGGTTTCATGCTTAACTTTAAAATTATTTTTTATGTCTGGGTGACAGGTCTCTTTTAAATTTGGTGAATCAGATGAAACTTAGGTTTCATCTTTATTTTCATTTTATAAAGGGACAAAATTACAAGCATTCTATAGTATTTTTGACCATCTATTCATATTCTGTATTCATAACACATAATACTGTAAAGTATATTAACATTCAAATCTTAGTATAAGGTATACCTAAAGGTTCTGTACAAAAAACAAGAATGTGCCAGTACATTATAACCTTTTTAAATATAAAAGGAATGTGCTTAAATAAAAAAGGGTTAATTGTTGTTTTATTTATAATTTCTGCAATAACATATCCCACCCATCTGTTGCACAGCTGCCTCCTTTCCCAGGCTGTGCACTCATCACACTGCACTGTAGGAGAAGATCAGCAGCTATGCTGATCTGATAATGAATTGAAGCCTGTCTTTATTTGGGTGACTGCAGGGCTGTGATTGGCTATCCCTCTCCTACTGTGTTTTGGCAGGGACCTTCAGAACACATCCACCCTTCATTTTAAACATTCACTGCGACTATAGCAGATCTATAGGGAGATCCAATAAAGGGGCCTTTTTAAAATTTGATACAAGGTATACAGCTACAAGCTGTCATATTTTTCCAGTCAATATTAATATTGTTTTGCAGCCAATCTTTGGAGGATTTTTGCCACAGGCAGTGTTTGGTTTGAGATCTTGGTAAATTTTCCCTATCAATTGGAGATACAGTAGATTCTTGCTTCGACATTGAATCTCATCTGCCATTTAGCTGCTCAGATTGCCATTTTGTCAATATCCTGCTGCAACCACTGATAAATTACAAAACATTAATGAAAACATTAATTAAAAGTGGATCTAATACAGAACCCCTAAGGGGTGGCAAAAAAAGATGCTTCTAGTTCCTTTAAAGAGTCAAATTACCAGTTTTTAAACCGGACTAAGACTGACGCAATCTAATCTTTGACACAATAGAAACACAAGTTGGTGTTCTGAAACGTTAGAAGAGATGCCAAAAAAAAAAAAAATCTGACCTGCAAGAGTGTTTTGCCTTCTGTTTTGAGTGACTGTATTTCTTCATGCTGTACGCTTGTAGCTCACTATGGGGTTTATGTAATAAAAGGCACTAAGTTTGCCCAGGGGCAGTAACCCATAGCAACCAATCAGCAGGTAGCATTTACTGGTCACCTGTTTAAATGCAAACATCTTATTGGTTGCTATGGATTACTGCTCCTGGGCAAACTTAGTGCCTTATATTACATATGGGGGTAAAACTATTATAATTAGTGATGGGCGGATCGTTTAGTTTTGGATGCCCGTTTTTGGACGCCAACGTCCGTTTTTCCGCGCATGGCCAAAACGAGATGCTGGCGAATTTTCGCCGGCGTTTTGTGAATCTATTCGCCTGCAGCAAATCGCGGGAATTGTCCATCACTAATTATAATTAAGTATTTTAAAAAAATTATTCAAAATCTATGAGTTATAAATTTAGAAAACACAAAAATGATGGTGTTTTTAGTTTGTTCATCAGTTTGTTGATCATTTTATAGTATCCCATTACTCTTTCAAATAATGTTCTGATTTTCCTGAATAAATAACTTGTGTGGCCTTTGAATAAAATTCATAATACATTACTTAAATAAAATATTTAATGGGGGAAATAAACTTTTATTTAGAAAAATTTAAATGTCCCATAAGCTAATCTTTCTTTATTATTTTTATATTGATCATAATATTAAAGTGTTAGGAAAAATGTGACAAAAGATTCCTTTAAAGCATACCTTATGATACAGGCTTATATTTAATATTCTTCATATTTTCCATTTAGTTAAGTGAGCGGCAAATTATGAATGCATTGTTACAGCTCAATAACTAAATATTTAACTTGCAAAGCAATGGTATAAGAATTTATCACACCTATCCCTTGATAATTAGTAAATATAGAAAACAAAAGAAACACATTTAAAACATTCCAGTTCACTAGACAGATTTATTGGCTAAATCTAATCTAAATGGAGTTAATGTATGTTGCCACTTTAGGGTAAGGCCACACGGGGAGTTTTCGGGGAGATCTGTCGCCAGGCAATTTTGAGCGACTTTTAAAATCGCGCAGCTGCGTGAATAAAGCTGGCCATAGACGCAACAACTTGGTCGTACGAATCGAGGATTCGTACGACTATCGTACGACTTTCGGATTGTGTGTGGAGTGTTCCGACATTTGTCGTGCCATGCCGATCGGTCGTTTGGTCGATCGGCCAGGTTAGAAAATTTTTGTCGGCTGGCGATAATATCTTTGCGTTTATTGCAGATCGTACGATTTTCAGTGGGAGACCGTCACTAGGTTTTTAATCGTACAACTTTCGTACAATCCTTGTCAGGGGCAGAACGTCAGCTGTCTGTGCTTTTTACTACTTATAGTTGATCTGAAGGTTAGTGACAGGTCGGGAGCAGGTCGGGAGATGCAAAGATCCGATCGTGGAATCATCTTACGATCGGATCTTTGCGTCTATGGCCAGCTTAAGCGCTGACGACTTTACGTGTCGCGGGTGCGCATCGCTACCAAGGTATTCGGGGAGATTCGTTGCGGCGACAGATCTCCCCGAAAACTCCCTGTGTGGCCTTACTCTTAAGGATGAAAAGAAGTAATGGAGCAAACATTGTTCTAGTAATCTGATAGGGATTCATCATTATCAACATTGACCTGAGGCCAAAAAAGTATGTGATGTAGTAATTCCAATACAGAAACAAATTCCAGAGAGCTGTGTACACCTTCAGTTACACTATTTCATAAACAAGAAACATGGATTTCACAAAAGTAAGAAGATATGCCCTATTTAGATTTGTTTGTGTGAATCGCACCTCCTAACAAAACACAATTGTTGTTAATGGGTCTAATCTCTTATGGATTTGCTGACAACTCTATGGGGAAAATTTACTATTATTCCCCCAAAAAAATTAGTTTCTACTCGATATTTTTGAATGTTAATCAAATAGTTCTAGGCTACCTTTTATTCGATATTCGATCATTCAATGATCGAATACAAATTTATTGTTCAGTTGAATAAATCATTTGACTGAACGAATAAATCATTCGATCATTTGAATGATTCGTACGATTCGAACGATCGAAGACTTCGATCGTACGAATCCTATTCGATCAGGCTTCTATTGCAATTCGGAAGGTCCAATCTGCTGAAGTAGGCAATCGAATAAACTTTAAAATTAAAATCCTTTGCTGGTCGAATGATCGAATATTCGTTCATTCGACACTATTCGAATGTATTTGATCGTTTGACCATTCCCTATTCGATGATCAAATATGCTAATATTCACATATTCGACCAAACGAATAAATCCTACGATCGCAATTCGATCGGATTCAATCAAACTTTGATCTATTCACGTGAATTTAGTACATCGGCCCCTATGTATACAATTGAAAAAAGATCTTTAAAAAAAGGAACTGCCAAGAAGAGTTATTAACGGTGCACCATCCAAAATTTGTGAAACAAGATTATGGGGCAGATTTACTAAGGGTCGAATTCGACCATTTAACGATATTTGAATTCAAAGGGTTTTTAACGCAATTCGATAAATCGAACGATTGAATAAAAAAATCCAGATCCATTCGAACAATTTTAACCATTGAATCGAATTTTTTTAATTCTATCTAAAAAAGCTGGAAAAACCCTATGGGAGTTTACCATAGGGAAATGCAGCAATTCGGTAGGTTTAATCTGGCAAATGAGGCCATGGAATAAAAATTTAAAGGGCAAATGAGCGAATAGATTTTTATTCGATCTATTAAAATCATTCGATTCAATCTAATTTTAAAAATTCCATGGTCGAAGTGGCCAAAAAAAAACTATTCGAAAATTCGAAGTTTTATAAAATTCGATCGAATTTCGAATCAGTTACACGAATTTAGTAAATCTGCCCCTATGTGTGGAAAAAGAGAAAACACTACTGCACGTTATCAATTCATTGTTATGTAAAATTAATTTGGACTTTCAATCAATTGTGTGATAAAGAGAAAAAAAACTGTTGTTGATTGTTTTATCTTTTTTTTTTGTTTATGCAAAAGAAACTTTTGTTGATAGTTTATCAGATGTGTGAATTCATTGAGACAAAGAAAATGCTTTTAGTGCCAAGTCTATAGTGGGCAGTTCTCAATCCTCTAGTGCCAAAATAATATATGGACTTAATTAAAACTTAACATTTAATAGCTCTGTTAAAAAGTAGTTAATAAGGGCAAAATCAATTCGGTTAAAAACAATTAAAATTATTATTAAGTTATAAATTGTCCTTTGTTAACAGTGATATCAACATTGACCTGAGGCAAAAAAAAGTCTGTGATGTAGTAATTCCAATACAGAAACAAATTCCAGAGAGCTGTGGACACCTTCTGCTACACTATTTCATAAACAAGAAATATGGATTTCACAGAAGTAAGAAGAGATGCCCTAGCTGATCTTTCACATGTAATTTATGCTTTGGGAGTTTGAGAGTTACAAAGTAATTTTTATACATGATATGCAACTTTAATACTGGACTTTCTGTGACAGAAAGCCCATACCATCAATATCATTGTTCCTGGGACACTTTTTAGGATAAACATGGTACTGTCACATTTTGGGAACTTGAAAGATTACATAGCAGTCTCTAACACAAAAATGATGACTTTAATTCCTGGGAAAGTAAGCGGTCTAGTGCTTCCCTTCAAAGAAGAAGGAACAGACAAAGCTTATGACCAAGATGATTCATGTTACTGGAATCCATATAAAGTATTGTGGTGTATAATGAAGGACCTGGGCACAGGGCATGATATATACAATCATCATTTACAAGACATAATAAAAAGAGAGGCTGGCATTTTAAAAACAGCAACCAATTCTATCAACCAGTTAAATGGGCTCCCTGAAAGTAAAAGGGAGAATATCTACAGTATGAGAAAATTTCAACTCCTGCTGCTAGCAGCATCATAGCAAAGTATAAAAAATAAGCTGGCCAGTGATTTGTAAGCTTGGGCATCAGCTTTCCTCAGTCCATCGTAAAGTGAGCTTTTCTTGCCAGTACAACTTAGCCTTGACTCTGTGCATGATACAGTCTTCTTAGAAGGGAGAGTGATAGATCATGACCGTCCACAGAAAGTATTGCTCCACTGGAGCTTTTTCAAGTGTGAGAAAAATTTTTTTTTTCTTATGCCATATTCCTATTCCTGGCATATTAATATTAACAAAGGTTAGGCTGAGAAGAAGTTCATTGAGTAAAAACTTGGCCAAATACTTTAAAATGTAAATGCATACTGATAGCAAAACTAACCAGTCAGACTTTCTAACTTAGTAGACTTTGCATTGCAGACACAGGGCTGCTCCTGCCATGAGGCAAGATGAGAACCTTGCCTCAGGCGGCAGTGAGAAGTTACAAGGGTTGGCAAAAAACTGCCTACTGTAACTTTAAAAGCCAAATTTCAGGGTTGGCTCAGTTAGTGCAGAAAGCACTCGTTGCACTGGCGATCCAGCTCCCTTTGACCCATTTTGATGTTAAAGTTTTAAAGGGGAATGCAACCCCCCAGGTGCTAACCCATCCCCCCTGTAGGCCTCCCTCCCTCTCCCCCCCGGCCTATCTCTGCACATGCGCAGTAGTACCAGCATCCTACTGCGCATGTGCCGCCAGATCCAGGAAGAATTGGTTGGAAGAGAAGATGGCCCCTGTGAACTTCGCTGGAGGGGCCTACACAGAGGGGTAAGTAGCGACTTAGGGGCAATAGCCTGGGGGTAGGAGGGAGGGGGTTCTATGGTATAGGGGTAGGGGTTTGCGCCGGGGGGTTGAATTCCCCTTTAAGTGTGGATAGGCGGGAGGAGGCATCAGCAGCCCTAGGATCACCCCTGCACATAAATCCATAGGTGTTTGGTTTGGGATGACCTGTGAAACAACAATGGTCATATATATAATTAAATGCCCTTGTGGGTTACTTTATTGTTGCAAAACATGGAGGCAATTAAAATAAAGAATAGGCATGCATCGAGCGAGCATTAGGGCAGCCTTAGACCCAGATAGGGTTATAAATAAGGGCGATTGCAAGCAAAACATTGCACAACAGCCTGTGGCCAATCAATGCCTCTTCATTTAGAACTCTCCTACACCAGTCAGTTGAACTGAAGAAGCTGCTCGGATGAGCAGTGAAACATCTTCATTAAAATTTTCTCAGCAAGTCCAGTTGTTTTGTGTTACTTGTGTTAGATATACCATGAACTGGATGAATGAGAATCTTCATAGTCATGTTTCAATTTGAGTTGTTTTCTGACTTGAAAAGGAGTATACACATATACTTTGCCCGAACATTGGATACAGTATCTCACAAATTCTTCTATGGGAAATTCTTTTAAGATTTTTTTTACAGTGGGAGGAAATGTTTTTACATTATGGATACAAATTTGTTACTGTTCTGTTATTTCCCTTTCAGGGTTTGCAACAAATGAACTTTTAAAGACACTGCAATACAAGCTTTTAAGGTACACGGTTACCATTGTGTGGAATCGTTTGGAATCGCTATATTAATGTGCACTATATTAATGCACTAATTTATGGTATTAACATATGTATGATATCTATATTACAAGTTTTTATACACTGCATTAATGATATTAACAATGTCTAGGTATTTTTAACAAATTCCACAATGGAGTGCTGCTACAGGTCTGTACGCCGAGTTGGTGTCGGGTACCGTCAGATATAGGGCCCAATACTGCCCAAAGCCCAAAAATGTATATAGCAAAACAAAAAATCTGTGTTAAAAATACCTAAACAAAAATCTGTGGCACAACCGATGTGTTGAATATGACCTTTGACAAAGGGCCCAGTGGAAGCCCGAAACGTTACCTCTTTTGCTTGTGAGCTGAATAAACACTAAACACAGATTCAACACATCGGTTGTGCCACAGATTTTTGTTTAGGTATTTTTAACACTGATGTAGATGGTCACAGACATAAATATGAGTAGGTAGTAAATGGACTGATTTGAATACTGAGCACTCATTGGTTGGTTTAAACAAGCACTTGTATTTAAATTTTGTTGAGATACTGTTATATTATACTTGAGAAAGGTCTCAATAGATATAATATATTCATACACACACACACACACAATATGTTCGGTATACCTGTATTTTGATACACTACTTAAATTGCACAACAAAAGTTAAAAATGCAAATACAAATCTATGGTTTATAACGGATATTAATTTTTTGAAGTTACATTGTTTTGCCGTATGTATTCTGTTAAATTTTAAAATTAGATAGTGCTATTGATCAAGCTTGGCAAGCAGAGTACAAAGTAGTATACTTATACAGTTTACCACTTAGATCAGCAGAACATAGCAAATTCACTAAGACCTGAAAATTCACCAGCGTAGCCTTCGCTAGCGTTCGCCGCACATCGCCAGGCGAATTTTCGCCAGCGCTATGAAAATTCACTAAAGTGCGAATTTACGCTCAGGTCCGCTAATGGTAGTGTAGTTGCGCTAGTGTTACTTCGCTAGGCAGAGTGCTGTTACGCTAGCGAAACCTAATTTGCATACGGCGGGAACTTAAACTTATTATAGAAGTATATTTTACAGCCACTACTTTAATAAATAAAATAAAGTTGTCCTATTGCCCTACATGTGCCCCCGGTATAGTTGTGTTGCCATATGTTAGAAAATGTAGGGGGGAAGAAGGGTAACCCCCAAAAAAATTATCGATCTTTTTCAGACTATCACCCTCCTATGCTAAAATACGCCGGCGTTTTTTTTGGGACTTAGAAAAAATTTGAATTTTTTTTTTTTCAACCTCCTATCTATTGTATTGATCTTCGCCTGGTCTGACCAGGCGAAGTAACGTCTAGCGTAAGTGGTAACATTGAGGAAAAAGTTCATCTTAGTGAATTTGCGTAATTACGATCCTTCGTCAGTGCGCAACTTCGCCTGGCGTAAGGGTGCAAAGTTGCGCAAGTCTATCTACTTCGCTAACGAAAATTCGCCAGAGTCCGTGTTAGTGAATTTGCGAATTTGCGAAATGACGTCACGCTGGCGAATTAGCGCTAGCGTTAGACGCTTCGCGCTTTAGTGAATCTGCCCCATAGTCAGTAGTTCATTCTCTAACTGTTCATTTAGATTTAGGTAAGAGAATACACACATGCAGGCAATGGATAGAATAGATGGCCCAGAGGATTGCAAGGCAAAGCAAAGATTTTCTGTTTGGTGTTCCATTATACTCCTTCCCCCCCACTGTATAGCCTTTGGTGTTAGATTATTGGAGTTGGAAATGAAAATGTCATTAGGTGTTTAATATTTATGTCCCTACATTGAATTTCTGATGACAAATATCACAGAGACTTTATGTGACCACTCCCTTTCCTATTTCAATAACCTTACATCTAAAATTCACTTTAAACATGATACAGAAAAAAATATTATTTTATGGAATATTTGTCCCAATAGTCAAGACCTTAAAGATCTTATAATTCATTTATTATAAAAAAACAAACTCTTCAAACTTTTTTTTTCAGTTATTCAAATGTATTCTTCAAAATTGCCATTCATTTGTAATTGCTTCTTAAAGGGGTTGTTCACCTTTGCGTCAACCGTCAATATGATGTAGAGTGATATCATGAGACAGTTTGTAATTGGTTTTTATTTGTGGTTTTTGGGTTATTTAGCTTATTATTCAGCAGCTCTCCAGTTTGCAGTTTCAGCAATGTGGTGGATAGAGTCCAAATTACCCTAGCAACCTCCATTTATTTGAATAAGAGACTGGAATATGAATAGGAAAGGCCTGAATGGAAAGATGACTTAAAAAGTCTTTTTAAAAGGCACCATCAAACTTCTTCTTCAAGTTAAAAAGCCTTTATTTGTGCTTATGTGGGCATCACAGCGACGTTTCAGGCCATCGAGCTTGATAAAAGGACGCATGGCCTGAAACGTCGCTGTGATGCCCACATAAGCACAAATAAAGGCTTTATAACTTGAAGAAGAAGTTTGATGGTGCTGTTTAAAAAGACTTTTTCCATGTATTATTACCCAAGGGAAGTGGCCCTGGGTTAACGTGCACCATGGATTCTTGAGGCAAGAATCGATGTGCTGACTACTTTCTACAAGTAGAAAGATGAGTTATACAAAGTAGCAATAACAATAGATGTGTAGCTTTACAGATCATTTGAGTTTTAAATGGGGTCAGTGATGAAGACAAACAATTCAAAACTATGAAGGATAAATAATAAAGACCAATTGAAAAGTTGGTTAGAATTAACCATTCTATGACGTACAAAAAATCAACTTAAAGGTGAACCACCCCTTTAAGTTACAGTTCTAATGTTTAATTAAAGCAGTTAGACTAAATACATTCCTTGGTTTCTCTATCCTTAAAGGGGTTGTTCACCTTTGAGTTAACTTTTAGTATAATGTAGAGAGTGATATTCTGAGACAATTTGCAATTGGTTTTAATTTTTTATTATTTGTGGTTTTTGAGTTATTTAGCTTTTTATTCAGCAGCTCTCCAGTTTGCAGTGTCAGCAATTTGGTTTCTAGGGTACAAATTACCTTAGCAATCCTGCATTGATTCGAATAAGAGACTGGAATATGAATAGAAGATGGACTGAATAGAATGATAAGTAATAAACAGTGGCAATAACAATGCATTTGTAACCTTACAGAGAATTCATTTTTAGATGGTGTCAGTGACCCCCATTTGAAAGCTGCAAAGAAACAGAAGAAAATTGCACATCATTAAAAAACTATGAAAAATAAATAATGAAGACCAATTGAAAAGTTTCTTAGAATTGGCCCTTCTACAATATACTAAAAGTTAACTTGAAGGTGAACTACCCCTTTAAGTTGTATGCTGCCAAGTCACTGTTTTGCTTGATAATATGTTCTGCCAAATTGGTTGTGGAGGCAAAAGTTACTATCTTCACTGCAAAAATTGCAAACTTTACTCGTTCTTGTTGTGCTACTTGTTTACTTTTTAGTTGTGCTACAAATCCCAGATTAATATAACATATAATGATGGTTGTGGAATGCTGTAGTCCAGCAACATCAGTTTTGTATTCTTAAAGCAATTTTTTAAAATTTAAAAAAAAATAATATTTATAATGGATTTTTGAATAGGATACAAAAGAAAAAAAAGCAGAAAAAAATGGGAAAGTGGGGGGGGGGGTTGTTAGGGGTACAATTGAGCAAATTAATCACGTTGCAGAATACCATATCATATTATAAGTATAATTATAAGATGACTATTTCCATGTATATTCACATCCTATACTGCTTGCTACTCTTGCTTCTATATTTAATGTTGTAATGATTCATCCAAGGTGACCATATAAATGTTACTGGTTACTTTATGAACTTTAGTTAAAACTTTAGTTTAAAGCAATTTTGCATAATAAAACGTTTTCAAAAAAGTATCTCCAAATCTCCACAGCCAGCAACTGCTTTAAAGGAGAAGTCAACATATAATGCACTAAACCCCATGCCCCCTCCCCCAGCCTACTCCCCCCCCCCAGACAAATGCCCCTAAGTTGCTACTCACCCCCTTAACACAGGTCCTGACTGCTCCATCTTCTCTCGTGCAGTCTTCTTCCAGGATCCATCAGCATTTGGGGGCGCATGCGCAGTTGGAGCATTTGCCGGTTCAGCTCTACTGCGCATGAGCCGAAAGTTACAAAGTTTCAATCCAAAAATTCGGTGACTTTCGGCGCATGCGCAGTAGAGCTGAACCGGCAAAATGCTCCTACTGCGCATGCACAGCCAAGCAGCGAAGAACCCAGGAATAAGACTGCTGGGGAGAAGCCACGGTCAGGACCTGCGCTGAGGGGGTAAGTAGCAACTTAGGGGCATTCGCCCGGGGGGGGGTAGTGAAGTAGCCCGGGGGGCATGGGGTTTAGTGCATTATAGGTTGACTTCTCCTTTAAAATGCAAAAAAACTTCCAATAAGAATCCCAAGTGATCTGTATCAATCTGGCTCCATGTTCTTTGTTTCTGAAACTGGAGTTGGAAGCTTTAAGCACAGTTTCCTAGAACTAACTGTCCTTTATTCTCATGCTTGATTCCAGTGTAATATGTAGAAGGGAATCACACAAGCCCAACCCTGTTTTTCTGTCTGTGACATCATCCAGTCTGGTTTCAGGCTGGAGAGCAATCTGATTGGCCCCAGTGCATTTCTAGGATAAGAGGAGGACCCAGGTAGTATGTTGCTTTGGAGCCAAATGCATGAGATTGGCAGAGAGCTGATAAAGGAGCCCCTGATGCAGCAGCAGCGAGCCAGAGCCAGATCCGGGGGAGTGAGAGTGCAGCATGGACAGTAAAGGAGCTGCAGTAACAAGTGAGGCTCGTGTGTGCTCAGCTTGGACAAACTTTGAGCTGCACTCAGTTCAGCTGTTTTGGATGCCTATTGTTGTGAGTCCCCTGTGTGAGGACCGGTGATTCTCGTGAGCTTGCTACATAGGAGCTAGATCCTTATTCTAAAGGAGAGGTAAAGAAGGGGAAGGGACAAATTACCAGGAACTGAACTGTGTTTTCCCCCCGGAGTGGAGTGATAGACGGTCTAGATAATAGACATTTCCCAAGTGTAGGAATATTATTGTGTTTGCATTGTTAACCCAATATTATTTAATTATTGTATAAACTTCATCTTGGTTTACAGTGTGTTTTATTTTCCTAGTGGAACCCCCCTGAGGTGTGCTCCTAATTGCTCACTAGGTAGAGTATGTCTGTATTTGAAACACCACAATGTGTGGGTAATGTGGTGATGCATTGCAACTTAACCCCCGGAAGGTTACTGTTGTGGGGCCCTTGGTTTCCAGAGTGAAATTTATTGTCCAAATCATATGAGCAACAGATTTTTTTATCACCCAAGAGTGGCCATGTCACAGTGAGATACTGCCAGGTTCCTTCTGAATGTCCTTACAGAGAGTCCCAAAGAGATAGACTGGGAGAGGGTTCCCCCTGATATTGATGCTGAAAGAGAAGGGCCGTGGAAGATTGTTCTGCCTGACATGTCTGATGGCTCAGATTAGTTAACTTCCCATGGTGACGCCCTTACTATCCAGTACTCAGTGAAGGCACAGGAGAGTGTACCGATGAACAAGAAGTAGTTTGATTTGCCAACTGAAAAGAGTCAAGTAAAGCAATGTCCATCCTGTGAGAGTGTGGTCTCCAAGGGGAATCAGCATAGCTCTGGTGGCCGGGTGGATATCCCAGAGATTGTGAGTATGCTAGGACAACTGACTGACCACTGACAAAGCTAGCCTGGAATGGAAATGTGTGGTGTATTATTCCACTGTTTTTTACACCGCATAATAAATATGCCCCTTAAAGTGTTTTCAAGTGCAAAATTTCTGGAAGAGAATAAAAACTTTGCAAAGAGTTTGAGGAGTTAAAAGCTCAACTGTCTGAGTGTTACTGGTGTGGCCACTTCCAGCCAAACTGTCCAGTTCATGATGAGGATGAGACACAATCTGCACTGTGTAAAGGTGTAGGCATAGAAGGCGCAGGCGTAGAAGGTTCTATGGAAGATGTTACAATTGCCAAGTGGTGGGTCATCACGCCCGGAGTTCCAAGACTTATAAAAGTTCTTCAGTACATATTTCTTATTAAGAGCCTTCTATCTGTGAGAGTGACTCCCTTGAAGAGGATAAGGTGTTGAGTTGAGAGGAAACTACTCTGGAGAACATTGTTAGCATGAAGGTGCTAACGGGTGCAAAAAAGATTCTTTTTAACAATTTTGATATAATAAAATAAGTAATTGATTGTATTTGTAACAGTTTAGATAAGGAGAAATATTTTCAAACTTTCATAACCTGCCAAATTTGGTAAAACGAACATGTTAATTAGTGGGTGTGGCCACAAAAATGGGTGTGGTCAAAATGTTGCAGCGCTACATATGGAAAAAAAAATTCTGTCCCTCTTTTTAGTCCCAAAATGTTGGGAGGTATGGAAATGTGAAAAAAAAATGTAAAAAATTGCATCTTTTGCTTTGTGTGTGAATGTGCTGAATAGCATTGGAGTCAATGAGAATAGCAATTTACACACATGCCCTGCATTGTTAGTGGACTCTTATCTTTTCAAAAGAAAAAAAGGCCTCCCATTTTGCCAGCTTCTTAAAAACATCTGTCATTATTATTTAATAGTGAAACATTAAAAAGGCATATTTTAATATATATTCATTTATTTTAAAAAATATTTTTGACTGCACAGATTGTGCTGTTTTGAAGTGAAGCGCCGAACTCGACACGCAATGAACTTGGCACGTGACAAAACGAGACGCGCGGCAAAACGGGACACGCAGCGAAACAAACCACGCGGCAAATTTTCGTGAGCATTTCACCGAAACTTTCTCCATTGGCGCAAATTCGCCTAGGGCAAATTTATTCGCCCATCACTACTGTTTTGCTGTTCATTCATGTGAGGGCATATGGCAAGCGAGGATGTTTGATGATTTGTCCAAGGGGAGAATGTAGGGGATCAGACAGGCCTTTCAGGAGAGCAATCTGATTTGGGGAAGAGAAAGATCTAGGAAGTGTTTTGCTTTGGAGCGAAATGCATGGGGTTGGCAGAGAGCTGATAAATGAGCCCCTGATACAGCAGTCAGCTAGAGCCAGATCTGGGGAGATTGAGAGTGCAGCATAGACAGTAAAGGAGCTGCAGTAACAAGTGAGGCTGCTCAGCTTGGACAAGCTGTGAGCTTCAGCATAGAGGGAGTGATTTGCCCTGCTTTCAGTTAAGCTGTTCTGATGCCTGTTGTCAATTTTTGAGTCCCTGGTGTAAGGACATGCCATGTAGGAGCTACAGTACAGTATTATTCTAAAGCAGAGATACATTGGGCAGGTACTGCTGCCTGGGGAAGGGACACATTACTAGGAACTGAACTGTTTTGTGAGAGACTGTGCTAGGACCAGGTTTCCCCAATGCAGGAATATTATTGTAATTGCAGTGTTAGCCCATTGCTAATGTATTATTATATAAAGTTTTTTTTCCCTAGTGGAATCCCCCTGAGGTGTGCTCCTCAGTGCTGTAACGGTCGGCACCCTAAACTCAGAACCAGTGTCAAGCACCCTGGTCTCGGCTCGTGCTTCTGCCTATAACAGCCGCCTTTCACCTCGGGAGGAGCCCTTGGCTAATCGGATGCCGCCAGGTCTTAAAACGAGAAGTGCAAGACAAAAGGTTCTGAGCAGGCAAAGGGGCACGACTGTAAGCAAAAGTCTTTGGGCAGAAGGTCACGGTACAACTGGATAAGGCAAAGGCGTAGTCAGACAGGCTGGGTCGAGGCAGGCGGATAACTAGGTTTCGTCAGGCAGGCTAGGGTCAAATCCGGGTAATCAATCAGATGGGAGAAGGCAGAATCGGAGTCAAAAACAGGCAGGGGTCAAACCAGAATGTCAATCAGGAGGGTTAAGCAAATTCAAGGTCGGTTACAGGCAAGGGTCAGGTTCCAGAGATCAGAGTAGTCAAAACAGCCAGGCAGGGTCAAACACAGGTATCAGAAACAAATAGCAGCTTTACAGCACAAACGCAAGGCACCAGGAACAAATCCTATCACGGGCAATGTTTAGCAGCAAAAACCCCTTTAAATACATTTGAATTTCGCGCCAGTGCGCGCTGACGTCATCACGTCAGCGCGCCTGCGCCTTTAAGAAGACCCGGAAGCGCGCCGCGCGCGCCTAGGAACCAGCCGGCGCTATTGCAGAGGGGATGCGGCCGTGGGAAGAGAATGCGGCGGGCGACCCTGCCGAGGGGGCGACGGGTGTTCCTGCCGTCCCTCCACTAGACGCCAGGGTGAGTTCCTCACAAGTGCCCACTAGTTAGCAGCAATGTGCTGTAAATCCCAGTTCCCAGTATTCTTGTGTTACATATACCATGACCTGGATGGATATTTATGCTTTAATTCTTACCATGGACATGGACCAGTACATCTCAAATTGGTTGATGCATCTAAGGAAACCAAAATATAGATTAGAAGCAGCATCAACAGATTAATACTATTATTACTATTATAAAGCAAGTTAGATTACACCAAAAAAAGCAGCCGCAAAACACCAGCAATCAGTCACTTGCACCAGCACCTATGCCGGCTTCTCCCCATTACCAGAGTATTGCTCCTTCCCCGTATTGGCTGCGCACACACACTCAGTGCAGAAGTAAGATCACAACACCCGTCGCCCCAGTGCAGAGAAAGTAAAAACTCCGAAGTTCACAAAGAAAATAAAGAGAGTCGGCAGAGAGGCTGCCAGTGCCCAGGGAGCGAGTTATGTCGGGGGTGGAAGAGTCGGCAGGTTGCGGGGTTCTAGGTGTAACTGGGTGAGAAGGCGAATGTATAACTCGTGTTAGCGCTGGTGTGTGAGTGCTGGGTGAAACAGACTTACCTTATCCCGGTGAGAGGAGTTGGTGCTCAGTCCCGGATCATCGGTGTCAGTGAGAGCGGCATGAGCTGGAGGAGCGAGGGAAGCCAGGGAGGAGAAATTGAGTGCAGAAAAATTGATGGTCGCCCTTTCGCCTTTTCTGAAGAGGACAGGAAGTGGAGTTTCTGTAAGTTATTTCTTAATAAACGCTTTGCTATTTTAAAATGTAATTTGTGTTGGTGTTTTTATTTCGTTGTGTACCAACGAATTTTTTGTTAAAATTTTTTGATGTTACTGTTCCTTTAAGATTTACTTGACGGAGCAGCTTGCAGTATCCAAGTGCTTACTTGCTTAGCTTAATGACAGAGTGACCGAGTCTGCCCATTCTAGATCATAGATCTACTGGCAAAACAGAAGAGTGCTCGACCTTTGCGTTATAAGATCATCTTCTGGTGTCTTAGTTTGTATGCCTTGCTTTATGCTTATAGCTGATAGGATCCTCTTCTTTTGATAATGCCATTTTTTTTCTTGGAGAAAATATGTTGTAAGAAAAAAAATATTACACAATGCCAGGAATGTACAGATTGGTAAATAATTTCAAAAATGTTGTTCTTTAAATATTCTAATAAAAATATTGGCAAAGATTAAGCTAATACTTGCAAATCTCCGCTCACCATATTGCTTGTCTAAGTCAATTTTCTTACTATGCCATTTTAATAATGCAGTTAGTACACCTATCCCAGTCCACATTTGTAGGCTAATTATATAAAACCCAAACAGTGAGTAGTAGTTGTGAACTCGTTTTCTTTATTGCATTTTAGATCACAAGCTAAAAACAGTCTTTGATAATGTAGACTGCACATATTGTATCTCATTTTTAAATAACCTTTATTGGATGAAAATCTGAAATATATTTTGTATATATTTCCTGTATATCACAATCTGTGAATGTTTTCCAAAACTACAGTAAATGGGGAAAAAAAGCTGAAAACCACAGCCACTGACTTAGCTTGAAAAATTGCATTGAAAAATTATCCATTGACTTCAATGAGTTTTGCAGGTTTTTGTGCAGTTTTGCAAATTGTTCGTAGAAGCAAAATTCGACAGCTTCCCTCATCAAAAGTCCTCAAAATGTTGTGCTTGGTATGATTTTAATATGGTTATCTTGTCAATCTAGGATCTGATTATATCTAGTATTAATGTCTACAAAAAATCATTTTATCATGGAATTGCATTCTCGTCCTCATTTTAGCTTACTAGCGCTTGTGAACTTTACTCTTAGACTAATAGCATACAACCTGATGAGCCAAATCTACTGGTTTACCTAGAATCTCATTGAATAAATGGGGTAGCGCCTGTCAGGCCTGGACTTGCATTCAAAATAGGCATTTCAAGTACACAAAGCCCGAACAAAAGTTCAAAATTCCACCATGTGAATAGACAGGGAAGTAAAATCCTTCAAATTCAAATATTGAATTAGAAGGATTTTACCGCAATGCGATTGGTTGAATGATCGAATAGAAAATATTTGATCGATAAATCTTTTGAATCAATCGATTCGAACGATTTTATCGATCAATCGAATTTTTTTTATTTGATCAAAAATAATGAAACCCAATTTGGTAGCTTTGATCTAGCGAACTAGGTGGTCGAATAAAAATTTAAAGGGGAAGTACTTTGAATGAAGAAATTTTATCCGAATCATTCGATTCGATCGAATTTTCAAAATTCACTGGTCAGTGGTCTTCAAAAACATTCGAAAATTCTAATCTTTTTGAAAATTCGATCGAACTTCGAATCCTTCATGTGAATTTGGTAAATCTGCCCCTTGTGTTATGGTGTTTTCTCAACCTAGAGATATATTCTGCCGTGCATTCAGTTCTCAATTGCATTAGCTCAACTCACCGATTCATTGAATTCATGTTCTTCCTTGTCCATGACATGCAGCTACCCCGCCTCTCTTGTTTTACATGACCTCCCTCCATGTACACTCGGGGCGTGTATTTATTACCATAGGAGACAAACATCACCGGTGATGTTGCCCATAACAACCAGTTTTGAACAGACACCCACAAGTAGAAAACAAAAACATCTTGATTGGTTGCCTTGGGCAACATCACTGGTGATATTTATATCCAATGTTAAAAATATGCCCCATGGTCATTGCCTACAAGGGCAGGTCTATTCCACTTCACTGTGGTACTTGGTCTCATCAATGTACAGGACCACATGATCCCCCAAGGCTCCTCTGGGCTCTTGAAGGTTCCTTCTGCCATAAGTACCCAGTTAGTTGGTATTTTGCATTGGGAATTTGCTTTGCTTTTCATCATGGAAATGTTATTAGGTGAAGAAATGGAAATTATGTCTTACTTCACAATATAAATATAAAGTGATGTAAGCATTGATTATTTCGCTTTGCTGGAATATGATGATCTATGTTTTACCTAATGCCCCCAAGGGCTGAACATGCTCAAATTAAAGGTAAGCAGGAAAATCAAACAATGAACATCTTGTAGGCTTTCTTCATGTTTTTGAAAGTTTCTTTTGTTTGATGTTACTAATACAGTAAATACTGTATATTATGCTGTGATCAGTTGATATTTTTCATATACATAATTTTAAATAAACATTTAAGCAATAAAACTTCAAAGGTCACCTTTGTTTCATTGAAATGCAGTATAACCAGGAGATGTCACTGTTACCAAGCATAAATAGCTTCACTTCTTCTGCAGATTCTCTCTCGCTCTCTTTTATTTAAAAAAAGAAGGTAAGAAGTATTACTATTGCATTGCACTTTATATTATACTGTACTTCCAGTAATAACTTTTTACCTTAATATTAACAATTTTTTTCAGACGCTATAGTATATCTACTACCTGCCTGATTCTTATACCTGAAAATAAGGGGGTTATTTATTCAAATCTATCTAGTTTTCTGAGAATATTCTGACCAAATCCGCATGAGTTATTTACCCTATAGCAATATATTTTCTCGAAAATTTTCTGTGCTGGAAAAACCTGAGAAAATCATGAAAAATTCAAATTGTCCAAATTTGTGGGATTTTCTGGCCAAAAACGGCAATTTTTTCGGATTATTGCATGAAACCCAGCACAGATCAACTGATTTATATACAAACTTGGCAGGTCTAAGATGCCAGATTCAGAATTTTTTCATTCTCTGGGTATAATAAATCCCAGGGTAAAAAGAATTCGGATTTTATAGTAAAAAAAATGTATTTCATTTTTTGAGTTTTTGGCATTCAGAGTTTAGTAAATAACCCCCTAAATGTTGTAATCTTAACCTGTTTAATATTTAATTAAGGTATGTTGATTTCAATCTGATACTGAACGTTTGCTGTTCCAGGAAGGAAAACAATGAATTTCAAGTAGAACTCTTTTTGGAGACGAAATTTGATATATTCACAAAGAAAAGAATGTTTTAAGAGACTGCATAAAGACTGAACAACTGAAGCATTCAGAAGAAAAGCACCTTTAGTGCAGTCTTGAAACATTCATTCAAGTAGTAGTGAGAGAGCAGTGCAAACTCATAAATTATTTTGCCATTAATGTTTAATAGAAAAAGGAAATTGCTAGGGCCAGGATGGGTGAGAATGATTTAGCACTTTGTGACATGATGGGCCAGTATATAAATAAAGATAATAGTAATAAAAACAGAACAAACTTCAAATTAAGTAAACAAGAGGGTGAGAGAAGGGTACAATATGTTCCCAATCTCCTTGTTTCTGTCTAGAGGTTAAGGCAAGTATAGCCGTCCATGGGAGTGGGTAGCTAGTGAAGCATAATCTTTTGTGTATATCTACACAATGCAAAATATTATCGTAAAAGGGCACTCTAATTCACCATTATAACTAGAAAAACTTAATTGTATAAATTAAATTTATATATCCAAATTGCAAAGTGTATCTAATCTATAGAAACCATAGTCTAGACTTGTCCTTTGGGATAAACATGTTGCAAATGTGTCACTTATCTAGAGGCATTATCCCATATGAGTTCAAAATTGTTCATAGCAGGCTTAAAGGCTCTTAGAAATCATTGATGTCCTGCAACTTAGCTAAAAAGAATCACATTTTTCATGTGAAACGCTTTGTAGGAAGAGTAAATGTCCCATTGTGCAGAGGAATAAAAGTGCACATGTAATGTGGCACTTGGATGAGCTGCTTCTTCAGCATTTACCTCCTCTCAAGAACATTAGTGCTGTTGATGTAATAATAAACGATGTTGCTTTGCCCTGCTGATGATAGGCATACATTGAATATATTAAGTTACACATTTGCAGCAAGGTTGGATTCAGACATGCAAGCAGGTAACGGACATACTCTCTTTAGAGAGCCCCACAACCTCCTACTGAGATCAGGCTACAACTTTATTTATGTTTGCTTTATTTATGCTATTTTGCTTTATTGCATCAAATAAATGAGTATAAGTTGTGTATATATATATATATATATATATATATATATATATATATATATATCAACATATCTCATTTGTAAATGCAAGTAGTATACAGAATCCTTGTTCTGAAATAAGTTTGCTACCAACAACAGCACAAGAAAAGAAACCTTGCCTATAGTATGGAAGGATTAGAAATCTGGTTTCCATGGTCACTACTACTGATCAACAGTCTATTTTTGCTGTTTTGATGACCACTAAGTATGAACCATACATTATTGTCCCCAGATGGTGTTTATTTGTAGCAGAATAAAAAGAATGACTTAGAAATTGCAATTGGCACAAATGCAAGCCAAGTTGTTCAGCACTTTATAAAAGAGCAAAAAATTGACAGCAAAATATTATGCCACATATTGGACTGACTGCAAGTCCATTTATCATCTGTTTGTTACAGCAATGAACCTCCCATGTTGTCTGCTAATGGAGTAGCAAGCTAAAAAAAACATGCCACTGTAAATGTGCAATCAATAGAACATCATGGCCCAGTAAAAGACCATATCCAGACACAACACGGTAAAGAATGCTTCATGAAAAATTGTTGTCATTTGATTTGGCTGCAAATGACATTTGAATTGGAAGCAAAATTCCTCTGTATAACCAAACATGAGCTATCAGTGCAGACTGGGCTCACAAGTATTAGACCAAGGAATATTTCAGAAGTCACTTGCTCATAATAGAAGACCTATAGGTGGCAGTAGCCATTAAGACCTTGTGTAGAATAGAATATTTTTTCCAAGAAAGGGTTGGACACCCTTTTAACTCAGAATAATTTAATACTTGGCTACATATATGACAGAATTCATTAAACAGCTTTATAACTACATGTCATTTTAAACAGCATACAGCAGTGGTAAAGTGGTAATTTTTCTAATTCCTTTTTTCCATTGGCAAATAATCAGAGTTAAGGGTTTTTTTGTTCTTTTTTATTCTGAAGCAAAATGCAACACTTTCAAGTAGCAATTCAAAAAGCAAAAATGTCTGTTATGGTTTTCTGGAGACAGTACACTCCCAATTTCACACACAATTATACACACACATCACAGCCCATTCATGCTTCTATGCTTAACTGATATTAGCCAACAACACTCTCCTGGGTAAAATTAAAAAATGGTAACATTATATACTTGACATGAACAAAGATCTGGGGAATGATACCCTTGATTATTCAATATTTGAATGCAAAGTAGCCTTCAGTGATAAGTTCCACCATTTGCAGGTCGATTTCATTCATATGGCTGTAGTGCTGTAGTGAAATATCTATCTGATCTGATTAATGACCCTACAACAGTAACCCCCTCTGGGATGCTACTAAACCAAGTTACTGATCTAGCTCCGACAATAGCTGAAAGAGCTTTTATCTCTATTTTCTTTATTATTTTATGTCTGACAATCTATTGCAATTATATGAAAGACACTAATTTTCCCAACCATACGGTCTTTGGAAAAACAGGTTTACCAGTGTCAAAAAAACATTTGGACACCATGGCAGGACACGCAAAATATGGAAGGTTAACAGCAGCACTCCAAGCCAATATACCTAACACCTGCTAAGTATGAGTTATTACTAGGTCCCGCATTCCTCCTCCTCTCACAGAGTTAACAAGCAATGGACAAACAGTTTATATTTAAATTCTCTTTAATTGAAAAGCTAGTTACAACAAAATGAAAATGTAGAAGAACAGATGTACATCATGTATAGGAGCATGGTGGGAACTACTAATGTTTATTAACTGTAGGGAAGCTGTGTATACTTGTCTCTCTTCTTTGTTGTATCTGTGCAAGGAGTGGAATGAGTCTCCACCCCTGTGAGTTGACAGGAAGGAAGGCCTGAAGGAGGAAATGCTGTGAGAGAGAAGCAGCAGAGTGAAAGCAAGGAGCTGAAATAGGGTTGTCATAATTCTTTGAAAAACTGCCTGCCTGGTTTTCCAAATTAGGAAAACTGAGCAGAATTCCCTATGATTGATGTGGCGATCAACCAGTCGCTGATTGCCACATTATAGCCCCGCCCCCACATCACCACATTAGCACCCCCATTTTGTCATGGCACCGCCCCTGCCCGTATTGAACTGGGCCAAAAGGTGGCAACCTCATGCTGCAAGATCCCAGAGATTTCTGCAGTTGGAGAAAAGTGTGCTCTATTTAGGGTGCGGAAGGAAAGGGAGTCCATATCAGGGCTCTGAAGAGCAAAGCTTGCTCTTCTCAGGGCACGGAGAGCCAAAGAGCATCCGTCTCAAAACTCTGAAGAAACTGACATATAAGTGGAGATTCCCTTTAGCAGCTCAGAGATAAAACTTTCTGCATTATTCTTTCTGTCTATAACAAACAAGGAAAAGTTGTGCTCACCCCTCATTTTAAAAAACATTTCAAGCTTTAGTCAGCTGATCTCACTAGAGCTAATAAAAGGGCAACCAAGTGCATTTGGGAGTTTTACTTTGAAAGCAGCAAGTAAGTTGCAGGTAAAACTTAGTCCCTTAGTAAAATGCATTATGAAGCAATGGAATTCTTAATTAATCAGTTGCAAGTTGAGTGTAGGACTGGCCAGATATGGGATGACTTTGACTTTAATTGCAATGTACAGTATGGACAAACAACCCCTATGTGGCATAGGGTAAGGCATATTTAGTAGCTTAAGGCATTAAATGTTTACATGTCCTTACTATTTTGATATTCTTTCTGCCTGTTCATCATAGATTTAGACTGTGGAACAAATTGCCCATGTGGTATACTCTTGATAATATGGCTAGGAGGACATCAAGTTGCATGGAGAATGGATATGCCCACAGTGGGTTTACTATAAACTTTTCAGTACAGAAATAATTGTTATCCAGATGTTATCTAGTGCTCATATGACAAATGTGACAGAATCCTGAAAATATGAATTGGTCCTAAACCATAAAAGATACAGCTATTACCCTCTGATACTAAATGTAAATGAAAATAAAGTGATTTAAACGCAAAGGTATCCACATGTATATTCCACCCTTCAGATGCGCTAAGAATTTAGAATTTAGACCTACCACTGGGAGTTGGATAGACCTTCCTTGAATGAACTTGTGCTGGAAAACAATAGGGTGCCCTTCAGGTGAAACTAAGGACTTGTGTATCTTTGGGAGGTGTAATATTGGGAAAAGAGGACTCTCAGAAATTAGATATTGTCTATCCCTGATATCCACACTCCCAAACAAATATCAAATTAAATTTAAGTGGTTGTTCACCGTTAAGTTAACTTTTAATATGTTAATATGTTTACAGAATGGCCAATTCTAAGCAACTTTTCATTTGGTCTTCATTATTTATATAGTTACATAGTTAAATTTGGTTGAAAAAAGACAAAGTCCATCAAGTTCAAACCCTCCAAATTAAAACCCAGCATACCACACACACCTCTCCATACTTTCACACAAACCATATATGCCCATAGCTATACTAACTGTAGAGTTTTTATATTTTTGTTTTTTTATTATTTGCCTTTCTTCTGAATCTTTCTAGTTTTAAATTGGGGGTCACTGACCCCATCTAAAACATTCTCTGTAAATCTACAACTTTAATGTTATTGGCATTTGGCCTCAGAAAGATAGTCACATATTTTGACAACTTGCCTGTGGGTTGCTGTGAAGCCTTCTATGCCTGTGCTATGCAGGCAGACATTTAAGGTCCTAGTTCACTGCTACTGGCATTAGTCTGGCTATAAGGGCTCTTCCATATGGGTGTTCTTTCCTGTGCTTCCCTGTGTTCTGTTTTAATTCATTCAGCCACAGGGGAGCACAGGACGAAAGCGGGCTGTATTCCCAGGGACACGTGTAAAGATGCAGATGGAACACAGCATGTTGCAGCAGAAAAAACACCCTTGTGGAAGAACCCTAAAATCTTATTCTGCACTCACTACCCTTTATACAGTAGGCCAAGTCTAGTTTGTTTGCTTGTTCCTTGATTCCTGTCACTGTTTGACTTCTGGTTCTGACCCAGCCTGTCTGACTGTGTCCAGCTTCTTCCTTACTGGGCTGGCTCCTTCAGCAGAGTATAAGTTTGGCTCCCTTTCCTACCCGTGTGGGAATACTATATTCTTGTGCAGTAAATCCTGGTGGCACCTAAGTAGGTGAGGGCCAGGCCCAAAGCCAAAGGTGGCTGTTACAGGCAAAATGCCTAGACACAAATCAAGTCACTCCCTTGGGGTTTGGGTTTGCCATATGTGACAAGTGTTCGATATTACAATGCTTCCTCTGGGATTCACCTATGGTATCAGTACCTTGTGTCTGTTTTTTTCACCTCCAATCTATTCTGTTTCCCTGGGCCCAGGTCGCTGGTCTTCCACATTGTGTTATGGGGTTTGTAGAAAAATGTTGAGTAGAAATTCAATCATATTTAGAAGACAAATCCAGCATAGGACTCTTCCAGGTATCCTGTAGGAAAAAAGATTGGACCCCTTTGAACCATTAGACAGAGCATCACCTGAATTACCGAATGCTGAGGGAACTGTAAGTGGGACTTGGCATGTTGTTAGCTGCTGTATAGGGCAGAAGGAGTTATTTTTTGGAGCAAAGCCAGAAATCTGAAAAATGATACAGAGTAAACACAAGAGTGAACCCAAACATCTGTATTTCATTTTGGCAGTCCACAAGTAGTCCAGCATAGTGAGGGATTACTTAGTGAGGCACTCTTATTATTTAATCAGTTACATACTCAAAGGGGAGCACATGGGGCATTGCTATGCAATTTGCTTTTGACCCTTATCACACAGGTCAGATTCAAAAGCAAACTAACTGAACAGTTATGTCCAACATGGCTCCCTTTCAAGTCATTGATTGGTTACTGACTGGTAACAGATGAAAGGATGAAGTAGTGTTCTGGCTATTATTATGGATATTATATCCCTTCACTCCGGCCTTTGTACATTATATTTTTGACTAACTAACTATATAGAAACATTTTTATTTTGCTTAGCCTATCAGTTTACCCAGTTTCATTTTTAAACTGAAGAGTTCCTTTAAGTGTGGAGTGAGGACATCAGGGAGCGAGGAAATTACTTCTATTGGCATGTTTCAAAAACCCTATTCTATATTAATATTTTAATATACTTTTATTTATATCATAGTTACAGAAAATTGAGTATCGTACATAGGCCAGTAAAGGTGTTAGGTACTTAGTGCATATACTGTAGTTATGTTCTTGTGTTTATTATACAATCTGGTATAAGAAGGGCTTTAAGGTTCATGAAATTTGGTTAAAAGTGCAAAAAGTTGACCAACTGACTGACCCCACAAACAGATCAAGGCTTTCACTGGTATGTTGAGCACTATAATCCAAAAATAGCTGCTGGACTGGGGCCCCTTTTCTCTCAACTTCATCTGCTCTTTTTTTTAAATTGAGCCTGCTGTACTATAATTTCTTTTTTTTCCCTTTCCTCTCTTCCTCCTATGTATCTCTCTTTCATATTTCTGTCTCCAAGGAAAATTCATTACCATAGTGGTTTCGATATATCACAGTAAATGCACTTGGATCTGCAATATTTATGAATGTATGCTTTGTGCTCATAACAAGATTAAAATTAGAATCCACTGCATCTGATTCAAGCAGTTCTACTCAGTACATTCTGTATGCTCTCGGAATAGATATGGTGGCAGTGCTTCAGGGTCAGAAAACCCATTGTTATGTACAGAGTGGTTCATCTGTACTTTTTTTTGTGTTTTATTTCTTCTTCAGTCCATATTGTCATTACATTTTTCCTTTATTGTGGGAAGCCTTTAGAAAAGGGTATGTTGCCACACAACTGAGCAGGGCAAATTTCTTCCTAAGCATCGTGTATTAATGTGTAGGGAAGGTTATCCCACTCTTTCAACCTTGACCCCATTCCTTCTAAGTGTAAATGATAGTGCTAACATTACATGATATCCCCTGTGAGTATCACAAGGTTTAGGAAGAGAGAAGGCTGCTGCACTGTTACACAAATACTAGAACTATAAGCATTATGGCTTTATCATGCTTTTTTTGAACTATCTTAAAGAGATATGGACACCAGAAAATAACCCTTTTTAATATCACCATCATAACTTTGCTATTTATAATTTTACCATAAAAGTATTTGCCTGATGCTTTTTACGTTACCTTTCTTACCCACATGTTCCTCTAAAAGGGGGCAGCAATATTTGTACAGCAGCAGTAGCTCGTTAGCTTTAGAATCTCTGAGGGAGTTATTTATTAACGGGTCAAATTTTATAGTAATGTGATTTTTTTAAACTCTGATAAATTCAGTTTTATTTACAGTTTGAATGTTATGTTATTTATGAAAAAAATCTGAATTGAAATTTGATCGTATAGTCCCAACCTGAAAAATCAAATTGAATTTGAATCAAACTTTCCTCCACAAAAAAGCTAGTTTAACAGCCCATGCCATAAAAAACGTTTTTGTCATTATCTTTATTATGTAAAATGTGTGCTTTCAGAGATGCATACCATAGAAATGGATCGTCTCTGCAAAAACTCTCAGTTCTCTTGTCTGTAATCCGAGATTGTGGGACGGGCTCTGTGTAAAACGTACAAGTTGCCATAAAAGGAAGTTGACAATTAAATCTGCACGGAGCAAGCTCTCTCTCTCTCTCTCTCTCTCTCTCTCTCTCTGTCTCTGCTGCTTCATTTGCATGTGTTTGATCCAATTGGCTGTTTTGCCAGCCAATGGAATTGAAGATACGCAAATGAAGCAGTAGAGAGAGAGCTTGCTCCATGCAGATTCAATCGTAAACAACAGTCAGGTTTAGGAACTTCAAGTAACAATTACTTACAAAAGCAGAACTTTCAGCAAAAACCAGTAAACATGACCTATAGATTACTTTTAATGTAGATTAATATTTTGAATGAAACATTTTTAGTGTTGGCATAACTTTAATGGTACTGTATATGAGAGAACAATTAAACATCAATCATTTTCAGCATTTACTGCAATTAACTTAGAAGCTTTATTTACAGTGTGTTCGGGTAGCAAATGACACTCCAAAAATTAAATATTGCACTGATGAAGTGCTTACTCTGGAGCCATACTGAAAATGCCATCCTATGTTATACTTTCGCAATGTATTCGTGAAAGCAGAATGTTTCAGAAGTCCTCTATTTAAATGTTCTTTGTTGAGACCATTCCCAGCATAAATGCAGCAACTTGTGATTAATTTTAAAGAATGAAATCTCCAGAACTTGCCCAAAGGAAGGATCCATCTGTGCATGACTTAGTGTGGATTTTAAAGATACATTAAGGCTAAAATTCAAATGCAGATCAATTATTACATTCACAAATATATGCAGACAATCACCATAATATGAGATCTGTGTTGCCTGGTTACTAAAATGTTCATCCTGTGCCTGTCCCAAAAGGCAATTTTTAAGAGCATTCTTTGTTTAATTGTGCTAGTCCATTTGGAATACATATGCTAAGCATTTTTTTATCAAAGTTCAGAAATGCAGACAACCGGTTATTGGTTCAGCAATAAGCTCCTGGCTAACAACAGCAACTTCCTCAAAAGTATTAATAGCATTTTGGTTGTGGAGATACCTTCCTCATTTGTATGCAAAGCAATAGGAAAACTGGGAAAAAGGCCCAGGATTGCTCATAAGATTTAAGTTTACATGGAGTACCTGCAAGGCTGAGGCTCCGCTTCTGGGTTTAACATTTTCTCTATCACACCGGGCAAGCAGAGTTATAGTAGGTAGGTTATAATCCCATATAACATAAATAAAAAACATTTTGAAGTGTAACTCAAAAGAGCATAAAGGTGGCACTTTATAGTGCTAACAGGTCTCGGAAGATGATAGTTTTGATCAGCTTCTGGACAGAGCCAAACTTAATGCTTATTTAAGCTCATTTTGTTTTTTTTTAGCTGTTTAAAAAATATAATTACACACGTTGAGTCCAGATCAAAAGACAAGGGTGATATTTGTTTGGGGAGGCTACCAATAGATGGCTTTTCACTGTAAAGGTAAAACAATATAGTTATATTGTATAACTATAATGGAGCCGATGCCTCTATACAACTTCTAAAATCAGTACTTTTTAAAATAAAAACATCAGGACAACGCTGTAGGCTTACTTAAACAAGCAAATGTATGCCTTACATTAATGGAATATTATAAGGAAAATATGTGCATTTAAATGACCGATAAGATAGTCCTTTACATATCCATGGTCCCATGACTTTAAAAGAGAATTAAAGGTAAAATCACAGGGGTTAACAAGGCTCCCACCATTGATTATAATTGCTAAGTAGAGATCATTGCATCGTGCAGCACAGTAATTTTACCTGTTCTTCCTAACGCTCCTTTGTGCCAAGCGAAAGTATGCAAATACTCTCCATACTGCTCTTACACTTGCTCAGGGCAACATTGAAATAACAGGAAAAATGGCCAAATCTCACTCTGCTGAATGAACTATTGCATGTTATAAACAGAAACACCAGCTTGGAGTCTCTGCTTAGCGATCATAATCATTAAGGGTGCATAAAAGCGTGACCCCCCCCCCAAGTGATTTTACCTTTCATTTAACTTTAGAATTCGAAAAGGTACCAATAGCCTTACTCTGACATATTTTGACGAGTTGTCAGGTACTCACTTTTACTGGAACCTTTGTGATGAGAGAAGCCTCTCCTACACCTCCCACAGTGAGACAGACCCCGCGGCTGGTAACAGGACTGGTCACGTGGAGGAGTGGTAGAACTGCTATGAGCAGGAACATTTCCGAAAAGTCGTGGTACAAAATCGTCAGGCAAAGCAGAATCAGGGACAGGCCGAAGTCAGAAGGCAGGCAGCGGAGAATCGTAGAACCGGGAATCAGGCAGAGGTCAGACGAGGAGAGTAGAAGTCAGGAAATCCGTAATTCAGGCAGGGTCAAAACAGGCAATCAAGGTGTAATACGGCTTAGAGTCACATTGGTAAGTAATGATCACTTTGCAAGGAAGTGCAAGCCTCGGCGTCTTTTAAAACGCAATGTGCTGGCGCGAAGACGCCTGTGCAAAAACGCCCGCGTGCACGCCGCGACAAAACACGCGCCCGCGGCGCTACGGACACTCACATGTGCTGAAGCGATCGAGCTCGCGAACGGACGCCTCTAGTGTGCTTGTGGCGAAAACCACCAGCGCCTACCTTACACGAGTATGGCAATTATTTGTTCTATTCCTTCATTAATAGTTATTCTTCCAGCAAAATAGTCTTAATGATTTCTTACCAATGAAAGGAGAAAGGTGCAACTGGTGAGATTGATTGTGCTGCAGAGCTGCCTGTAATCTCCAGTGTGACTGCCTCTGAGAGCACCCTGGTTAGTGATCCACCCAAGGGCGGATTCTGGCACGGATACAAGCTTGGTCCCCAAACTGAAGACAGGTCTTGTGTATTTACCTGCTACGTGGGAGAGCTGCTAAATTCCAAAGGAAATGGTAGGGCTGCCTGGGGAATAAGAGCTCTGCAGAAGGGACATTTCATTTGAACTGTTATTAACCCCTTCCAGAGGATTGGGACTTTGGTTGTAAAAAGGACTGAGTTGGAGAAACAAGTCAAGGTACCTAATAGGGATTTAGGTAGTGTGCCACGTGTCCCCAGTGCAGGAGTGAATTGTGTATTAGATTGCCCAAGTTCTTTATTACTGTTTTATATAAAGTTTATATAAAGTTCATATTTGTTTCATCTGCAAACTGTGTGTTTTATTATTCCTAGTGGAATCCCCCCTGAGGTGTGTTCCTTAGAGTTCCCTAGGTGGAGGCACTGCACTGTAATTCCCAGTTCCCAGTAGTTTTCATGCTCAAAAGGGACTCAGGGCCCTGGCTTTTCAAAACCTGCAGCCTCATAAGATAGATGCACAAATGGCAACAGACCCACTTTGCCTAACAGTGGAATGGGCCTTGGCTTTATGACTTGGCATGGACTTTCCATGCTTGGTCAGCCAGCACTCTCTACAGCTAGTAGCACTTGCCTTGTATCTATCATCCCTTTCTTCCTGTTCTACTGCATGCTTGGGAGTAATGAGCTGACCTATGGGATGGCAGGTATGACCTCAACTTTTTACCCTTGAGCTTTATTGTGCTCAAAGCGATATTCAATGCCTTTGATTTCTTTATACTTATCATTAGATGTATGTCTTTCTACAACACCTTGGATTTATTCTGAAGCTCTTTAATCTTCAACATTGAATCATTGTGATAGCTTACTATGAGACCATGGAGAGACCAATGCATTTCTTTTATTATCATGTGAAACAGCATTATAGCTTGTATTCATACTATTAAATCTTGTATGCCCAAGATTTGTAATTTTTTTAATTTTGTCATGCTATAGAGGTAGGGAGCTAAACATTCATCTCTGATGAATATATTTCAAAGCTATTATATGCATAATTTTTCAGAAAAGTAATAAAACACACACGTTTCAATTGCCTAAAACAGGTGTTGTGCCAAACCAAGCCTCCTGTAGGCTGCCAGTCCACATATGGGCTACTAATAGCCAATGAAAGCTCTTATTTGGAATCTCTATGGACATGCTTATGTTTTTTCTTAACTCGTTGCATGTTGCTCACGTGTAAAAAAAGGTTGAGGACCCCAAACTTGCCCAAAGGTTCTAAACATGTCTTTGTGTAACACCACCATTTTAACGTTGGTATGTAGTGGAAGTACTTGTGAGGTTTGAAACATGTAGTGCAATGCATCTCTAAATAAACTACACAGAAGCTGTACCTGCATGCTCTCCAGTGGATTTTGTTTAACTCAGCTTTATTGAAAAGCCACACTACCATAGTTAAATAAGAAACAGTACTTAATATTCATTCATTCAATGTATATTCATTAAAAATAAAAAATCACATTAAGCCAGAAAAATATTCCCTGACACAGTGCTTTTTAAACTATCAAGCTTGATTTATGCTTTATGTAATCCTCATTTTATATTTTAAAGGTTACAAAACCTGATATAAAGCTGGCTCAAAGATTAGGCATAAACAAAGAGTATCTACAATGGCTTTGGCTGTAGACCTCACTCACAAGTTTTTGAGATCCTCGGCCAACTGGATTCTTCTTCTAGCCTTACTAAAATCTAACCAAATCCAAGCGAATACGAGATATTCAAATTCAAATGATTTTACTTCCCCAACTATTCCCAACTATTCCCATGGTCGAATCTGCCCCTTACTGTCCTGAATCTGTTCTCTTTTTTTTAGGAGCTGTTAAGCAGAAAAGTCAACAAAGTACTGCAATATGTCCAGTGTCGGACTGGGATGCCAGGGGCCCACCAGAAAACCTTAAACCAGGGGCCCAACTTTCCAAACTATTATTCCTTCTTTCCTCACTTAACCTCTTTATTCTCCTATTCTTTTAGATCTACTTACTATACTCTGTTCTTCCATTATTAAGCCTTTTTTTCCACATAAAGAAATAGGGAATGAACATGAAATAGGCCAATTGTTAGAAGCAAGAGGGCCCACTGACACCTGGGCCCACCGGGAGATTTCCTGGTATCCCTGTGGGCCAGTCCGACACTGAATATGTCTAATAAAGCTTGGGGGCCAAACCTGGTACTGCCAGAAGTATAAAAGAATAAAAAGAATAACTTACACATTGCAGAACAGCATAAAATAAGAATCTTGCCAAAATAAGGTTGCTGCATTCTTCTTTTTGTTGAGATGAAAAAAAAAACCTATAGTTTAACATGAATGGGTTGCAGATGCAAAGGTCATTGTGTTTTTATTTTTTGTAGTTCTATTCAATTCCATGCATATTGCTCAATATATTTCCATTTTATGCAGTGCCTTGTTAAGCTATTTATTTGCCTGCTTACGTGATAATCAGGCCAAATAAATCTGAGTAGGCAAAATAATTGGCTTAGTAATGTCTAAAGCTTCAACCCATACACAGCTGAGAATACTGTAGATATATCAAAGTGAAAATCTCAGTGATACTTCACCAAATGTACATTTGTCTCTGCAACTCAGAAAATCAAAGTAGATAAAGGAAGCCTACCTTGCAAATATGAGATTTGATATTTCTAACGAGATTAAATCCATGCTTAAAATGAGCTTCTCAGCCTTCCTTGTAATGCTCTCTGCTTATTTCCTTAAACCTTCAGACATCTTTCTTGCATGGATCAGCGGTGAATAACTTGAGCTGGGCTGTTCCTGTTATATACATGATCAGTATCACCTGGGAAAAACAGAATCATTTAATAGTATATTTTCTGTGGTACAGTTATGATATCATTTATCTGAAATCATTGGGACCTTAGGTTTTCCTGATTAGAGATCTTTGTTTTACAAACACAGGCTTGTTGTTTTCATGGTTTTTTTTTTAGTTACATGAGATAGATCTTGCCCCCTATGCTGAAGGTATGCAGCTTGTCCACCTGGATCAAAAAAAAAAAGACAACCAAAACAAGGCTGAAGGCTTACTTTGAGATGTATTATGTATAGCTTGCTCTGTCTATGTTTCCCCTTGTTTGTAAATAATTCACCAGGCTTATATATTTTATAATCATGGAATTCCCTTGAGGCAAATGTAAAGTTCAAAAGACAGAGAGACTGGATACATTGCCTTCCAATTAAAAATGCAATCTAAGGAATACAGTAGAACCCCCATTTTACGTTTTTCAGGGGACCAGAAAAAAATGATGTAAAATCAGGGAAAATGTAAAATCAGGGAAATGTTTTAAAGTAACTTTTTCTTGAAGTAGTGAAAGGATATCAGCACAGGAGTCTGTTTTACTTTGAGATACAATATTTACTGTGTTAATAACAAAGGTTAAGCATTGTAGTGTTAATGTTACACTATGGGGGCATGAGCAAGATTCTCTGTCAGTCACACACACAATAAAAGCATAAGTGATTGGTGCAGGACTGTATAAGGGCCAGACTATTGGAATTGACCATTTACAGGTAGAACAGGCAGAATCTGGTTAGTATTTTAGACCTCTTTATTTCACAAATAACATAAGCAGTTTTTGGGAACACCAGGACCAAAATTTGATGTAAAATCAGGGAAAACATGACTTAAAATCAGGGAAATGCACCCATTGAAATGCATTATAAATTGGTGGGCCCACAAATAAAAAATGTAAAATGCGGGAAAACTTAAAATCAGGGGACTTAAAATCAGGGTTTCACTGTATATCAATCTAGTTTTTCAATGTATCTTTTAGCTAGCCCGTTAAGTCACAGAAAATGGGGACTGGGGATGATTGGAAGAATGGATCTTTCTGTAATTTGGATCTTCATACCTTTAGTCTACTAGAAAATCATAGCCTGGGTTTACTTCTGGTAAGGATTAATTATATCTTAGTTGGGATCAAATCAGTTACTGTTTTATTATTCCAGAGAAAAAAATGAATGATTTTTATTTATTATTTGGATAAAATGGTGTCTATGGGAGATGGCTTTTCCGTAAGTCTGAGTTTTCTGGATAACAGGAATCCGTATAACGAATCCCATACCTATACTGGAATAGAGAATCTAGAGTTCATTAAAATACAGTTTTTTAATTGACATTTTACATTATGTGGCTTAAAAAATACCTTTTGGAAATAAACATTTGTAACAGATACATTACCTTTACATCCATTTTCACAGGAGTCTAGAATAGAGCCAGAGAATGTCTACTAGTTTGTTTTGGTTTTTTGTACAAATTCTATAGACCCTCACTTACTGTACATGGAACAGAGGAGACTTTTGGCACCATGGGCTCTGTAGGAGACAGGAATGTGTAACAATTATAATGCTAGAGGCACATTTACTAAGGGCCTAATTTCAGGGGTTAAAAAACCCTTGAATTTAGGTCGAATTAAAACCCCTCGAATTCGAGGGGTTTTAACACAAACCTCATTTTCTGCTTGTTAATTTGCTACGACCCCTAAGCTTAGCTTCTCAACAGCTGCTCAGAGCTGTATATATATATATATATATATATATACAACTACGAAGGAGGATCCACACTCTCAGGACTTAAAAAGTAAAAAATGTTTTATTA
>CM044434.1:100691381-100703125 GCA_024363595.1 Xenopus borealis
TTTATTGCTGAATTTACATCCAACGTTTCGATCCCTCTCGGGGATCTTTCTCAAGGAGAGAAATCTTGAGAAAGATCCCCGAAAGGGACCAAAACGTTGGATGTAAATTCAGCAATAAAATAAAAGTAATCGAGCACTTAAAGCAAGGAGTGTGCGGATCCTTTACACTTTATACAAAGCTTTTTGGTTGAACGAGCACCTCCGACTTAACAGGAAGTCAGATGTGCGGGCACTTTGGACAATAAATAAATAAATATATATATATATATATATATAATGTTGCTGCATCAGATACAGGATTCACCGTATTTCTAAAAACCTAACAGTTGTTCCCTAATGTAACAGAATGAAGGAATACATTATTTTAGTTACTGATAAACCTGGCATTATGTGGCCTTATCTTGACATTATGGGACCATTGTTTGTTATACAAATTGCAATGAACAAGCCCTTTGTGGATGATAATATGATTACCCATAATTATACCTATTTATTATACTGTATCCATAGGCTAATTTTAGTTTAATTAGTAGCACACAGGGTTGGAGATACTAACTACACTTTTTGCTTCCACTTCATCTCACTTAAATGTGCAGATTTTATAGATTAAAATTCAAGGAAAGGCAGATACATACAGTGGTGTGAAAAACTATTTGCCCCCTTCCTGATTTCTTATTCTTTTGCATGTTTGTCACACTTAAATGTTTCTGCTCATCAAAAACCGTTAACTATTAGTCAAAGATAACATAATTGAACACAAAATGCAGTTTTTAAATGAAGGTTTATGTTATTAAGGGAGAAAAAAAACTCCAAATCTACATGGGCCTGTGTGAAAAAGTGATTGCCCCCCTTGTTAAAAATAACTAAGAACAAAAGTAATTGAGATCTATCATTCTGGTAAAGGTTATAAAGCCATTTCTAAAGCTTTGGGACTCCAGCGAACCACAGTGAGAGCCATTATCCACAAATGGCAAAAACATGGAACAGTGGTGAACCTTCCCAGGAGTGGCCGGCCAACCAAAATTACCCCAAGAGCGCAGAGACAACTCATCCGAGAGGCCACAAAAGACCCCAGGACAACATCTAAAGAACTGCAGGCCTCACTTGCCTCAATTAAGGTCAATGTTCACGACTCCACCATAAGAAAGAGACTGGACAAAAACGGCCTGCATGGCAGATTTCCAAGGCGCAAACCACTTTTAAGCAAAAAGAACATTAAGGCTCGTCTCAATTTTGCTAAAAAACATCTCAATGATTGCCAAGACTTTTGGGAAAATACCTTGTGGACCGACGAGACAAAAGTTGAACTTTTTGGAAGGTGCGCGTCCCGTTACATCTGGCGTAAAAGTAACACAGCATTTCAGAAAAAGAACATCATACCAACAGTAAAATATGGTGGTGGTAGTGTGATGGTCTGGGGTTGTTTTGCTGCTTCAGGACCTGGAAGGCTTGCTGTGATAGATGGAACCATGAATTCTACTGTCTACCAAAAAATCCTGAAGGAGAATGTCCGGCCATCTGTTCGTCAACTCAAGCTGAAGCGATCTTGGGTGCTGCAGCAGGACAATGACCCAAAACACACCAGCAAACCCACCTCTGAATAGCTGAAGAAAAACAAAATGAAGACTTCATCCTATTGAGATGTTGTGGCATGACCTTAAAAAGGTGGTTCATGCTAGAAAACCCTCAAATAAAGCTGAATTACAACAATTCTGCAAAGATGAGTTGGCCAAAATTCCTCCAGAGTGCTGTAAAAGACTTGTTGCAAGTTATCGCAAACGCTTGATTGCAGTTATTGCTGCAAAGGGTGGCCCAACCAGTTATTAGGTTCAGGGGGCAATTACTTTTTCACACAGGTTTGGATTTTCTTTTCTCCCTAAATAATAAAAACCCTCATTTAAAAACTGCATTTTGTGTTTACTTGTGTTTACTTGTGTTATCTTTGAATAATAGTTAAATGTGTTTGATGATCAGAAACATTATGTGTGACAAACATGCAAAAGAATAAGAAATCAGGAAGGGGGCAAATAGTTTTTCACACCACTGTACATAACTAGGCACAGCTTCAATAATGGGTGTCCCTGAAAAGATTCAGTAAATTATACGTATATCAAGAACCTGCAACTCCTATTCCAACAGCCAAGCAATTAAATTGGAAAGAACATTACACCTCTTTTGGAACAATCAAGACTAAAATATAATCAAGTACCCTGATTTTAACTTTTCATGCATTTTACATTTTTTTTTTGTGGTCCCACCAATATATAATGCATTTCAATGGGTACATTTCCCTGATTTTAAGTAAAGTTTTCCTGGTTTTTACATCAAAATGTTTGTTCTTATGAACCCAAAACCAGCGTTTTTTCTTCTATGAATGTTACTATTTGTGCTATAAAGAGGTTTAAAATACTAACCAGACGTAGATTTTGCCACGGTTCTGCCTGTAAATGGTCAATTCCAATTATTCTGCCGTATACAGTCCTGCACGAATCACTTATTGGTTTAGGTTGTGTATGTGACAACATGCACATGTACCCCATAGTGTAACATTGCGTAACCCTAGTTATTACTGTAACACATTAAATATTGTATTTCAAAGTAAAATGGACTGTGCTTATATCCTTTTAGTTACTTTAACACATTTCAATGATTTTCCCGGATTTTACACAATATTTTCTGGTACCCTGAAAAACATAAAATGGGGGTTCTATTGTATAATGTTTTCTTTATAAACATATGTGTTGTTATCAACGTACTGGGATGTACTTTTCTTCAATTGTTCCTATGAAGCTGGCAAAGGCTAACTGCATATATCAGCCAGCAGTAATGCAGCCAAAGATTTGCTCACTGCAGTACTGATCTGGGTTATTGCTAACTATAGCACATATACATGAACTGCAGTTATCCTCCCACTGTTGGAGTGCAGTTTTGCAAATAGCCAATAAAATAAAAGCATAATGTTAAAACTCAAGCCAAGAAAGTGCCAGGGAGCTACATCTTCTTGATCCGGTTAGCTGTAATTATTTCATGTTTAATTTCATTATTTTGAATCCACCTTTTATCTTTTGACAAAATCACAGCATCATTTGATGGGTTCTGCTTGCAGCTCTCAGAATGGCAAGTTCTGCTTCTGAAACTTGTCAATATTACGGTTTCTAATCCTCTGTAGCCTTGACATTCTTGAATATTTTATGCTTTGATTTTTTTTTTTTTTAACATGAGTAGTTTGAATCACTACTCAAATAAAATTCACTGGCTCTGTGGAAAGAAATTATTTTTAGCTGCTGTAATCTATATGCTGAAACAGACCATAGCAGCATGAAACATGAAATAGCCCAATAACTTTTAAGCAACAGACTCCTCCCCCCCCGACAATGGAGTCTGCATCTGCACCATCCAATCCAGTTGGTTGCTGGCAGGAAGGTGAGCAAGTGATTGTAGAGGGGCTGGGAGGTAAATATTGACCTGAGCCCTGGAAACAAAAATTATGCCACTGAAAATGGTATAAGAAAGTAGTTTTAACTTAGAAACACGATGCCAATGTCTTTAAATACATATTAGTATAATGCATGCATTAACATCTGGGTGTCGGTTTTGTCTCTGTAGCATTGTGGATACCACTAGGATGAAAGACTAGAACCTATAGATGAACCCTGCCTTGCTGGCTAGCTTACATTGTCTCTAGCTTAATTTGTGTCTCTGAAATTCGTTGTCTCTGTGACCTTTTCTTGTGGAAGGTTTTTGGAGGGGGGATTTTAAACTACACTCTTGCTTTACTGCCATGTACAGTAGTTCTTTGCTCCATTTTGTGTAGTTGAACTTTATGACAAATACACTGTATGTAAGAATACTATGATTTACCAACACAGCTGACTCTTTTAGAAAACAAAAACACAGCACAACTAGAAAAACAAAGCCAGTATCTATCCCTATGTAAAAAGCTTTCAGTTTATAAAGTCTACCCATTTTCCTTATTAATCTGTCTGATTAAATGCCTTGTATGCTTTGGCTGATAGAGAGAGAGGAATGAAGAGGACTTTATTAAACATCTCCCTTTAATTAGCTTTCTTAGCAGGAAGCTTATAATTGTAAATACTGATGATATTAGCTGGACTAGCTTATAAGGAAACTGATTGTCTTATCCCTTCTTTGTACTATACTTCTGATTTAGATTCTAGCTGCCTGACATAGGATAATATATCTAGTAGGAGCTGTTATACCATCCAAAAACTAAATTTTCCCTGTGCCTAAAATTGCATATAGCATGTAAAGAGGAAATATACATGCCAGAACTACTTTCATATCTGCAAATGAGTACACATCATTAACCTCCGTTCCTCAGTATACTTAGTTGTCATGTATAAACATATTCCTTTTTCGATTTTTGCTTTACATAAATTAATGTATAAACATGAGTATTGATCAATTCATTTTTATGTTTTAATGCTGAAAATTTTGAATTCATGTTTTATGCATTTATCAATGTGATTATTAAAGAAATCTATATGTACTCTCTGAAGTGCATTGCATCTGTTTACACTGCAGCGTTCTTTTATGGATTACTACTTACTGTTACTTTAACAGCATAGTTAATAAAAAGAATCATTTTTTCAGTGCTACATGTGTCGGATGCCCTTGGCAAAAGTGAAGCTTTGCTTCTGTGTAACAATGTTATAATGAAGAAGAAGAGGGATTTGACCATATATATAATTAGAGCTACACTATCTAGTGGTAATGTATATTCTATAACAGTTTCAATCATGATTAAGCACACAATATGGCAGCTCCCACTTATGTATTTAATTGCTCATATGCTGTGAAATGATTCCTGTGCATAGAAGAGATTGTACCAATATGTTACTGTGTATCACGACAATACATCATATACATGGAACATAAACAGTAATTATAATTATTTAATAATTAAGCTTGAACTAATATTCATGGTAAGACACAAGCCAATGTCATTCTTTACTATATGCATATCAAGTGGCATGAGTGCCAACTCCTTTTTTACTCTTACATTTAGAAGCAAACTGTCTTTAAAGTGGACCCGTCACCCAGACAAAAAAATCTGTATAATAAAAGTCCTTTTCAAATTAAACATGAAATCCAATTTCAATTATTTATTAAAGCTGTTATACATAGCTGTTTTAAGCTCATTTAAAAATCTCAGCTGTCAATCAAATATTGTCTGACACTCCTCTATGCCTTAGGCATAGAGGCGGGCCAGATAATTACTTTCACTTTCCATTCAACACTTCCTAGATGTCACTGCTCCCCACACATTCCCCCAGTTCTCTTAACCATTTAATTGTGTAGCCAGGACTTGGGGTTAGACATCGGGTCCCCCATTCTGGTGCACAAACAAGATTCTGAGATGATGCAAGGCTTGTCTTAATAGCAATGTCCACAAAATGGCTCCTGCCTGCTTGCTATAATTATGAATTCCCAGACTGAAGGAAACAAGATTAATATAACTTATATAGTGTAATTAATGTTCATTTTGCTTGACTAATGTGATAAAATAGGATTTTGAATATTTTTTTGGGGCGACGGGCCCACTTTAAAATGCCACTTAATATACCTGTCTGTATATTCTCCTTGCAAACAAGGAAAGATGTAGCAAAGCAAAGCTATTATGATTTAATGGAAAGGTTAGCATTCAGGTTGGTAAGAAAAATGTGAATGTTAGGCATTCACGTTAGATGGGTCAGCTGAAATGTTTATTAGGTACAAGGAGGTCAGTACATGCAAAAAACTAATCAGACAAGTTAAAATAGAGAATGAAAATGGCATTGCAGCAAAGAGTAAAACAAATCCCAAATTATTCTTTAAAATATATAAAAAGTAAAAAAAAAATGAAAGCAAGAGAGGTTAGGACATTTTGTATGGGGTCAAATTGGTTGATGAGAGCAGAGAAACCGCTTAGATTTTAAACTTCTTTTTTTAGTTTAAAGCAATTATAAATGCTTTAAGTGTAAGCACTGTTAATTTCAATTTTACATCAATAATTTGGATTTCTCGAATATCGAGTGATTGAAATTAGATTTTAAATCACCGATTTAGATTCTATACTTTATGCTACACTGCTTAGGATTCTTTTGATTTATTAAAGGTGAATGTTAGTATAAGCCAGGAGTGATCAAGCTTGACATAACCAATACTTGGGAGTATCTTTTCTTTCCCTTTTCTTTTGAGGGAAATAATTTTCTTTTAACCAATTATTATTATTAACATTATTATTAACGCATTTTGTAGCGCTGTATTATTTGCATTGTTGGGGAAAAAATGCTGGTGGTACTTGAAATGGTCCTTTGCTCACTGCACTTGTGGTTGAAACGACCCCTCATAAGTTCTGTGCATGATGCTGTCAGGAGCACCTCGTTGCTGGTGTGATGGCGTCATGTGTCTGGTGTGAAATTTTTAAATAAGAAGATGCCAAGGTTACTGGTTCAATGCCTGATTATAGGAGTTGCTGGATTGTGTTCCTGGGTGTTCCTAAATTGATTATTAATATTTTCCTGGACTTTTGACCCTGCCTGAACCTTCTAATCCTTGCTGCCTGCCTATTGAACTACTACCCGAATTCTATTATTATTAACATGTAGGTTACCACAAACTTGAACTTTGCCCTAAAGTTTCCCCCTTGTTCTGGACTTCCCTGCACTTGGAGCTGATAGGCCCCTGACAGATGCTGCCAGTATGCAGGACGATTGGTAAACTGGGCAGCAAACTGCCAAATGAGGCTCAATGATGATAAGTGCAAGGTTAAGTACTTTGGTAGAAATAACATGAATGCTAGTTATACACTAATACAGATTTATTAAGGTTCGAACGGTAAATTAAAATTTTAATTTTCAAATGTATTTTTTGGACAAAACTCAAAAATTAAAATTTGAAATCACCAACTCGAATTTTCATTTTGAGATTTATCACGGCTTGACCCTGGAACCAGGCTAAAGGCTAAAAACAATAAAGGGAGTAGGGAAAGTCATTGTCACAAACAGCACCCTAAATCCAGAACCAGTGCTGGGCTACCTGATCTCGGCTCTTGCCTATAACAGCCGCAATTCACCTCGGGAGGAGCCCTCGGCTAATTGGATGCTTCCAGGTCTTACTAAGAGGGGATCAAAGCTAATAGTTCTGGACAAGCAAAGGGGCACAATTGTCTCACCAAGGATTCTAGATAGAAGAAAGCCACTAGGAAGAGAGGCCAGACAACACAGCGTGGAACAGGCAGGCCAGCACAAGCAGAGTAGAGAATAGTCAGACAGGCCATGATCAGAATTGGAGAACGTAGAATAGTCAGTTGACAGGCAAAAGGTCAGATTGGAGAGTTCGGAGTAAAACAGGCAGGCTAGGGTCAGGATTGGAAAGAGTAGTCGAGCAGGCAGGCAAGGGTCAACATCAATAGATCAAGTAGAATTCACAAGGAAGAAACACCCAGGAACAGGCTGAATTGAACCTAACAATGGGCAATGTGTTTAATGCAGAGATCTCTTTAAATACTTTCCATAGGGAAACCGGCTCTCAGGAGAAAAGGACGAATGTGGCGGGCAACCCCACTAAAGGCGTCCCTGCTGTCCCCAGGGTAGGCCACTGGATCACCAGGGTAACTCATCGTTAAAGGCATACCTAATTGTAGGCTAACAGTGGAGGCAGTTAGCTAAATCATGGCTCCTTTTAAAAGATCCTTAGCCGATTATTTCCTAAAAATGCAGTATAGCAGTAACATTACCCAAAAAGCATTGCACTGGTTTTAAGACCAAGACTGCCATGCATGTGCGATAGCTCTTCTTTCATTTTGCGAACTCTCTTTTGTCCCCTGGAACTGACTGTGTTTGGCGTACCAACACAGCTATGCCCGCCCTCCTCGCACATGTGCTGATGAATGGGAAGAACACGCACAGTGACATGTTCTGTTTAAAAAAGTTGGACACAATCTCCCAATGAAGAGAAAAGTTACAGGGCAAAATGATTGACTTCACAGAAGGTGTTTTAACAAAAACAGTTAGAGATCATTTAAGTGATCCAAAGGGCAAGGAAAGTCTAAAATAGAATAAGGCTAGAAATGCTGTATTTTGTATATGTAACGCTTTTCTGGGCTATATACAGCACATCCAGATTTAATGTCCAGCTAGTAATAGGCAAGCATGGGTTACACTGCGACCTACATATCAGGGCAGGGCCTTCGCCATGTGGAAGCGATCCTTTAGGAGGTAGTATAACTACAATACCCAGGCAAACTGTATAATAAAAGTTGAAATGGGTGCCAGGAGGTTCTTTAAAACAACAGAACGTTTATTAGCACAAGGCAATATCCCCAGGTTTAGATACTCACACACAGGAGCTTTCACAGAACATAGAAGTTAGACAGGCGTAGTATAGATGTCAGCCGATATTCATACACACACCCCAAGGAGACTATCTCTCAGAGCCCTGAGAGACAAGGGTACATCCATTCCTCTACAAAGTGCCTGTTGCCAAAAGGGACTATTAGGAACACCAGGTAAGGCCCGATAGCTGCTGCTAAGTCCTAGTCCTTATCACTATAATATCCCTGCACTAAAAGCAACACGGGGGAAGCTTTGTAAGGAAGATCTCTTCCTACTAATTCTCCTGGGGGGAACACACACTGTTCATACTAAATATCCTGACTATCTTTCTCTCCCTAGAGAGACTATTGCAGTACTACCCTGCTCTTACTAACCCTCGTTCACGGGGTGGCCTGGTCCCCCACTTACCCACTAAAGGTGCTGGTCCCTTTAGGGTCACGTGGCTTTACTGGGGCCTTCCTGCTCCCAGGCTCAACGGCACATCCAGTCGATCCAGATCCAGCAGCCAAAGAGGAAGTGGCCACTCCTTTCCAGCACTATAAAACTTTGTGGCAGGAAATGGTCATTACACTCTGGGCTGTAACTATTGGTTAGAAGCATACACTTGCAACATAACTTCTGCCTAGTGAGATGCAGGGACTTAACTCCATAGGTGCCAGTAGAAAACCTATGGGTCCCTACATATACTAAACCTAAACATGAACTTACTGCACCACAAGCCTAATTATTTATGCTTTCAAAGTTGGTCACAAGGGGCTGTCATCTTGTAACTTTGTTATACATCTTTGCAAAACTAGACTACATACACATGCTTAGTGTGTTCTGGGCTTCTTAGCGATCGTCACAAATGATCAAAAAACAAAGCTGCTTGAGTTCTGCATGGCTGGTAAGTAAGTAAGTAAGTATGATTGTTTCCCTGCCAGAAGTTAGGGACTCTCTGACAATTCCTCTCCTTAGCACTAAATGAAGGGAGAATTTCACTGTATACAGTCAGGTTTCTTATAAAAAACGGTACAGATTTTTTAATTAAAGTATATTGGAGATAGATTTCTTTTTCATTAAAGAAATTAAAAATGTGATTTTATTTCTTTGCCTTTCCTTGCCCTTTAAAAAAATGGGCTCTCCTTGTCCTTTAAGAGTACTTTTGGTACAGAGATATTTTCGCACTGGGCAATGATGGGGAAATAATGGCATCACTAATGATCATAATGTGACAGTTATTCTCAATTCACATGTACTCTGCACTCTAGACAAAGGCAACAGGTGACAAAACAAATCCCAGGCATCTGTTTACTCATACTGATAATATCACTGGAATCAGTGAACCACAGAAATGAGGAATTCATGTTGTCTTGATTCCAATGAATTAGTTATTAACTTAGAAGAGTTTATCTCTGTTGCTGGAACGGAATGAAAAATGCCCCAGATAGACAAGTCTTCAGGGAGTTGGCTGTCACTTTTGCAATGATCTTATTATGCACAATATGTGTAGATATGTGTAGAAAAGTTGTGTTGCATATTTCACCCAGTGCTTGGTAGATAATGTTTGTTTTAAAGAATAAAAAAGTTGGCCTTGTTCCCAGATGAAGCAAATGAAATGAAATGGCAGACAAGCACAGATTTCATCCACCTACATTCCATCTGTACATACCTACAAATGACAAAGGGATCTGGTCCGACAAAACACAAGGCTCAGACACCATGGGCTACAATATAAACTTACCTACAATACATATCCCATAGCACATTCCTGGCCATAAAATATCTGTAAGGGTAAATCTGTAAGGAGATCTCACTCTGGTGGTCTAGTGGTGCGGCTGGGACACCTGCCACGCCACTCCTCTTCTCTGCTGCCGGCCGCATGCACGCTGACTTGTTGACGTCAACGCGCAATGGCGCAAATTTTGAATGTGATAGGATTATTCCTGGAGCCTTGTACCTTGCGGTATTAAGCTTCTATTCTGTCCTGATTCCTGTGTTTGACCCTGCCTGGCTAGCTGACTACTCTGACCTCTGAAACCTGACCCTTGCCTGAAACCGACTTGTTTCTGCAGCAAACACACCTGTTTTACCAGTACAGGGCAACAGGACATTATACTGACATTCCTTTAAAACACTTTCATTTTTTGGTGTTACTGTTCCTTGAAAAAACTTTGGTGGAAAATAAATAGACGTCAAAGCATCATCAGTGAGATAAAGTACATAGTCCTTTTTTACATTATTTTTTCCAAAATCAGATTCTGGTAAAATTATGTAAAAAAAAAGTGTGAGTTCTGTGAAATCTATTGAATCATTATCTATTCCAAACTGGCAAATTAACAATCAAATGAACATTTTATTAGCACATTATAGTTTTACTTGCTAAATTACTTTAAACATTTCAGCATAATCGTTTTTTTATTTGTCATTTCCAGGCTGGTTAAACCATGGCTGAACACACACAATTTTTATCTTTATATAAATAAGAAGAAAACAGACAAGGCATTTCTAAATGGCAACACATTTTATGGTTTATGTTCTAGTGCTGGAAGTAATGGGATTTACAGTTTTTTGATCATTTATATTGTCCTAATTAACAGCCAGGTTTCTCTTCATTTTATAAGTCCCTGGGAACTTTCTTTCCAATAAAGAGACAAGCCGCCGACTTTGAACAATTCATAACCTTGATTAATATTCCGTTTGACTTCATTTCACATGAAACATTTAAAGCGAAAAACAAAGAGGGCCCCTAACAGAAATGTGCTTGAGAATGCATGTCGTGTGCTGTGAAGGGTTGGTAAATTTAATAAGTACATAACTCACCTTGTCTACTGCAAGGGGCTCTGCAATGGCTTCTTTATAATTAAAAAACAGGAAAGAAACTGGAGCTGTCACTATTCCTCCTCTCATACAAGTCCCTAAAAAAAAGAACGAAAGAAATAATTTAATAGCACTTTGAGGTCCGGAGGAGTCTCTAATGAATTGTGTTGGGACGCATTCAAGTGGAGTCCAGATGAATGAATAAGCATTATATTAAGCAACTGTAACACGTTTAATGTATTTATTGGTGCCTGGATGTAAGTGAAAAAGTAAGAACAATATTTGCCACAGTTGTCAAACTCTAACACTGCAAAATATATCAGGGACTCTTTACTCTTTGGCCCCAACACATCCCACCTCAACGGGGAGAGAAGGGTTAGTATCAATATTTTTACTACCAATATTGGTGATGAAATTCTAGTCCATGGAAGAATTAAAAGAACAGTTCAGTGTAAAAATAAAAACTGGGTAAATAGATAGGGTATGCAAAAAAATGTTTCTAATATAATGAGTTAGCCAAAAATGTAGTCTATAAAGGTATAAAGGTATTATCATCATCATCATCATTTATTTGTATAGCGCCGACAAGATACGCAGTGCTTTCCT
>CM044434.1:100706193-100716496 GCA_024363595.1 Xenopus borealis
AGCTGCAAAGCAGGAAGTAGTATTCTGGCTATTGTGTTACACATCCAGTTACTCCAGCCTTTATAGATTACATTTTTGGCTAACTAACTGTATTAGAAACATTTTTTTATTTTGCATAGCCTATCTATTTACCCAGTTTTTATTTTTATACTAAACAATTCCCAGATTCTGCTTTCAGTTGCAATTAAATGTATAAACATAAAAATGTTTAAAAACTTTAAATATTTAATATATGTTGGAAGGATGCTTAAAATTGCATTTTCTTTCTTTAATTTTACAGCAGTCAGCATACATTCTAAGTACTCAGGCTTCCCACTTCACTCTAAAACCATACAGGCAAGTTTATGGACTCCTTATAGAAAATAATCATAGTGTATGTGTGAATGATGGACAATCTCTGTAATCACAAATTATTATGGTTCCACTATATGCTGGTCTGCACAGTGGCTGCAGTAATTCTAGGGTAAATGGATGAGTGTGTACAACTGATAAAGCTACTAATAATGGACTGTACTTCGGATTCTGGGAGTCATAGAGAGGCCAGAGAGAAAGTGTATGTTGCACGATGTCTATATTATGGTGTGGAGCTCTAAATATGCCCAGAGTGCACAACGGGGTCTGAACATTAAAACTGTTACAGGCTCTGGATTGTTAGTTTTGAATCTGAGTCTAGGGAAAACTATAGTGACTTATTCCAGTAGTTCTAATGCCAGAACAAAGGAAACAGTGGTTTAACAAGTCCAGCAGCCTGAAGGGATATTTTATTCTGCATTCTTTTTAGTGCAGTGTCTAAACTTCTCCATAGCCAGATATAGATGTACTTATGGCTCAATAAATAAAACCACTTGTGTAATAAAATAAGACACAAAATATTATTATTATGATTGCTGCCATATTATGGCCCCCATTCCATTCTGTTCACTTGTTTAAATTATATATGACTTCTGTTATCTTGCATATAAGGTATCTGGATTTCTAACAATCTCTCTGGGAGAAAAGGGTAGAAAAGTTCAAGGATGACTCCTAACAAGATAATTACTGTAAGTGGCAGGTATGTAAATGGTTATTATCCTTTAGGGCTCTTACACATGAGTGTTCTGGCATGCAATCTTCTATGGTGGATTTATTCTGCATTCAACTGCAGAAGAGCGCAGGACAAAACCAACATATTTCTCAAGTTATGCTCCCCTAAAGTAGAACACGGGCCAAAATGCTTATGTGTAAGAACCATTAAAGGGTTTAACCTGCACATCATACAGTAGGTATTGTTGCTGGTGCTGAGGCTGCTGCCTGTGTGAGGAGTATGAGACTCTGAACTATTAATGGGGGTCGTTTATAAAGTTTCCACATCGCATATTTATTTGGAAATGGTTATTTTGCTCATGCTTTTGCCTGAACACTAAAATATTGCACTGTTGTGCCCATCTTTCAGGTTTTTTTTTTTGCAAATGTGCATTGTGAACACATTTTTGCAGATAGCTTGCAAATGACATGGGTGTTTGTGTGAGTGCAGCCATTGTGTGAGGCTGTTGTGCACAAAATAAAGTTGACTGCAATTTAAATTCGCAATGTGTAAAACTGTTTTGCAAATATTTTCTCCACCACCTAAGTTGTGGGGTAATGGTGTGCAGAAATAGTTTTATTTTAGCCGTATTTAAAAAATTCTTATGGGCATTCACAGTGCCAAAAAAAAGTGCACTTTTGTTTGCACATTAAATACACCACTGTTATCCAGATTTATAAAGATAATAATGCGCAGGGCAAATATATTCACAGTTTTTCATATGTTAACCCAGACAAATGTCCATAACGTTTTACTTACCCATCGGTGCAGAATCAGGCATTGGATTCACGGGCGCCATCTTCAGCTGTTTCGGTAATCTTCGAAATGATAGTGGCGATTCTACAATTTTTTGTGAGTGTCGGTTCACGTGCAGTTGTCGTGAAACAGGAAAATTGCTTCAACTGCGCATGCACCACCACGCCACAGCTGAAGATGGCACCCATGAAATCCGATGCCTGAATCTGCACCAAGGGGTATGTAAAAAGTTAGGGGCATTTGCCCAGGGTACCAATTATGCTTGGGGGAGGAGGGAGGGTGGTCTTGGTGGGGATGGGGGTTAGGGTCTTTTAAATTTAGGGTTGAATTCTCCTTTAAGTAAGCATCATGTCTAATAGTTATTATTCTTACAGTGTAACTGGAAACCAAATAGCAGCCTTTGCTTTAGGGTCTTCACACTTCACCATGTGTACCTTTCCAAAGGGTTTCCCTCTGATACCCAGGATTTAGGTACATGGTCAGTATCTTCAACCAGGAGCAATTACAACTGCAGCTGTTTGGAAACCAAGAAATAGGACATAAGGTCAAGACAGGCAGCAGTCAAATCATTCTGCAGGTATTGGTGCACTTAATTAATTTTATTAATTATTAAGTGTATTGGTGTTTTGAATTAAGTTTTTCCATTTTGCTTCTTTACTTGTGTACATTTATTTAGTTCTAATATTAAGGAGCAGCAGCTGAGAAAGAAACTGTGGTATTAAAAAAAAAAAACACAAATATGGAGCACAAGATTGCACAGGTATGGGATACGTTATCCGGAAATCCATTATCCACAAAGCTCTGAATTATGGAAAGGCCATATCCCATAGACTCAATTGTATCCAAATAATCAAGTTTTTTAAAGATGATTTCCTTTTTCTCTGTACCTTTTGCTTGATCCAAACTAAGATATAATTGATCCTGGCAGCCAGCCTATTGGGTTTATTTAATGTTAAAATGATTTTCATTGAGTTTCTACTTGTCTGTATTGATATCGGTTTAAAATGATGACTTTAAAAGCAATGAAAGAAAAAAAATCTTACTCTTTAATTTATGTGAATGTGCCTATGAGAGATGTAGGATGTACACTGCTTGAATTTTCAGTATAGAGTTTTACATCAACAGACAGACAAAACATAATGGAATATTTAATTGCTTTGTCAGTGCCAGCATGTACTATAATCATACTATAAACTATAATCATTATACTTCAATAATTATACTTCAATAATTAGAGGCATAAATAAAGAAGATAAGTCAGCTGGCTAAGATGCAGAATTATGAACATTGGTTTGTTTTTCATTTCATCTGCTTCTAACCTCTGGCAAATCCTTCTTCCTCAGAATTAAAATAGACAATACACCACCTAGTCTGAAATCTAAGGATATTTGTAATGCATTTCACATGGTTTAGACCCAAATTGAAATTGATGCTTAAAAAAGGCCCTTGGTTGGAAAAATAAAGCAATCTAGCTGGTCTCTATGTAACAATAGTATGGCTCCTCTAATTCCCCCAAGGCACTGTACTGGGAGTGGCTTTACCTACTCTGAACCTGAAATGGGAGGGACAATTAGAGTACTTCAATACGTCCAAAAATACAGGTGAAGTTGGCATGTGTGGGTAGTGATGTTTGATACAAAATGAAAGATGTGAGCTTGCACAGGTTTTTTTATGTAGAATGCATCCTTGTACATAAAAGTTTAAAGAAAGAGACTCTCACCCAGGTCACAGAACCACAACAATCAACTTTTGTGTGGCCCATTGATGCACAGTCTTCAGGGATATAGCTTTGTCTAAATTTTGCAGCTCTTTAGGAACCTCTTTTCAACTTTACTACCTAGTAAAAGTATAGTACAAGTATTTTACCATTTCTTCAGTCCCTCTAGTGTTGTGTATTGGATTCTGTAGATATTTAATTGATAGTAGTGCATGTGTTGAAAACCATACAGTGTTGGTGTTTAGCATTTAAATAAGTTCTCAACCCCAAAGTGCCCTTGCATTTGTTATTTTTATATGCAATCAAATAAAATTCTGAAAAAATATCTAAAACCTGCAAAGATGCCATGTATATTCAGCATTCCAAAAAGCAGATCAAGCTTTTTTTTGGCAATTGTTTTCATAAAGCAATCATGTTTTTTTTCTCTGATCACGAGAAGTTACTCTATAAACATAAGCTCATCTGACCAACCAAGGATCTGAAAGTGAAAGTTGTAAAAACACCAAATGTTTCCAGATCTTAATTTCCATTGTCTTAAACGGCATTCAAAAAATGGCAGAAGATGTCAACTGTAGTCTGGGAAACCAAGAAAACTGCTTGTATGCTGGCCAGAAAGGCAACCCCTCATATTACTGTAAAGCATGGCCACAACTAGGGGTAGGCAGAAGAGGACCTGCCTAGGGCACAATGATAGGGGGTGCTGGGCAAAAGTGAAAAGTGTCTTCCGCCTATCCCTATCCTCCTCCATCTTTCCCTCCCCTCTGTTGCTCTCTCCAACCTCCTCCCATCAACTACTCAAGGTCGCAATTGGTTTTGCACATGAGTACACGGGAGATGTGGGGTCTGTTCGGATTGCATGGGGAGCATTGTAGACTTGGACCAGCCATGCTGTAAAGGAGCTGCACGAAGGTTTGGCTGACACAGGAGTAGTGTTGCACCAATCCATGTTGTAGTATTGCATGCACAATCATGAAAAGAAGTACTGTGGGATGATGAATAGACAAGAATAGAAAGACTTTTAGCTAGATGCAAAAGGCTTTTACAAGGTGTTATGTGTGCCGAAGGGGATGCTTCCATCTTCGAACTTACTAGGTAGTCCAAACTTGTCCACAATTTTACAAGGCAAGAAGTCCCCAAATGTTTGCTTTAATTTTTTCCATATCTTTTATCCATGCCTATACCAACACAATCACAGCTGGGAACTGCAGAACTTTTTTTTAAAAATTAGAAACAAATTTAACATTGGCTAATTTAAAATTTTTCGAATCAAACAATTTGAACGATTTTAACCATTCGAACAAATCTTTTTTGTTCAATCGATCGAATTGCGGTAAAAACCTTCAAATTCGATATTGGAGTTTGAACGTTTTAAATTCGACCACAATTCGAGGGTAAATTCACCCTCGACCAATAGTAAATCTACCCCTAAGTGTTAGTGTGTCTGCTGCTGTCTCATCTCAAATTTTTTAAGACTCATTTTAAGACAGCTTATCAGATGGTATGGCTACATCAAGCTGAATTCATTGCAAACTCAGGAGGTTAAGACTTGGGTTCTTAAGTTCTTCAACCAATTATTCATTAAGTTGTTCAATAAATTCTTTACACAACCTTCTTTGTAGCTTCCACTACTTAGCACGGTATGCACCAATGCTTATGGTTTGCCAACATGGTGATTTGGGGTATATAGAATTATTCCAACATACCAGTCTACCATTGTTTCTGTTTTTTTACGTCACTTACCATGGCACCAGCTACCCTCCTCTTCATATGTGACTTTTACTTAAACTAAGGGTGAAGAGCAACCCTTTCTGATTTCTCTTTTTGATGGCTGTACAATTTTTTGTCACAGTCACTATATTCAGGGCCATTCATAGACTTTTAGCAATGTAAATATTCAGCACCCAAAGTTAGAAGTAGTTGCACTTAATGTACAGTAAAAGCTGCAAATTTTTCAGGTTTTTAAGAAGTAAAGGGGAACAAAATGATTGTAATTCCTCACTATATTAAAAACATGCATGAGACACATTATATTTTCTGGTATATAATCAGCTTATGCTTTGTGCATACTTATTCACAAGGTATAAAGAACTAAACTACAGCCCAATCTCTAATCTACTGACAGTATGACAGTTTGAAAGCCTATGGAATGTATTTTCCCATAGTGCTCATTTATGTCTGTATGTTCTGACTGGCTGAAAATGTTCAATACAGCATTAGGGGATAATGCCAGCAACAAAACCTCATTATTGTTCTATAATTGTGAAAACTAAAATGGTTTATTTAACACATTATTGAATCCTTACTCACGATTAAGTTACAAATGTGGTTCCAGCATTAAGCATAATGCAATTAAAAAGCAATAAACTTAGTCTTATGGTAAGATCATAAATTGACCCGAGATAAATAAATATTTCATTTAGTAAAAACAAATGTTCACCTAGAACAATTGAATTGTTAATAGTTTTACTTTACAGCAAAATATAGTGTAATATAAATGTAGGTTTATTTTTCATGTAGACCATTAATAAAATAAAGCATTTCAGCAGCTATGAATGAAACTGTCCGTTTCCCAGGCAAAGTATTCTCATATAAAAGCAGCACACCCACCCAAAGAGAAATACCAAATGGCAATATAGAAATTAGCAAAATGTTTTGCCAGGTTTCACCCATAGATTCTATTGGGAGTCCCATAGACAAATGCATTTGGCAAATTTTTTTAGCCATTTCAAAAATTGTCGGGGAAGCAAAACTGGTTAAATTCACCCATCACTCCTGACAAACTGTCAATTGATGGCGCGAAATTGCCCCAGTTTGGCACTGCCGTATGATGAAAAATATTAGCATCAACTTTTTGTTTAAAATGCCCTGGTTTCTGTGGTCAGATAACTCCAATTGAGATTTATAAATACACTCTTGATTGACACCACATTTTACACATAAATATTCCTCTAACAGTTAATTTGAAGTCCCCAAACCCCTTTCAAGGATAACTTAATTTTAATGTATACATCATATATTTAAATTGAAAAGCTTTTACATGGATCTCTAATTGCAGTAAGATGACCATCTTTTGATGGTAACAGCCTTTAAAAGTTATGTTGTTTTAAAGGCTGCCATATTACATGTATAGATCCCTTATCTGGAAACCTGTTATCCAGAAAGTGCAGAATTATGGAAAGGCCATCTCCCAAAGACCCCATTTTATCCAAATAATCGAAATTTTTAAGTATGATTTCCTTCTTCTCTGTAAAAATAAACCAGTACCTTGTACTTTATACAAACAAAGGTATAATTAAACCTTATTGTAGGCAAAACCAGCTTATTGGGTTTATTTAATGTTTAAATCATTTTCTAATAGACTTAAAGTGAATTTTAACATATGAATGTACATTAAATGTTACCTATAGGTCATGTTGATAATTTTTTGCTGAGAGGTTTGTTTTTGTATATAATTGTTAGCTGAACTTCTGAAGCCTGACTCTCTGACACTCTGACTTTGCCAACTTGACTGTCCCATCTCAGCCTGTTAGTTACAATTTCTAATGCCAACGGACTCCTGCTGCACAAATGTGGCAGCCCCCTCATACAGGAACATGGGGAATCAGACAGGTAATGTAAAAGCATCATGCAAATACTTTATGGCAAAGTTAGAAGTAGCTTTCAAAGCCAATAGTGATGGGCGAATTTATTCGCCAGGGGCGAATTCGCGGCGAATTCCCGCGATTCGCCGCTGGCGAATAAATTTCCGAAACGCCAACAAAAATTCGCCCAAAAAAACGAGTCGCGAGTCATTTTTGAAAACTACGCGACGCGCCGCGATTGACGCGACTCGTTTTGATAATTTTTTCGCCAATTCGCGAATTTCTCTGGAAATTCGTGAATTTTCCGGCGAAACGCGGGAGATTCGCCCATCACTAAAAGCCAATATTATAATAGATGGAAAAAAAAGTTTCATTTCAGGTGTCAGTATCTCTTTAAGGTATGAAGGAAAAGATACATTATCCAGAACACCTCAGGTCCCAAGCATTCTGGATAACAGGCTCCCTTCCTGTACTACATATGACCAACTTTGATGTTGCGAAAAACATATGATTTATATCTTATGATTCACATCAGGACGTTCATGGTATAGGGAAGATCATATTTTCAGAGTGGGGATTGTACCACTTGAACATGTTGGTCAAAGCTGGCAGTGTGGCATTACTGCCACATCCATGATAGCAATAGCACCAGGTTTCTAGGGTGGCCTATTTACCAATATTCTGGATTTTAGAGTTTTTTTTAACAAAGTCGAATGTCTGTTTATTTAAAAATGTTGATATTTTAAACTTGAATGCATTGAATTTTTACTGTTCTTATCAATTTCCATGGGACTACCAACTCTCGAAATAATTTGAAAAAGATTACCAGTAAGGCACTCTTGGTGGACTCTCAGCAGTCTGTGACCAAGTTGTACTTGTGTTGCAAACACAGTGCCCTGGACAGATTTGTATAAAAACCTACAAATGGGAAAGGGAAAAATGCATAAAAATGTATATGAATAAAACAGAGAAGTTAGAATTTATACCGTAAAGTAACAGCTAAGAAAATATATGTAATCTGGTCATTACATAATGTTGCAGTTCCCCAATTCCAAAAGGACAACACTGCATGGTTTATGCAATAACATTTCCCTCCCCCCAAAAAAACAAATTTTTATAAAAAGAATTATAATTTTGCATGACCAGTTGATATGAAACACTGTCATCATCAGTTGCTGACTTAAGATTTTATAAGATTTCTTCAACAATCCTTGAGATAATGGCTTCCTTTTGGCTTCCAGTGGTTAAAAGATTGATAATGGGTTGAGTGCAGAGGATCTCTTGTATTTGTCATCATTGAATCCAAACTTGTTTTACAGAATGTTACATGCTCCAATGTGACACTAGAAATAATCTTGTTCCAAGACAGGATATATTGATGGTTTGTTAAAAGATTGAGGTATCCCTTGAAACAAGTAACCCATGCAATATACCAGAAAGTGTCATTAGCAGCTGTAATAACATCACATCAGAAATGCTTCAACATGTGTATAATTTATTTTAGGGCCAAGGTTGGACATTGAAAGGGGCTTGCAACAGAAACGTCAAGCTCAAACTGTTTAAGTGTTAGTAGTGATGAGTTTTAGGGAAACTGTAAAATTCAAATCAAGCAGTCCTCTTGACTTCAATAAACACTCAAAAGCAGATTGAAGAGTGAAAATGCACTTGTTTGAGGATACACTGGACCCAGACAAGAAACCCTAAGCAATTTTAGCTTTGCCTGCTTCCTGTTGACACAAATTAGTTATTTTTTAAATGATGGGCAGATGGATATAGCCAGACCATTTTGTTTTATGCAAATAAGCTACATGCAATTCATATTTGTAGCAGCTTATTACTATGAACCACTCAAAGAGATGCCCATGCATTTACTAAAGGGAAATTATGAAAATTGCTTTACTTTGAATATAAGAAGAGAGTAAATATTTAATTCTTCAGAACAATACCTTAAAATGTAATATACCTACATTATCTGACAACAAAATATTTATATTAGTCAAACTGTATTTGCTCTGTTTTTATGTGACTTCTTATCATATCACCTCCATGTTGGGTCCAGTTTTATAGAGCTCAGGATTAGCAGTCAGCATCTCAGCTGTCAAGTCTTTGTCTAAAATTCCATTGATGAGTTGTGGAATGGAAGAAAATAAATTAAAGAAGATGAAATACTGTACCACTGATCAATCATTGCTGATCCAGAAAATCCACAATAGAACTGGTACCAGAACAGAAAGAGCCACAAACATCTAGAAATGAGAGAGAAATTTTTTTATAACAAACTGAGTAAAAAACTTACTAAACTCAATTTCTTGCAATATATGTTCAATAAGAATTAATATACATGCATATATGCACACCATTACATATCCATAAGATATTATTAAAATGAAAAATGGGCACGTGCACACTAGCATGTTGGTAAATGAATGGGCATTGCCCTAAATCTTGCAGCACTAACAAACAAAAAACAATGCTGGACAGGTCATTATGAAGGCATACGTTTCTAATACCAGTACCAGTAATACCAATGGCAAAACACTGCACTCTGATTAAAAAAAGATAAATATTTTACTCCACTTTATTATTCTCTTTCTAGTTTATTTATTGTTATTTATAAAGTGTTTATAGCAGTCCTTGCCCCTAGCATATCCACACATGGTAAGGTCAGTTTCATTAGGAACCAGTTAACCTGTATATTTTTGAAGCATAGGAGGAAACTGAGTTCCCAGAGGAAACCCACCCAGACACAAACTGCACTCCTTGAAGACAGTACCTGAAATTGAACTTAAACACAGGTCTGCAAGTTAGAATTCCTACCCAATGAACCACCATGCTGCTCTACTGCAAATGAATCCCTGCAACAGATGAGATGTTAGTGCTGTGCTCACTAGGTTACTATAGGGGGGGGCCTGTTTTTTTCGACAAAATGGTGCCACCAGTCATTAACCTATTATTTTCCTTTGAATCATCAGGAAAGCTATGTTCAGCACAATCCTGGCTCAGATTCCATTTAAGTGTATATTTTTCACATAAACTTCTGTTTAAAATTGAGGTACACTCTTATAAATAGGGATGGCGCGAACTGTTCGCCGGCGAACTTGTTCGCGCACATCGGCTGTTCGCGCTCGGAAGTTCGCGAACGTCGCGCGACGTTCGCCATTTTGGGTTCGCGTTAGTTGGCGCATT
>CM044434.1:100719835-100760952 GCA_024363595.1 Xenopus borealis
TGTTCGCAAACTTTTTTTCCGACGTTCGCACCATCCCTACTTATAAACACATTGGGGGGAGATTCATCAAAGAGTGAAGTTCCGCCACTAGAGGGAAATTCTGCCGCTCTCAGTTCATTTCTATGGGATTTTGAAAGGCGTATTTATCAATGGGTGAAGTGAAATTTCACCCTTTGATAAATACGCCTTTCAAAATCCCATAGAAATGAATGGAGAGCTGCGGAATTTCCCTCTAGTGGCGGAACTTCACTCTTCACTTCACTCTTTGATAAATTTACCCCACTGCATCCAGAGCTTTTACATATAGAATTTACATAATGTGTTGAGAGTGGAATTCTTACTACACTATACTTCTGAAGGTTGTGGTCATACGCTGGATAGACTGATGGGTTTGTTTTGCCCATGTTCTGTTCAGTGACAGCAGACAAAGGGGTGTTATTTAAAACGCCCAGCACAATGGAGGTTTGCCAGCTGAGGGTTTAGCTCTCCTTTAAAGGCAGACATCCACACTGTATTTAAATTAAAAATACAAATGCCATAATGACAATGACCCAGGGTGCTGCAGGGTATTCTGGGAAACCAGAGCAACATGGCCACTGTGCGATGTAGAAAAGTACCCTGGTTTGGTGCATTTTTTGAAAAAACGGAGCGATGGAGCGACTCAAATCACTTGACGGTGCCAAACAACTTGTCATACCTTGTGATTCTACCAATCCTTTTATACATTTAAAAAAATAAAATGTATACTTCAGGTTATTATTCAGGACATGAACAAGCACAAGGAATGAAAACCTGCAGATGAAAATATTAATTATATGTTTAAATGAGAACATTGAGGCATTTAAAACTTTTATTTTCTGCATAGCTTGGGAAATTCACTGTACAAAATGCCTACATACTGAAGTTTTGTAAAGTAGTCAATTTAAGTATGCAGTTGTGTTCCATACAACAGAATTTTCTTACTGAATCTATGTTAAAACTGCTGAAGTAGAAATTGCAAAGTAGAACTGCAGATCATTTATTCAAGAGTGCATTTTCCATACATAACATTAGATTATAATGCAGTACGATATAGATGAGGGGTGAAGTTATACTGTAGTTTAATGAAGGAAACAAATCCATAGATAATTTCTCTTGCACAGAGATTTATATTAAACTTCTACCCCCACAGACAGAACTTCTTTGCCTTTCCTTTCTTGTTTTTTAGAAGGGAATATGAAGATGTAATTTTTTTTTTAAAAAGTAAGTGGTTTTAATAAGGAATAACATAGATTTTCATTAAACTGTGGTTTATAAAACCGTGATTTCCATATACATACATTTTCAGCTATTTAATATGCATTTTTAAAACAGTAAACATGTAATTTAGGGGATAATCAATTTCTGAAAGGGGAGCTTTATACTCATGCAGAATGGTGGAATGCTTGTTGTGAATTCCTAGCATTAGTGAGATCCTGTCCTTTCATCATTAGTAGAAAAAAAATCAACACTCAACTCCTAGATATCTGGCAGTATGCCAAGAGACTGTCATATTCCTGTTATGGTTCCAATATTCAAATGGTAATTTGTACTCAGCCAGGAAACTACAAGCCTGTAAGCTTGATGTCTGTAGTAAGAAAGCATTTAGGAATTCAGTGTAGACTGATGGAGTTGTGTAACAAAAGTCACTAATGGGGTAATGTAATAAATAGTTTGCTTGTATCTAGTAACCCATAGCAACCAGTTATAAGCATGATTTTAAACAGCTGACCAGCCAGTGATAGATAGTTTGGATAGATTGATGTGTGTTACAACAAACTATAGACTATTTAATACTTTTTCCTGATAGATTTGGCATATGCAAAGGAAGACTGATGAAGAATAAAAAAAAAAAATTCTTTTAAATTATGTGACTTTTCATCACCTGAACAAAGATTCAGTTTGACCAGGCACTTGTATTTGGCTGAATCTGAATCCTGCTGGAAAAAGATTCTGTGTATCCCTAGTTTTTTGGTCACCTCTAAACATCTTATGGGTCATGGATTTGTGAATATCTTTTGTTTAAGCAGGTTTTGACTACAGTTTAATCAAATGGCATCTAGCCAAGTATGTAGAAGGAATAGCTCTCGCACACCCATGCTGAATAATTAATTAGCAAGTAGCATGGTTCTCCGTGATAGAGGCAACGGCAGCCTCCAATAATCTGTAGAAAGCAAGCACACTAGCACACAAGGCTGTTGTTGCAGGTAACCCCATGCAATAGTTTTAATGCGGAAATGCAACGTTTCAGGCACGTCCCAAAACATTGCATTTCCGCATTAAAATTATTGCATGGGGTTACCTGCAACAACAGCCTTGTGTGCCAGTGTGCTTGCTTTCTAAATCTAGCCAAGTATACCTTATTACACATTATATTTTTTAAGGCCCACTAGAGCATAAGGTTAACATTTGGACTCACTGTGGGTAGCTTATAGGGCTCAGTGATTTAAGTTCCTTTTAAGAAGCCAAGTTTTTTTTTAATGCAGTACATCAGTGGTGAAATGAAAGACAAGGTACTACTGATGCTAGAGACCCAGATAAATGGGTAAAAGTTTGAATGGTACAAGGCTCTTCCAAGGGAAAAACACTTGGGTACATTAGTTCATTAGACAGTATTGTTGTATATTCTCATTACTAGCTGTAACTTACTGTATTCTTATAGAAGAAATACAAGACCATGTTGGCCAGCCTGGAATAACACCATCGCCCATGAACAAGCAGAAGCTTTTCCAGATGCCGAAAGCTTGGGACAGTAAAATCACTTGCCATTACTGCCTACAAGGACAAAAGAAAGAAAATTGATCTTACTATTCAGATTACATTAAGCGACACACTCCTTCGGGTAAGTGACAGTAGCTTGTGAGAAATAATATCTGGATACAAATAGGAGACTAGCAAGTACAGCTTTAGGCCTGTGTTTAAAAATAGCAACAAAAAAATGAAGAGTTCCTAAACTCTTGAATTAAGGAGGCTGGGATTTTTTTCACATTTATCTTTTTCTTTGTTTTGTGTTGCTTACACTGTGCACTGAATGGAGTTGTACACAGATGTCTTTTTGCCCCACTGAGCAAAAATTTGTGTAATTAGATGTAAAATTTGGTCTAATAAGTATAATGGCACAGAACTAAAAGTCAGCCTGATGCGTTGGGTTTAGAATTTGTTCTGGTAGGTGTAATGGAGTGAAAAGGAAAATCAATTTGCTTTATTGCATATAATGGAGTGCAAGGAGAGGTTAATATAATTTGCTACATTTCCATTTTCTCTGTGCATAACAACAGTTACTATTTGATTTTAAGTATAAACTAAAAAAATGTGTTTCACTATTTCTGAACAATGCTTATTATATTAACTTTTAAATATACATAATCCACCTACAAAAAGAAGGCAACACTGGTTAAAATAAAAAAAAAAAAGAAATTTGATAAAAAGCCCATGGCAATAAAAGAAAAATAAATCCCCCCCATAAAAACCCATGGCAACCTATGGCTAGCAGTGTGGCATGCTACATATAATGGTTGGCACAAAAAATCCTAGGTTGGTGCCAAGACTATCCTATGCTGCCATGCTTTCCCCTAGGGATGTGAAAAGTCCAAAGAACCATGCCTAGTAAATGGCAAGAATTGGATTCTCTATGAACACAAATGGAAACTACCTGCATTCCTTCTTGATCAGAGATTCAAATCCCAACATCAGATCCTTGAATCATGCTGACATCATTGGTTCCATCACCCATTTAAAAAAAAAAAAAAAAAACACAATGGTGAAATTATTCTGGATTAAAGGTACAGTACAAAATATTGTATAAAACTTCCAGCTTTTAGGCACAGCACCCACTGCCTAGCTAGCAGTACATTGAAACACTGGAGCACTTGGAGCTTGATTTAGAATCTATCAACCGTAAAGCTTATTGAAGGCCCCAGGGTGTAAGAGTTTTAAATATATCTACTCTACCTAATATATCTGCTGCTGTATCATATCTGTACTGGAGTGCTCCCCCACTGCCCATTATGCAACTGCACTTGTCACCCTAGTAGAGGTAAATTAACACTGTCGTAATTTTTGGGAGGTTTTTTTAACCAGTAATTTATAACCTGTGGGTCTATGCTGGATAGAGTGGAGCGCCATGATCCTCCTGAATACACTGAAACAGCCTGGTAGCTCTTAGGAGTTTCTCAAAACAGCTAATGGTAGCAGGGCCCCTGCATGTTTCTACCTTTAGTAAAAACCACCTAGTGCATGAAACCTATAATAGGCCAATATGTGAATGATAAATGTAAAATTTGCATAATTTCCTCATCAGAAGTGTGTTGTGAATATCTTAATGTTAGATTGCTATAAGTGACAATGGCCTTATAATGTTGTTTGACACACAGTACAGTAATACACAGGATTGTTTGTTCTTCATGCCTTCATGAATTTGCCTCACATGTGGATAACTATACATGCAGAGACCCTGAGCAAGCACAGAAAAAATGAGAAAAATCATTTTCACATGATTACACCAGCCCACTGAATGTATAGTAATTTACATGCAGAGATCTGAATTTTGGGGTACTTGGTCACTTGACACCTGCAAGAGAGGTAATGTCCCATGAGCAATTAAGTGCCCATGCCCTTAAAGGACAAGAAAAGCTAAATTTACTGGGGGGTACTAAGTGCAGCAGGACAATAAAAAAATACAAAGGTACCAGTGCTTCTCTGCTGCTGTGCAACCTACATAGTCCACCCTCCCTGCTTCCTCTTCCGCATAGGTGATTACCCCTGAATTCATTTCCCACTTAAAGGAGAACTAAACCCCTCAATAATAAAAACCCCTACCAACTACCCTACATAGTCCCCCCCACATAGGTTATTACCTATGAAAGTGCATTACACATGTATAGGTGCAGAGTAAGCTCAGCGGAGTTCATGGCCAACATATTCTTCGGGCCCTCTTCCTTTCCCCAATATTCGCCACTTTTGGTGCATGTCCTTTTGCCACGAACTGGAAGAATGCTCCAACTGTCAGTGTGCCAATTCTGGATTCACTACCCGAACAATATACAAGAGCCAGAAAATGGCCCCATGAGCTCTGCTGCTCTTACTCTGCACCTATACATGTTGTGTAATGCACTTTCAAAGGTAATAACCTATGTGAGGGGCATGGAGGGGGGGACTATGTAGGGTAGTTGGTAGGGGTTTTTATTATTGAGGGGTTTCGTTCTCCTTTAAGTTGCCTCTGTAACAGTAATTGCCAGTACTCGGCCTTCTCCCAACATGTCTGGAAGTACTGCAGGTGTAACAACGTCTGAGCATGAACAAATGGAACATATTAATACAATGAGCATTTTCACAATTCAATTGTCTGAACTGTTGGACTAGAAACTGCTGAGATGGCAGATAGCATGAGTTGTAATTAAATAGCAAGGAATTAACTTTATTGTCAACCAACATGATTGCTGCAGCAAAAATCTGCTTGGTTATTCCTGGTCAATTCTTAAACTAAATCCACTAATTTAAAATACTTTGTATTTTTAATTTTTTTTAATTTAATGTTTCCATGAATACTGAATATCATAAATGTCATATTTATGTTGCAATAAATGAAAACAGACATCTAGAAATTATTTTTTGCTTAGAAATGATCAGGTTCTCCTTTCTATAGATGATAAGTGCATAAAAAAAGTACATATGAACTCGAGAGCCTACCTGCAGATTGAAGAGATCATTAACAAATGAAAGCACAACTGCAAAGTGCTATAATTGATACAACATTTAGCATGTTGAGGTTTAGAACCAACAGTTACTTGCATCCATACATGCTCCATAGCAACTTCTGTCAAGCACCACAAAAACCTGTTCAGTGTACTTTGATAAACTGTGAACATAGAAGCAAGGCAACCATGAAATTATTGACACCTGTCACCTGGCAGTCACACCAGGTCTTCCTTATAAGCTTTATAATCAAAGTTAACTGGTGCAAAATGAATCAGATGCTAGTGCTGTTATACCACTATGCACTATACAACATTTCCATAAAGAAAATATTTAACCAAAGACCTTTAAACACACAACATTAACAACAAAATTAAGATTAAAGGGCATCTGTTGGGCAAAAATAGTATCCCCAACAAAGGTGCGGGCCAACAGAGCTCCCACTCTGGCTGGGGGAGTAACAGCCAATGCTAGGACACTTGGGACACTGGGAGGGGGCTCCCAGAGCATGCGGCCCTGTTGTGCATAGTGCCTGCGCATAATACGCTTCTGTCATCACATGCATGCTCATAAGGACCAAGCTGCAGAATTAGTTAATTATACACATGTGTGCCCCAACATGACCACTCGTACCGGGAGCTCTCTCGGGGGGGGCAATTAAAAAAAAAAAAAAAAACGACTTTTACCCCTACCCGGAGTGCATGCTCTATTAGCCCACACCTCTGGTTTATAGCAATTAATAGCAATGTGTTTGTTTTATTCTGTACAAAAAATTACCCAATTATTAGCTGTGGGCCACAATGAATAATTACAGTATAATTTCCCTCTTTGTAATTAGAGTTAACCATCAGAATGGCAAATGTCAGCTAAGACTTCCCAGGGAATATGACCAGACATAGAAAACCAGGATAAGCACACTTATTAATGTACTTACCTCTACTATATTTACTGGTATGCAGACTTACTGTAGGGAAGCAAACAAAGATAAAGGAACATTGGGCAAGCTAGAATTAGGCAAGACAAAGAGCCACATTTATTAATGATAAATAGTGCGCAATGTTTTAGGAAACAACCCATCTTCATGTGAAAAAGGTCACTGTAAGGGGCAGATTTACTAAATTCACATACTGTATATTCACAGGAGGGATTCGAATATTCAATCGAATTTTCAAAAAGATTCGAATTTCGAATATGCAAATTAGGCAAATTCGACCATCGAATATTCGAATTCGAATGATTTGAATATTCGAATTTCATTTTATTCGAATATTCGAAAATTCGATGGTCGAATACTTCCCCTTTAAATTTAAATTCGATCACCTACTTCGCCAGATTAAACCTACCGAAATGGGAATCATTCGAATTCGAATTTGAAAAATTCGATCGATCGCTAAAAATCGTTTGAATATTCGATTTGAATATTTGATCGATCGAATTTTCCCTATTCGATCGATCGAATTGCGCTAAAAAAATTTGAATTCCAAATTCGAATTTTTTTAATTCCCCACTACTCCCCCACTATTCCCTGGTTCAATTTTTTTTGCATTTGAAATTTGATTCTTAGTAAATATGCCCCTTAGTGTTTACACTAAACACCTCTCTTGATGTCAGCATTAATGAAAGGTTGTCCACTAGATAGGTCCCTGCATGCCAGCAACAACTGTGATTGTGAAGTTTGTGGCCAACTACTCATAGGGGAATTAGTGGTCTCTGTGGTTCTGCCATAAATCAGTTCATACCAACCCACCAAAAAAATCAGATATAACTGCTGGCAGAGTGACTGCATATCACTATGTACTGTACATAAATGCAAAGTCAGTTTCATGTTCTATATACTCATACATTGTGACATTTAGATTAAGAAAAACATGACTGAAATCCAGTTCTGAAGTCTATGTTTTGTCACCAAAACTGTTAACGTGGGCGACTTAACAGCTGTGCTAAGCACTTACTTTATTCAGTGATGCATTCATCTCTTTCTGAATATGACTAGTAATTGCTTATTTTTTTTTTTTATTTAACAGAATATATTTAAGAGGACTCTCTTGGGAGTGTCTGCTTATGATCAGAGTATCAGACTATTGCTGCATCAGACAAATCCAGGGTATAATAATTGATGCTTCGTGTTTGCCATTTATTTTAAAATATTTTATTTCTGGAATTTGACAAAGTGTCCCTTGTAATGAGAGCTGAGCTGAATATATTAAACACAGTGTTCAAGGAATCCCACTTCAAATATCACCATGCTTACATTTTATTCCTTGTTTATACCGTCAGCTGTATCAAAGGTCAGATGGGTCTGCATTAATCAGTATTAGAAAAGCATTTCCTTCCTTCAAAGTAAACATTTTGGAGCTAGTCTGTATTTTTTTTGTTTTACAACAAAATATAGCATCTGTATGAAGAAAGCCTGCCATGAAGAGTGTCAGGTTCACTCAGTAATGTTGGCTGGGGCCCAGTAGCTGACATTGTGGTTGCATAGCCAGTGCTGTTATTTCAGGTTGCCAATTTCTTGGTTAAGCTAATAGGATCACAATGTACAGTAGCTCCAGTTCTACAGCAATCAGATGGCAGAATTTAAGGGTTAACTAAGGAGGCATTAACATACCAAGCAAGTGTAGATTAGTCTCCAGATGAACTGCAGACTGGAAAAGTAGTTCTTCCCGATTCTCTATGGAAGACTCTGCTTGCAAATTAAATTTCAGCCAACAAGCATTTTCGTCTTTACTAAGCACCTAAAGGAGATAGCAATTTGTTTGTTTAATTCTGTAAAAAAAAATGACCCAATTATAAGCTATGGGCCACGATGAATAATTATAGTATAATTTCCCTATTTGTAATTAGACTTAACAAAATTTAGCAGTAAAGAAAAAATACCTTATAATAAGCATGCACCTTATTATTATTATTATTATTATTATTATTAACATGTATTTCTATAGCGCCAACTTGTTACCTATAGGTATTGTTTATGTTATCAAAAAAACCTTTAGAGAGTAAAACGAATGCTCTCATGAAAATCAATGTTTGGTTTACTGATCAGCAGAAGTCCATTATGCAGGGACATCATCTATACACTGGTCATATAATTATCTACCTTGCAAGAACCAAACATGAAGGGGCCCTTAACAGTACATTGTGTTAAAACTTACAAGAAACATTTTTACTTTTCAAATCTTCAGTGTAACTAGCCCTTCATGACTTTTTAAATTTTATGAAATGTTATTCTATTGCCAAATGTTAAAGCAGCACTAAGGATAGAGTAGAAATGTTTCATCTATAAAAACATTTCCATCCAATTAATTCTCTTCATTATAAATATCAACGGAGGGTATTAAAATAATTTACATCAGAAATGATCTGTAGTGGTCCTCCATACTTACTTGTTTTGCAATGCACAGAGTTCGAAGACCATCAACTGCCTGACAATTCAAGTATTTTTGTGTTTTGGCTTGAATTCTCCTTTGGTACTTTCCCAGAGGATCATCTAGGGAATTGTAAACATTTATTACTATCTTTATCTCAAACCATCCTTGTGATATTTGTTTAGTGTATACCTATAAGAAAGTTTATTTTATATGGTTTGCACGTATGTGGATAATACCTTTTGAGACCAGCGTTAGATGGTTTGTTTATTCAGTATATGCGCAGGAACCCATATTAAGCAATGAAGTAAGCAGATGAAGTCGGTACGCTCATCCTCTGGGGGGTTCTACTTTTTTCTCTTTATTCTGTGGGTAAAACGGGTGTCATATTGCTACCAATCTACCTCTGGTAGGAACAGGGTACAGCTGTAATAAAATCTGTAATATGTTTGGTCACTGTGGGTGAAAACTTTTAAGTGAGCAAATGAACTCTGAGAGCCACTACTGGTGATGGGTGAATCTGACCTGTTTTGCCAAAAATTTGTGGAACTGCGAAAAACTTGCCAAATGCATTGAAGTCTATGGGAGAGTTTTTTTTTTTTTAGCTTTATTCTTTTCACCCATTGGAGTCTATGGCCATCTTTTTGCCAGTGAAACGTGGAGAAAAATGTCGCGAATCACTAGCTGTTGGTAATTTACCTGTCAGTTAATATTAGTAAATTAGTATTGCTGAATTCTAGACCCTTGTGACATAAACAAATGTGGTACAGGTGTGGGATCCATTATCCAGAAAGCTCAGAATTACAGAAAGGCTATCACCCATAGACCTCATTTTAATAAAGTTTGTGGTAAGGAAACGGCAAAGTAATTGTTTAGTTCTTGACTTTTTTGCTGTTGCTCAAACAATCTTGCCGGATATACAACAGCTTTTTTTTAATTAAAACTTTGCAATAATTACTTATACTTTCCTGTGGGAATTATGTTTTAATATCCAGGTTATCTTTACCACATATAACATAATAAACAAGGCAAATATTTTATAACCCTACTTGGTTTAGGCCTGCAAACTAGGAAAACCATAACATACAGTTATTTGTAATATACCGTTTTTCAAACGCTACTCTGTACACCATTAGAATGGAATGCCTAGTCCAGTAAATAGAATTGGGTGCCTAGTCCAGTAAAATGTATCTGTGGAGAGCTGGAAAGTTTTCTTTCTAACTTCATAACACTGCTTTCAATTGAACTAGAAGACATGCTGGATCCAACCCTGTGAACTGACATAATGACTCTGTATCTTCAGATACATCTTATTGATGCGTATACTTTTGCTCTTTGCGAATTTAATTACATTGCCCCATAAATGTGTTAAATGGATAGTACAAGCAAGTTTTCCCCTTACCTTCTGTCGAGATTGATTTGGAGAAGTAACAACAACAGTATTGCAAATTGTCAAAGCAATAAAAAAAAAGTAAAAAATATAATTCTGCAGTGAGCTGAGAAAATGGTTGCTTGTGGTTTCTCACGATCTTTAATGCCTTTGCACACATTGACTTTTTCTAGCAATTTTGGGTCTGGCATAATGTCCTTTTCCTAAAAACACAATAGAAACCTTGGTTTATTTTATGTTAAATAAACAGTGTTAAAGTGGACCCGTCACCCAGACACAAAAATCTGTCCTTTTCAAATTAAACATGAAATCCAATTTCAAGTTTTTATTAAAGCATTCATAGCTGTTTTAAACACATTTAAAAATCTCAGCTGTCAATCAAATATTGTCTGCCACTGCGCTATGCCTTAGGCATAGAGGTGGGGCAGATAATTACTTTCACTTTCCATTCAACACTTCCTAGATGTCACTGCTCCCCACACATTCCCCCAGTTCTCTTAACCATTTAATTGTGTAGCCAGGACATGGGGTTAGACATCGGGTCCCCCATTCTGGTGCACAAACAAGATTCTGAGATGATGTAAGGCTTGTCTTAATAACAGTGTCCACAAAATGGCTCCGCCTGCTTGCTAGAATTGTGCATTCCCAGACTGAAGGAAACAAGATTAAAATAATTTATATAGTTTAACTAATGTTCATTTTGCTTGACTAATGTGATAAAATATGATTTTGAATATTTTTTTGGGGTGACTGGTCCACTTTAAGATGTTGTGAACCATGTGCAGAATATTACTCCTCTTCATATTAACATATACTGTAAGAGGGGGAGATGCCATTCTGCTGTGTTTGACTGAAGTGGTATTCTCCATAAACTGCAACACTAGTCAACACTGTGATTCCGTTTGTGATTCGGCCACTTTCAGCTTAACAGAATCCTTAAAATCAAGTGAACGTTCGTCATACAAATAACTAAATTGTGATTTTGTTTTTATTTTCTTAAATCTTCATTAAACTACTTCGCATATGCAAATAAAATTATTCCGCCAAATCCCAAAATAGTGGATTCTGTATTTCCCTAAATTATATTCCTCAGTTGAACTGTAGCTAAGTACATGTTGACTATGTCCTCCGTTGTTACGACTTATCTTAAGGAAGTAATTGCTTCTGTCTGCTGCCTGTTGTACACCAATTCACCATAAGTGAGCATTACACTTTTATTACAGACTGCTCATGCAGTCCATCTACACTCAGCTGGCCTTCTTGAACATTTATAGTATAGGAATGTGAGATTTAGTTACCCTTTATTTTATCCTGGCAGTCCCCTAGAGTTTCAGACAGCTAAGTGGGACCTTAATTATTGGTGGGAAGCAGTTTCTCTTTGCGTTATTATAATATTTTTCTGGAAGTTAAATAACTGGCCAGACAGGGTGATTGTTCTATTCTATAAAAGGGAAAACCAACATATGTTTTTGCCTCTTTTTGTGAATTCCACTTACTTGAAAAGGGTGCAGATTCGGGTCTTGCCAGAGGTAAGCCCAGTAGGTGAAGTGTCAGGATAGTTCTGTAATAGCTCAGAGGTGAGAGCTAGGATCAGGTTAGCTAGTGAGCAAGCAGTTTGATGCTCCACCAAAGAGATTAAAATGTTTTGAGTCCTACCACCCACATATGTGTACAAACTTATATATCTATCAGGTTTTACTTGAAGGGCCTGATACTTGGGATTGGACACTTCTAAGTGAAATAAATCCACTGTTCAATTATTAACCCTTGATGGGTAAATCATAGGGCCAAAATCTGTGTACATGTGTAACTGTGTTGAATTATTGCTGATGACAATTATCTTAAGGGAGAACAAAACACTTCCTAAAAAAAACCCTCCCCAGACTGCCCGTAGAGACCTCCCCCCCGCGTAGCTATTTCCATGGGCAAATGCCCCTAACTTCTTCTTTGGTATTCTTCGTGTCTTCTTCCGGGTCTTTGGAAATTCCTGTGAGTTTCAGTGCATGCACAGTTGTCCGGAGCCAGGAAGTTGCTCCGACTGAGCATGCGCAAAACGCCGTTCAATAGATGAAGATTAACGAAGAGAAAAAGATGGCTGCCTTGAACTCTGATGCCTGAAACTGCCGCAAGAGGTGAGTAAAAAGTTAGGAGAATTTGTCTAGTGTAAGAGCTACACTGGGGGGGAGCTGGGTATATGGGGGGTAGGGTTTTTTTTTAATGAAGGGTTTAGATTGAGCTACCCTTCTGTAAATAAACTGCACCCAATAGCTTTAATCAACCAAATAATTACAGTTCTGCAAAATTCTTCCTCCAACAAAACTCAAGGGCTCATCTCAGAGACTGAGAGTAGCATGCATAGTTACAGGTGTATGCATGTTTCTTTGAACACTTAGCAGCTCACTAACCTGCAACACTTACATTATGAAAATATGTTTTATAAGCTACTTATAGTGTATATATATATATATATATAGTAACAGTTAAGAGTCTAGCCTATGTGACTAACCATTGGACTGCTAAAAGCTATGTGCTTGGACAATATGTTGGCTTTCATTGCTTGAGCTCTGCTCCCTGTGTGTCGATGAGTCTTGGTACTTTGGCTTCTTTGTGCAGCTTATGGTCACTATGGTAACTGCTACCACTATCACGACGAGGAAGCATTCCTGCTTTTGGTCCATTGGCTTCATCTTCAGAGTCTGCCTCTTGATACAGCACATTGCTAGACATTTTGCTGTGGATAAATAAAGTACAATGGTCATACAAACTTTACTAGATGAATTGCAAGCCTCCCAAAACATAGTGCTACTATCAGCTATTAAATGCATGTCAAACTGTTTACACAGGTCCCACACATAATAAAAATGTCAAATAAGAGCTGTAGACTAACACTATCCTACTGCTACTACAACTTTGAAAGATAATAAAACTATGGTGCTATGTGAACTGTACAAACCTTACAAAAAAGCCTTTTAACAGAATATAATTCTGCCATAACAGAAAAAAAATTTTTAGCCTCAAAATCAAATGTTAATCTGAACCTAACAATCTGTTAGATCCTTGTTTGAAAAGTAGACCACTCTTCCAAATAATTCACCATGTGCAACTATTGAAGTACATAACAGTAATGTGGAATAATAATTCTGAAAATAAAAGGTGGTTTAAGAAAAAAAACAACAAAGACTAACAAAGAGAAATCAATAAATTCATGACTGCATTCTGTATAGATTTTGCTGCTCCCCTGGGTTCGCTACTCTGCTACTCTAACCTCACTCCTCCTCTCTATCAGTCTCCCCTCCATCAATCCCCCCTCCTTCCCCTTCCTTGGTCTCCCCTCCCTTCCTTTGCTTCATTATGGCGCATAGGCGATCACACACACACACGGGAAGAGGGGTGGAACGAGGGTAGCCGAACCGGGTGCCTGGGGAGTCTGTTTGGCATGGCCTCAATGCATAAATGTATGCCTCTGCACAAACAAAATTTCCTTTGCATGAATTTACTATAACTTTTGAGAACCCGGAAACTGTAACGTAGTAACATAGTAAGTTAGGCTGAAAAAAGACACATGTCCATCAAGTTCAACCTTTTAACTTTTTTTTTTTTAAACTGCCTAACTGCTAGTTGAGCCAGAGAAAGGCAAAAAAACACCATCTGAAGCCTCTCCAATTTGCCTCAAAGGGGGAAAAAATTCCTTCCTGACCAAAATGGCAACCGTACTAGTCCCTGGATCAACTTGTACTATGAGCTATCTTCCATAGCCCTGTATTCCCTCACTTGCTAAAAAGCCATCCAACCCCTTCTTAAAGCTATCTAATTCATCAGCCTGTACAACGTCTAGCCATCTTCTCCCCCAAAACAGCTGCACCATCATCACTGAGGTGCAACCCATCCCTAGCAAAGAGTCTGTAGCCGACTGAGAAATCAGCCCAGTTCTCCAAAAACCCAAAACCCTAAAGCCCTCCTACCTACGCCAATCTCTCAGCCATGCAGTAATCTCTCCCTAAGCTCAACATTGTCTTCTAAGCGTTGCTCGTGACACAGGTAATATCTCTGAGAAAATTACCTTGGAAGTCCTCACCCTCAACTTTACACCTAGTTTTTTTTAAATTGTTCTTGAAGACTCCACCACCTCCACCCCCCCCCCAATAATCTGTCCACTTGCTCCTCCACATGCTGAACCCTAGCACCAGGCAGGCAGCAGACTGTTTGGCATGTAGGGGCCTTACGGCAGATTACCCTATCCACCTTTCTAATAATTGAATCCCCTATAACTAGAACCTGCCTTTCCTTCTTGTGTTCAGCTCCCCTACCCTTCTGTCACAAACCTTCCTCCCTCATTAGCCTCCTCTGCCCCTTCTATTCCCCCCACTCCACTAACCCCTGCCAGTGGTTGCTCTTTGAGCCTCCTTTCCTCCCCCTAATTTGTCGCTGCTCTCAGTGCTGCAAGTTCACCCCTCAGAGTCTGCAGTTCAGATTCCAAGAAGAAAAGCCACCAACATCTTTCACATGTAAATACTGCATGGAACTGCTGCTCCAACACCACATACATGTGACAAGACTGAGTAATACCAACAAACCCACTTGCACTCATATTTACACTAGGTACTTACAGTCTCCTAAATGCAATTCCTCATAAAAGCCTTTTTAGTTTTAAACGCCTTAAGGATTTAAATGCTGCTTAACACTTCACTAATTCACTTGCTTAGCAGCTCCCACACTTGCTTATGATCAGAATTTACTTTATTAACTCCTCCCCCTTAATTAACAGACAGAGAAAAGGAGAAAAAAATACTGTTTGCTACCAGAAGTAAAACAACCCCTTAACTTTTTTTTTTTTTTTAAATGTTCCCCTTAGAAACTCTCAGGCTAAAACATAAAAAGAAAAAATAAATGCACTAAATGTATCTACTAGTTTACCCCTAACAGAGAAAAGAAAAAGCAGGTTGTCTCAGTCAGAAACTCTCAGAACACACAGCAGTCAGTTATTTGCACTTACTCCCTCTTTGCACCCAGCATGCACAGCAAACACCAACGCGTTAAGGTTTTTACGATGCTTAACACTTAATTCACATGCAACACTTAGATCACATGCAACGCTCGCTTAGCAGCTCCCACACTTATGAATCATGGTGAAAGAAAGTTTGCACCAGTGCAGTGTATGTAATAAAACTTATTAGTGTAAACGTTATTTCTGCTCCAAAAGAATATGCCATCTTCAAGCCGGTCTTAAAAGTGGGGTATGTGCAACTGAATTTTGCAGTGCAGAACAGTCAAATAATATTTTATTCCAAGATGCAAATGTTTAAAGGTAACCCCCTTTAAGCATTGATGCTTGATAAAGGGGGCTATCGATGCCCCGAAACGTTGCACATTCGCACTTATAAAATGGCAAGGGGGATCCCTGCCATTCACCTGCCTTGAAGTGCCAGTGTATCACATTTTGCATAATGTATTTTACCTGTAAAATGTATGTTTTATGTATATAGAAAAATAATAACATTAAGGACAGAATGTTGGTACCTGTGGGCAAATACGCTCCTTTGTACAGGTACTACATGATATTTTTATTACTTTAAAAACGAATTTATTGGTGTAACTGTTCCTTAAACATGGAGCAGTTCCTGGCATTGGCAGCAATATCAAAGTATTGCTTGGGTTCCAATATGGTAAAAATAAAGGCAGGGGCTATTGGAGAAAATGCACAATTTCTTCTGCAGTAGCAGATAAATGTGAGCCTCTGTAGCTGCTCTGCCTGGCTGATTGGAATGTAAAATGCAGCCACCAATACATTTATTGTCACCATCGGCTCCCTAAATCCAGAACAGGTGCTAGGCTCCCTGGTCTTGGCTCTGCTCCTACCTTTAACAGCCGCCTTTCACTTTGGGAGGAGCCCTATGCTAATCGGATGCCACCAGGTCTTAATAAAAGAGGAGCCAAGCAAAGGTTCTGGACAGGCAAAGGGGCACAATCATTACCGAGGATATTGGACAGATGTTACAGTTCAAGGAATGGACAAAAATCGTAGTCAGGCAGGCCGGGTCGATACAGGAAGAGTTCAAGGCTAGTCAGACAGGCCGGGTCGGTACTGGCAGAGTTCACAGGATAGTCAGACAGGATCAGGATTGGAGAGTTTAGAATTGTCAGACAGGCAAGTGTCAATACCAGGAGTCAGGTAGAATAAGCACCCAGGAACTAGTTAGACCTTACAACGGGCAACTAATTCAAATCCAAAGCAAGATGATGTCATCATGCCAGCGCATAAATCCCGGAAGTGCGCACCGCAAGGAACCACGCGGAGGGCGTCTCCACCGGCCACTAGATCACCAGGGTAAGTGATCCTTACCCATATATTAGCCTAAAGTCAAGAGCAATTGAAGAGGATATCAAAACTGAGTGCTAGTGCTGGAATAGGTCACTTATGGCGTATGGTTCGGCAATTCTGCTGGAGAAATCATAAAGGGATTGGAGATAATATATTTTAGGTATATAAGTATATTTTAAACATGCATTTTCATCAGCTTTAAAAGGAGACATTGGGGCCCATTTACAAAATTCACATTTTATATTAGATCGTTCGATTTACTAAAAAGTTTTGCAAAAAATTTACTACTCCCATCTCACTTCCTGCTGCCACCTTTTCCAGGCTGTAAAGGGTCCCGGGAGCACTGCGGACAATGCACTGTAGGATAGAAACCAATCAGCAGCTAGGCTGACTTCAGGTTGTGGGACTGCAGGTCTGTGATTGGCTATCCTCCCCCTATTGTACTTCTGGCATGGACAGAGACTATAGCAAATCTATAGGGAGCTCCATTTTAATATAATACCCATTTTTAGCCCAAAGGGAAACCAGCTCCATATATTATTCATTATTACCTACAAGATTAGAAGTGTTACTATGTATATGTCTCCTGTAACTTCTTGTTTTGTACACACACACACAAGTTCCTTTATAAGATTTATCCGAACAGCATCTTTACTGCATTGGTTCCAAAAACAGATGGTAGTTCTGCAGTACACAAAACAAGAGGTACTTGTTTTCAGGAATATAAAGATATAGAAAGTCCTGAATTTACATTGGAGCAGTTTGGCCTCATTAATGATTTCAGGCATGTTTTTAGACTTGTTATTGCGTAGCTGCAACATTGATTCTTTCGACATTCTTACATAAGCTCAATTGATGGCAACAGCCCTGAAAGGTTGCCTAATCTCTTGACTTTGCAACATCTCTTGACAGTCACTGCATTCATTTACTTTGCAAGCATGTGATCCTTTTGTGATCTGCTGCTCCCAGCAGTAAGGACTTCATCCACGCGGACTCCAAATCCAAGTACATAAAATAGATAGCAGAGTTTTGATTAAAGAAAGAGGCTTAATTTTTTAAAAGATGCCTTAAATATGTTTTACATTCTTTTGAATAAACATATTTCAGAATGACAAAGTTCTTTTTTTAAATTATGGAAAGATAAGTTAAAAAAAAAAGTAATCAGTTCTTTTATAATTAATGCAGCAACTCAAACCTTACCATTAGCGCTAATTAGCCAGCGTGATGTCAATCCGCAACTTCGCTGATTCACTAAGAGTGTCCCTGGCGAAAATTCGCTAGCAAAGGAAGATCGACTTGCGCAACTTCGCACTGACGAAGGGACGTAACTACTCTAATTCACTAAGATGAACATTTTTATGAACGTTACCTCTTACGCTAGACATCACTTCGCCAGATCAGACCTGGCGAAGTTTAATACAATAGGTAGGAGGTTGAAAAAAAAAAAAACTTAAAGTCTTAAAAAACGCTGGCGTCTTTTACCTTTTGTAAGGTGAAATTTTTTTTGGGTTACCCTCATTACCCCACTACATTTCCTAATATATGGCGACTCAACTATACAGTGGGCACATGTTTAGGGCAATAGGACAACTTTATTTTATTTATTAAAGGTTTCCTGGGCTTATGTAGTGTAATGTAGTGGCTGTAACATACACCTCTATTATACGCTTAAGTTTGGGTTGTATGCAAATTGGGCATCAATAGCGTAAATGCGCTTTGCCTGGCGAAGTAAAAGTAGCGCTACTTCGCTATCATTCGCCTCCCTGAGCGCAAATTCGCATCTTAGTGTATTTACGTAGCGCTGGCGAAGTGCGGCGAAGGCAACGCTAATGTATTTTCGTGATTTAGTGGATTTCCCCCACTGTATCTGTCTTCACTAATATTTAGCGCTCTGCACTGAAGTTGGTAATCTGTTTCTTCATCATATAAGTCTTTATCTTCGTGGATGAAATATACTTGACGTATTTTCACAATTTAAAATTTTTTCCCAGGGTAATTAAAAAAAAAAGTCCTTTGCAGATATTATCATACTGTTAGGGGTTTGTAAAGGGAATCTGAAGAACTGGGCACAATCCCTGATATCAACATTGGGTAAGGTAATGAGATTTTAGGCTAGATATGAAAGTTAGAGATGTGCAGGTACTTAAACCGTAAATGACCCTAACCTGCAAATTATTGCTATTGTAGGACGAGCGTCCAACTAATGCAACTTCTGTGCATCTCTCTAGTTCCCAGACAGGGAATCTTTGGGGCACTGGAGTAGTGTACTTCCACAATCTGAACTGCACCCATCCCTAACATGCCCTGCCCAAATCACCAACATTTCAACCCAAATCAGTCCAACTGGCAGTAAGTCTGCAGTGTGTTATGGTTCAATCTGCATTTCACTAACACATGGACTCAAAGTGGGGGATGAGGCAAGGAAGAAGTTGCAAGAATAAAGGATGGCCACAAGTAACGGTGAGACTAAGGGAGTCAGCTGCAATGCTTAGGCTAAAAAATGAGTAAACGAAATGGTCTACATAGGTAGCTGGCTGGCTGGACAAAACAGGGATATAGACTGCCAGGATTTAACAGACATATAAGAAAAGGCCCATATTCCCCAGGAACCACTTTACTGTCTTGCATAGACGTTGAGAGCAATGTGGGACTAGCTTACTCAGTGGAAAAACAATGTAGTAGTTTTGAGCCTCAGCAAAATAAGGAATATAAAACTGAAATAAACTTGAAAAGCTTTGATATATTTTTGTCTTAAATGAAGGGCGCAAACAGTATACATTTAGTCAAATTACCATGATTTTAAATATATATTAAATAAAAGTATATATTTAAATGCATATGCTAAAAATGTATATTAAATAAAGGTATATATTTAAATGCAAATGCTAATTTTGTTGTCCAATAAATCAGAAGAAGAAGTTGCGGCACTTGGAGTGCGTCTCCTTTGTTTTAATTCTTAGATACTCTGGTGGGAGGATCATGTGTGACCTGCAAAGTCATGTGGATAGAGACGCTGCTGCTGGGAAAAGTCTGTGGAAGTGCTGGAAACCCGTTGACACTGAGGTTGATCTGTTGTAAAACAAAAGCAAAGATCTGATTGGTTGCTATGGGCAATATCACCTGTGGTGTTTTACTCCGCATGATAAATATGCCTGAAAATTTACTAAAGAGGTGTACACTAATATAGTAAATTAAATAGCTACTTTATTCTCTACCAAGGAGCCTATTTGTATATACAGTATCAGCTGAAATTAAATGCCAGCATTTGATTTAATGTGATTTAATCTGTTAGAAATTTTTACATATAGCTGTACCTGAAATACTATTATCATGGTGAAAAATTAAAATACAGCTGAAAGAAATGGCTTTACATATTTTCGATCAGAGCCTAAAACATCAAACACAGGTCGCTTTTCTCCATACTGCCAGACCCAGAGAGCATGACCTGTGCAAGGAAAAAAGGCTATTTTTACATCTTACATTTCATTCAGAGGAACTTGTTCAATATTTCTTACAATTGGAAGTACACTATAAAGGACCAGTAACACTATAAAAGGAACTACTCCAAACCAAGTATGTACCACAAAGAAAGTAAATTCTAGAAGTTTCTATATTATTCTATCTATAACACTATTATTTAGCTGTGTATATAGAACAAGGACATGAGCTCTTACAATACCAAGCAGTAAGAGAACAGTAGCCAACTATATCAGGCAAGTATGCAGTATGATGTTGACTTTATGTAGTAATGTCATTTAAAGGGGATCTGTTACCCTAAGAAATAATTCCAAATTCCTTTCCATCAAGTTAGCTGAGCAATATAAACTTTACTTACACTATATTTATTATTTAAATTTAGTTTCCTTCACTCTTGGAATTACAAAATCACAGAAAGCAGGCAGCAGCCATTTTGTTGAGCACTGTCATTAAGACAAATTAGTATCAGCCCAAAATTTTGTGTATGCATCAGAATGGGGGACTTAATGCCCATGCGCAGTGCCCTAGGCAATTATAGAGTGGGAGGAGAGAGGGGGAATGTGGGGAGAGCAGTGACATCTAGGAAGTGCTGAATGGAACGTGAAAGTAATTGACTGCCCCGCTTCTATGCCACGGGCATGTAATATTTGATTGACAGCTCAGATACAACTAGTAGGGATGCTTTAATGAAGAAAAATTATTTAGGTTCCATGTTTAATTTATAAAGGTCTTTTATTATACAACTTTGTATGTGTCTGTGACAGGTCTGCTTTAAAACGTCATTGATGGAATTTATTCTGAACATAACATAAGTGTCTAGGTGATACATTGCAAAAATTACTATTTTAAGAGATTTCTTCTCATGTCGTGTTTTAAAACATAGGAATGCATAGAAAGTTTTGCCGAGCATATTTTATCCTTTTTCCTGCTATTACAACACTACAAATAATGGCAACATGGTTGTAGAGAACTGCACTTTTGTGAATGGGTTGAATGGATTATTAATCTGATCCACGCTGGCTCCAAACCATTTAAATGTGATTCCTGCTGCAGAGCATTTGCACAATGGAATATCCTTTACTGGCACATTAAAGTCCACACAGGAGAACAGCACTATAGCTGTGATCAGTATGGGAAGCAATTCACACAACGTGTTCCAGCAACACCATTGCATCCATGCTGGAAGAAAGACATTCATGTGTAACACATGCCGCCGCACCTTCACTGACCAGACCGCTCTCCACAGGCACACTTCAATCCATGAGAAAAATATGCTGTGGAATGGCAAAGATTTTCATCACACATATCACAGAACTAAAACTTTTGCTGCCTGGACTATTCAAGGTTAACTAATGGGAAAACCAAAGAAGACAAGACATAGATGACTTCAAGAAATAGGACTGTCCCTTAAGTATTCCTCTGTGAACAATGTTATTGTCGCATGTTCTGTCTTTTTTGTCTTCCAGTCAGCCAATATTATGTTTGTTTTCTTAAAGCGGACCTGTCACTCAGACATAAAAATCTGTATAACAAAAGTTCTTTTCAAATTAAACATGAAATCCAAATTCATTTTTTTATTAAAACATTCATAGCTGTTGTCAATCAAATATCACCTGCATCTCCTCTATACCTTATATATGCCTATAGAGGCAGGGGAGGCAATTACTTTCACTTTCCATTCAGCACTTACTAGATGTCACTGGTCTCCCCACAGTCCCCTCCTCTCTCTTTACCATTTAATTGTGTAACCAGTGCATGGAGATGGACATCAAGTCCCCTGTTCTGGTGCACAAACAAGATTTTGAGAAGATACAAGGCTTGCTTTAATAACCGTGTCCACAAAATGACTCCTGCCTGCTTGCTATGATTATGAATTCCCAGACAGAAGGAAACAAGGTTCAAATAATTTATACAGTGTAATTAAAGTTTATTTTGCTTGACTAATGTGATAAAATAGGATTTGTAATAATTTTTTTCAGGTGACAGGTCCCCTTTAAATGTTGATGCATGTTTATGTTGTTATAGCTAAAGTGTTTAATAAGATATATAATTGTTAAAATAATAGTGGTATCTACTGAAACCAACCGTGAGTGTGCCGCCCATTGGGCTTATATAGCTCTTATATTTACTATTGATAGCCCAATCTTATTTTTTCTGTTTAGTTATACATTCAGAATCATGTAGGTTTAACTTGCTAGCTTCACCCAACTCATGTCACTGATTCAAGTGAGTCACGTGATCACAGTATGGGCATCCGTTATTTCCCTTCACAGTGGCAGCCATTTCTACCTTGCTCAGGCTAGGGTGTGAAGGTATTCTGTTTTCACCTCAAGGATACATTGTTTTGGATTACAATTTCTTGCATCGGTTCATCAATAAACTTCGAGGAATTAAAGCCCATCTAAGGCTGTGTTCTTGTGAGTAAGCTACTGTCAAATGTAAGTTCAATCCATTTCCTACCATGACTTACTGGAGGCACAATACAGTATATCCAAGAACTCTTAAAGACCAACACTTTAAAAACCAATGATTCTGATCCATCCAAAAATACCATCATGTCATAAATGATTGATCCGCTTGATCCTATTGATAGACTTATTTGATCATTCAACTTTCAATCAGAGATGATGTAGAATCCTGCAGGGCTCCCCTTAGATCATTCAAAACTCTACTTCTTAATAGTTATATTTTTTAATCTGCAATTCACAATGCATTGATATTTATACTTTATGGGGCCCATTTACTAACAATTGAATTGCAATTTTTTCCACTAATCTCAAAAATATGTGGCTTGCCTATATTTCTTAAAAGCTCTAAAAAAAAATCAAGATTTATTAAACAGTAAAACCACAAAATGCTAAAAGTTATGCAAAATTTCACTAAGTAAAAGTTGTCAAGATCCTATAGAAGTCAAAGGGAGCTGCCCTGATCTTATTGGACTGCTTTTAATCAATTAAGACTTTTAGAGGTTTTCAGTATTGTTTGTAAATGTTAATACATTATTCGGCGTTTTTTTTTTTGTTCATACATTTTATATTCAGATCTTTTAATAATTTCCATGACATTCATGGTTTACATTCATGGTACAGTTTTTTTTTTACAGGGTTGAATTTTCCTTTAAGCTGACAGAAGGAAGTGTGGTACAGCAGTCCATGTGTACACAATAGAAAGTAAGAAATGTGTTGATTGACAGAGGGTTTTTGAGGGTTTACTGGTGTATTTATATAGACTATTCTGATAAAGCTTACTTAAGTTTAACCGTTCATTCTCCTTTAAGTCTAGTAGAAAATAATGTAAACATTAAATAAACCCAAAAGGCTGGTTTTGCTCCAATAAGGATTAATTATATCTTAGTTGGCATCAAGTACAAGGTACAGTGCACTTGGCACCTCTGCATATATTTCTGTATTTATTTATTCTATAGGAAATTTTGTGAACCTGTTAAAATTTTCTGCATAAAGATTACCTAAAATTCTAGATGAGCACTAGATGTGTCAAAAATATTATGATGATTTTTTTTATTGATAAAAAGTTAAATCTGACCCAGCCCCTATGATCTTCCTATCCAACAGTCTTTTCTGGGAGTCAGTGATCAGGATCTAAAGAGACATTGGTGCTTTTTATTTATGCAGAAAATTTTATTTATTTATTTTAGCCTATGCTGCACAATTCATTAAAAACCAAACTTTCATGACAGTTGGATAATGTATATGGTAACCATAATGCACACCAGTCCTCAAGAATGTAAAAATTCAGTTATGCAAATAATTAAGTTATCTTTTCATTTATTTATTATGTAAAAAGTCCCACAAACCTTGACAGTGAAGTATGAAGTTTGATTCCCATAGTGGCCCATAGCATGTCACTTTACCTCTCATTGCCTCAGGCACCAAAATAAGGTTGTTAGTTTTGTGACTATTATTGGAAACTACTGTCTATCTTACCGCGCATTTTAACAGCTCATTGAAAAGTACATTTTCTCATTAGAACTTCTCCTTGCAGATAAAAATGTAAATCACATTCATAACAGACCAAACACTTCATAGTGCAGTTTTATCCTGCAATGATTTTAAAACATCCCTTCTAACCATAATTGCAAAACATTAATCTTCACAATTCATAAAAAATTCCAGCCAAGCTAATTTACCATAAGCAATGCACAGAAGTGGAACATACTCAAAAAAAGCTGTTTAATTAATTCATGAAGAAATGTGTTAGAGTAATAAATATGTGATATGCCGAAAAAGTAAAATGAACCACAGAGCAGTGAGTTACTCTGAAAGCTCCTAGCCGCACGAGGTGCCAGGCTCTGCCCTGATTTGATTTGAACGCTTATAATTCAAGTTGGGATGAGCTTTAACACAAATCAAAATTAAAAAGCCATAAAGAATTTCAAAATTTGACCATTCAGCGGCCCTAGGGTTGATGATGCCACAGTTGCGTAATCCCACTATAGTATAAAATAAAGCAAGGGATATACGATGTTGTAGGTTCTAAAGATCAAAGAACAAGTAAACCTTTTTTTTTCTATCTGTAAATTTGCTCTAAACAGCCCCCCAGATTAATGTACCTTAGTCCCTGCTGCAAGTCTGCTCTGGTTTCTGTGTTATCAGCAGCTTGTTTCCCCTTCTTCCTGGTGCAGAGTGAAGCCCCGCCCCTTTGCTTACTGAGCTGACCTTATCTCTTGGACTAGTCCTGGAGATCATTTGCATACTATGACATACAGTAGCAGAGACCAGTGTGTTTAGCACCTTTTGCTTGGGGAAACTAGCTTACTAATGCACACACTGGCTCCCTCTTCCTCTCTATTGTGGAACAGCAGCAAATGGACTGCTCAGTAAACTAAGGGGCTGGGCTTCACTCTGCACCAGGAATAAGGGGAAACAAGCTGCTGATAACACAGAAACCAGAGCAGACTTGCAGCAGGGACTAGGTACATTAATCTGGGGGGCTGTTTAGAGCAAATTTACAGAAAGAAAAAGAAAAACATTTACTTTTCCTTTAAACAATGGATACAAATATGTCTGCATTGATCTCTTGTGCAATCGTTTCCAAAACTGCTATGCTCCTCTTTGTTGGGATGAGAAAGGAAGGGGGGAGTTTATCATAAATGGTACATGTATTGTGCCGTAACTTTTTAAAGCAATGGTAGAATTCATATTGTGAATTTAGCACATGCCACAGCTAATTTTGTCATAATTCTAGATTATAAACAACTTTGGTCACTATATTTAAAGCCAATTACATTTCTCATGCAAATAATTTCAGCTTCATTTAATTCAGATTTTTTTCTTGCCATAAGATTTGTTTTAAATCTGATTGGGATGGTCAACCCTGCTTCCAGTAAAATGAAATGCATCTGAACTGAAATAAAAAGTGCATTGGGGAGCATATTAAATGACATTTAACAGAATAAAAATGTGCTCAAAGGGACTCTCATGAGAAAACACATGAGTTAGTTTGCATTAACTTTTAGTATGTTAAAGATTCTTAGCAACTTTTCTGTTGGTCTTCACAGTTTATTTTGTAAAGGTTTTGAATTATTATGCGTTCTTTTTCCTGACAGTTTCCAGTTTTTAAAGGGGTGTCACTGACCCCATTAGCCAAAATCTATTGCTCTGTGAGGCTGCTATGTTATTGCTAATGCTACTTTTTATTACTTACCTTTCTATTCAGCCTATTTGCTAATCATATTCCAGTCTCTCATTTAAACAATTGCCTGTTTTTTTTGGGGTAATATGGACCGTAGCAACTATGTGCTTAATAAGCAAACTAAAATCTAAAATAGAATAATGTTAGAAATGATGTATTTTGTATATTAAATATAAACATGAACTTACTGCACCAGAAGCCTAATAAAAGAAATCAGTTATGCTTTCACAATTGGCGCAGGGGGCTGTCATCTTGTAACTGTGTTAAACATCTTTGCAAGACCAAGACTACACACATGCTCAGTGTGGTCTGGGCTTCAGTTGGGAGGGTTAAGGGATAGTCATAAGTGATCAAAACAGCACAAGTCAAATAATATCTGCCATAGAAGCCAATACAGCAAGACTGATTAATAATCAGAATATATAGTCTGCAAATTTGCTTGCTGGCAGCGGCTGCTCTACAGGGAAACAAACAGAGCTGCTCAAGTTCTGGGAAGGAGGGTCGGGCTCTTTGCTACATTTGAAAGTATGATCATTTCCCTGCAGTGCAGTTAGGGACCACCTGAAATTTCTTATCTGCAGCTGTCAAGTAAACCAAAGGGAGAATTCAGTGCAAACAGCTAGGTTTATTATAAAAACAGTAGACATATTTTAATTAAATATATTGGAGATAGATTTCTTTTTATTAAAGAAAGTAAAAATGGGATTGTATTTTTTTCCTTTACTTCCCCTTTTGATTCTGAACTGGACAGCTGTTGAACAAATACTGTAATTAAATAATCACTTAAAATAAAAAGTGAATACCAATTTCAGAATATCATCCTTTACATCATACTAAAAGTTAAACAAAAGTGAACAGCCCCTTTAATAGGGGTCCTCCAGCAGAATCCCTTTTCTCAAAAGAGCAAGCATATTTTTTGAATGCTTAATCTTAGATTGTAGGTGTTTTTAGCCATTTGCTTCATTTTGAAAGTTCCCTCTGAAATGTGACTCTTACTCTGATGAACTGCAGCCTTTCTTTACTGTTTCTTTACTTTTGTACTGCAATGTAGCATGATATCACCCTTTACCACCCCATCAACTCCAACTTGCGTTACAGCAGTAAAGAGGGATTGAAGTTTATCAGAGCACAAGTCACATGATTTGTGACAGCTGGGAAATTGAAAATATGTCTAGCCCCATATCAGATTTCAAAATGAAATATAAAAAAATCTGTTTGCTCTTTTGAGAAATTGATTTCAATGCAGAATTCTTCTGGAACAGCACTATTAACTGATGCATTTTGAAATTTTTTTTTTCCCATGACAGGATCCCTTTAAGCATTCAGCTGTCTAAACTTTTACATGAATAAATGAGCAAATTAGGGTTATTTTAGGGAGATTTGTTGCCTTAATTAAATCTGAGGCGGGCCTTACCCGCTGGGCACCCTAGGCAGCACATCTGGCCAGCTCGCCCCCATCCTCGTCTCACGCGTGCGATCAATTGCGCATGCGCGTTAGCAGGGCTTGATTGCGAATGCTTATCGAATTTCGAACAGATTCGAGGGATTTTAGGTGAATAATAGTAAATTTGCCCCTTATTGTATTGCTGATTTAATTAATTCATATTAAATAATGACCTAGATAATAAATAAATACCTACACTAGAATTCTAGGTTTATATTCAGTTCCTTGAAAATTATTTTATACATATATTCATTCATTTGGCTTTTATTCCTGTATTTTTTTTTCATTTTGTGTTATGCCTGTCTGCAATCTGTGGAGGTAATAAGTATATTTTTTGTTTAAAAGTGAGTAGAGACATAAAACAGGAAAAGTGCACATGTGCTGTAATTGATTGTAAGATCACGGTCTCTAAATAAATTCTGCTTGGTCCTTTATCACTGTCTAGGCAATTCATGTTCATCTAAGAATAAAAGATCAGGTGCTGTATAAATGTTTAATATGGTGTTTGCTGACATCACTTCAGTTTATACGATAATTGCTAGAAACATCCAAGGATACATTATCATAGACACTTGGGTTCTGAGAATCCGCATGCTTGGTATTCAGGTGGCACTAGGCAGCACCTTTTTGTTGCTTCTAATTCTAGACTGTTTATTGTGGCTGGGAGAAACTATTTTAATTTCTTCCCTGGTGGATTGATGCTTTTCTTATCCTAACATATAAAAATAGATAGGTCCCATGGCTACAATTTACTTGTTTGGTTGATAAGTACATTTAGCTTACTAGAGGAGTGACCTCTTTTTCTGACAGCCTGGTCTAGAGTGACCTGGGAATGCTAAATATAAATCATCATGTAGAAAACTATAATTCCACAGTTAATGCAAAAATAAAAACAGTTACTTTGTGGTATACTTTTTTATTAATTAAAATATCATACATAAGGTTGCACTTTACATGAGTTCTGATGAATTGTTTTTATGGAGGTTATTTATTAAAACTATTTTTTTCTCATATTTTATCGGAAACAAACTCTACCTAACTCCCATCCACAAATTTAGCTTATTTACTAATATTTCCATATCAAGTTTGTTTAAAAAAACAAGAAACATTCAAGTTTCAATTCCAATTTTACAGCTTTATCAAATTGCCACATAAGAACTCGAAGTTTTCAAGCAAAACCAGCATCAACATTCCAAACTCCCAAAATGTGGGAAGGTGAAAAACACCTTCAATGGTTAAATGGACCACTGCCATCGACTTTTACATGAATTCAACAGGTTTTAGATGGAGTATTTTCGGATTCAGATTATAAACCACTTCCGTACATAAATCTTGAAAAATTCAAAAAACATTTTCTTTCTTTTTTCAATTTTTTTTGTTTTTTTTCACTAAAGGAACTTGACTGGAAAAAACTGAGTTCTAATAAATAACCCCCTATTTGTAAGACAGTACTTTTCTTGTATTAAACAGGGCAAGATCGATATTGAGGATACTTTTTACTTTGCAAATTACTGGTTCTTCCAAGCAACTGTTTTAGCAGAAGAAGGTGTAAAATAAATTACCAGTTCACAGATATGCCCTATGTATATTGAATGCCTTCTTATTATTAAAGGGGTAGCCTCCCCTTCTTCTTGCCTGCATGCAGTGTAGGAAATTTTCATAGTCATCTTACTGCAGCTCCATTAGGTCCCCTCTAACTTAGCTCTACACACTCCAGTTTCCTGAGTGGCACACAATATCCTGAAATTTCTTCCCCCACTGGAGAGACCTACAGCAGATTATGTATCTACAGAATACCTGCAAAGCAATGGGCTTTCGGGTAGAAAGCTCTCGATTTACCAACCAGGTGGGCAGTCTGTGGGTACCATGCCTTGGTATCCAACTCAGCTGCAGTCTCGCCCTCGCTAGACCGACAGCAATTTTTTGATCCTGGTTTGAACCTGGTTAATCTGTCTCTGGAGTGACGTCACTTACAGTCTCATTGGCCCCTGGGTTGGGTGGTGAGTTAACCCTTGCTGGTGCTGGTTGCATAGCAGGACTAGGGTGTACCAGGATGGTAGTTGAGGATCAATTACAGGTAAATTGGTCCAGGTTGGGTATGGGTCTGACCAACTAGATCTGTGCAGGACTCACTCCTCATTGGGACACAGGCTGTCCTTGCTGTGTACCCTAGCTATTTTTTCTGGTTATTTTAGGTCAAAGAGGACTCCTGTAGGGTTGGCTGTAGGGTTACTGGCTTCACTGAATATTGGCAACTATTAACATTTTGAAATAAAAATATATTTGACTTCCTTACAAGCCGAACAGAAGTCAAAATGCATATCTAACAAACATTATTGCTGGGTATCTTATATATTTAATTGCTCATGATCATTAATATACTGTAATATATTTCCTACGGCTCATTAAAAAGTAAAAGAATGTCTCTGCAGTGCATGCAATATTACATTATCACCATAGATCACAGATTTACTTTATCCCAATTAACTCTGTTGCTGGATTTACCTCCCACCACCTAAAAGTTGCAGAAAGCAGATCAGTCTAGAATGAAACTAAATTAGCAATAAATAATAAATAGATATATGTGTCTTTCTGTAGAGCTGAACATCATATTGACTTGCTTTCCCATGCACACGGTCTATTGCTTCCCCAAGCGTTCAGCTCATTGCGCTACTGGGTGTAAACAGGGTTGTGCACCTTTAGTTATGCTTGTACAGGTCCTTATACTTACATACGTCGTGATGCACATTTGTATACTCACACTGGCCTTGGTGCAAGCATCACGTGTAGGCTTATTTATGAAGAGCAGACAATATCAGTTGCTAGGTTATCCCTGGATTTCATTTACAATTCTAAGCTTTCTACATTGAACTGGATTTGTCTTACCTTAGTCTGCTTCACCCTTGGCACTTTGGATATGTCTCTTTTCACAGAATGACCAGTACCAATTTGTAAGGCAGGAGCCGCCTAATGCTGCCCCCTAGCACTTACTATTTCCTGTGCCAGAGGTGGTCTGGAGGTGCATCACTAATGCAGGGAGCTCAGTTGCACTCTCTTACACTAGAAAAGCCGCCCAACCTAATTTGACTTTCATCATAGATTAATTCCTTTTACCAGTTTAGTTGCACATATCTGCACTTTTCTCAGCTTATTAATCCTGGGATTTATATTTTATCCCTTGACTCAATTCCATTTTTACTTAGAGTTCATCAACCAACAGGTTGCTAAAGACTTGTGTAAGTGCTGTACTGAACAAAAATATCAGTTTTAATGAAGCTAGAAAGGTTAGTTAATACTATGCTTTATCGTCGCAAGCACAGATTTTAATATTTATTCCGCAACTCAGGAAGGAAAATTGGCTTTTTTTCTGTGGCCGCTTCCAACAATCATAACTCATAAATTATTATGAACATTCTTGTTTAGAAGATTTATGAATTTAGCAAACATATACTGCACAAAAAGTGAAAGAGAATCCTATTACGGTGCCAAGTTTGTTATAAATGATATAGTATGGCTTTTCACTTACACACAATAGAGAACACAGACGCTGCAGGTTGGGCAAATGTAAGTGCTAATATATTATTGTCTGTCTTTACTGTGGTGGAATAAATGCTGATTACATACAAATTGCAAAGGTTGTAGCATTTCATTAATTAAATGATAAAACACAAGATTAGCTGTAGCTGAAATGCTAGGAAGAAATAATATTTTGATACAGTGATATGATAAATAAAATAAGCAATGAAACTACCTGTACCTGAACTTTTCCTAAAATCTGAATGTCTTTAAAGAACTAGAAACACCATAAAGTCTAAAACACCAAATGTTTTGCAACAAATATTACATTTTATGTATTAGACAGGTTTTCATTAAATATTTTTGTTTAAATCTTTTCACTACTACTTTTTTCCCCTCAGCCTCCCCTGAATTCACATACTTTCTTTGACCTCCCACCTCATACTGTCTTGCCCTGTGTGTAATGAAAGGCACTAAATTTGCCCTGGATCAATAACCCATAGAAGCACAAAAATGTATTTCTTGAACCCAAAATGGTTTATTTCCTATTAAATCATATTATTTCTGTTGGTGAAGATGCCATGCTCATTATGCTCCAATAGATGAATATATTCAGGCATCATCTTCTCCTGTCACATACTGTAGCAGGACAATTTGCACAGATAGGAAAAGGTAGTTACTGAAATTTGAGAACATGTAGTTATCAATTTATTGACTGGCTTTATAGCTCTACGTGTCTTACTTTATATATGGTAATCTTTAAGAATTTATGTTTAAATACTACTTAATAACTACAGTGAAACCTCAATTTTGCATTCACACATTTTAACACAGTTTTCTTGTGGTCTCACCAATTTGTAATGCATATTTTACATCGTTTTCCAAGACACCAAAATGTTGTCCTCCTGATTTTGTCCTCTTTGAATGTTTTTATTAGTGAAATTAAAAGGTTTTAAACTATAACCCAATGCAACTTTTGCCATGATTCTGTCTGTAAATAGTAATTTCAAATAAGTTGCTGTAACACATTTTCCTGATTTTACATTTTCTGGAATTTTACCCTATTTTTTCCTGGTCCTCGGAAAAATGTAAAATAGGGGTTCTCAAGTATACCATATTTATATAAATGAACTGTTTGTGGAAGAGAATTGCTTGGTTTACAAATTTAACATATTTCTGATATTATGAATTCTAATCAAATTATGGATATACTGTACAGTCTATGCAAGTTTGTGCTAACTATACGGGCTTTGGGATGGCTGTTTAATTACTGCCTTTGCTACAACAGCAATTACCTCTTAGTTGTAAATGACTTTGTTCATCTTGGCCTTTGATTCTAAGCTGTATGCAGCCATGTGGTGCAGTCCTATTCCATGAAGTTACTGAAAGTAGTAAATGGAGTAGCAAGAAAGTATCTAATCCTGTTATGTTAATGATTCCATTCATTCCATTCATAATACAACACATTTGTGACTTTTTTGTTGTATATTTAAAATGCCATCCACTCATGCTTTTTGTAGAATATGAGAAACACAATTAAGCATATTGACCTAATAAAATAAATGCAAAGCATGTATGTACAAATACATGTATGGCAATAGTATGATATACATACAGTACATGCATAAGTAGATTCAAAATTACAAAATGTACTCACCGTAGAGACAGTAAAGCCAATAAACTACCCTCTTGCATGAAGAAGATTGAGTGAAAGGATAAAAGCATTATTTTTACTCTTTATAGATATCTGATACAACCTAATATTGAATGCATAGTAACAGTCTCCTTAGAAAGTAATATTAGTAAGCTGTTAAAATTTTAGATGTGCGGCTAATCTGATAAGAAGATCGATCTCTCTTATGGAGACTGTAACCAAACCCAAATACCCAAGCAAAGTCCGACTCTGTGTAGATATGCTCTGTGAATAATATGGAAAGGCTGTGCACTCTATTGCGTTTCTATGATACTGGTGATTATATATACAATGAATTAATGGTTGGTGATTATTTGAATAAACTCATCTGTTTTGAATAAAATTTTATGAATTGATATACAATTACTAAGTGCAATTTTGTTTAAATTCAATAGATATGCTCCTTTCAAATGTGACTATAGAATTATAGAGGAACATCCCTCCAACTGTCAGTGGTATACAATAATTCATGTATTACATGGAGCAACCATATTTTCAAATAAGTTGCTGTAACACATTTTTCTGATTTTACCTCAATAAAGATTATCACCAATTGGAACACAGCCCTGAATCAAGATGCATAACTTTATTTATAAAACATTTTGGGCTACATGGATACAGACTTCCAGTGTATGCTCTAAGCTAAAATTTTCCAAGAGGCTAGAAAAGTAATGATTCAAAAAATTCCAAATGCATCTAAATACAGCATGATAAACTTTTTTTTGGGAAATCGCAGGCTGAGTATTAGAAAAGAAGAAGCTTGAAGATAAGATAAATTTTCCAAACAACAAATTATTTTGAAATGATACATATATTACTACAATCTTGGCTATGTTACATAATACCTGCTCTTGCTGAAATTATTTTGAAGTCTCAGGTTTTCCCGTAGACTAAGAGGGAATGACTTCTCATGGCTGTCCAACTGGCTGCCTGCAACCTCCCTTGTGTGGCCCCTGCATGAACGTCTGCCTGCTGTGTCTGCTTAGAAAAGCAATTTCAAGCTAGCACATAGAGCGAGTGCAAACCGGGCTCAAGCCCCTGGTACGTTTATTGTGTCACAATGTTTCGGGGGCGGACTCCCTTCTTTAGGTATCACCTGAAGAAGGGGGTCCACTCCCTAAACGTTGTGATGCAATAAACGTACCAGGGGCTTGACCCCGGTTTGCACTCGCTCTTTGTGCTAGCTTGAAATTGCTTTTCTACAAAGTATTGGGAGTGCCGTCTCCCTTAAGCGTTTAGCACCTAACGTTATCATTGAGGAAGGGCACGTGAGTCTCTTGCTGTGTCTGCTTACCATGTGTAAGCTTTAAAAAGTATCAGTACAGAGATTAACTGACTCCTGCATTGTTTAATCGTCAAATTTAGAATTGTTCACACATGTAATCCCCCTGTATTGTTCACACTTTGCAACACCTCTGTTGTTCACACCCTACAGCCCTGTACTGTTCACACATGAGACCCAGACTGAAACTGCCCACATTGTGCACCTGTTCACATTCATACAAACTGCTGTGGCACCAGCACTGTGTCACTATATGTAGCACAGTATGAACTGTCCATTTTAACGTTTGGGTTTGCAGCAACTTTTCACTCTGTCTTGCCCCTCAGCCTCCCCTGAATTCACATCCTTTCTTTTGACCTCCCACCCTGTACTGTCTTGCCCCCATATGTAATGAAAGGTACTACATTTGCCCTGGATCAGTAACTCATAGCAACTACTAAGATATTAAAGATATTTGCTTTTAAATATGTGATCAGTAAATGCTTCCCGCTGATTGGTTGCTCTGGGTTCCTGCATCTGGGCAAACTTGAGGTCAGCTCTATCAAAATGTAAAATTAGAGCCCACTAATGATGAGCAAATCTGGTCTGTTTCCCTCCAACAAAAATGTTCAAAATGCATGGTCAATGGATGTTTTTTTCATGGTGATCACTCAACAATACACTGGAGTCTATGGGCATTTCTTCAAGGTGAAACCTGTCTAAATAGATCTTAAGTCTGTCAACAAACAGCTTGACAAAATTACCCTTCTGTTTCATTCAGATATTTATTCTAAGTTTACATAAGAAATAATTGTTTCTTAAATATAGCAATATAAATTATCTCATACATCTACATAATATTTAAGTAAAATGTTAAATATAACAATATAAATTATCTCATAAATCAATATAATATTTAATAAAGTAGTATGCTCCATGGAACAGAATGCTAACATTGCTATTAAGGATGTAGATCATAATTGGACATCATCACACTCATTCGTATAGTATGGACAATCCGGATCTAGATCCTTTGGAGATTCTAAAGCAATGATATGGGGTGGCTCAACCTGCCTCTATTAATAAAAGCTGTTTCAGGAAGCTTGTAGCTACTGCAAAAAAAAAAAGAGTAGTTACAGGGTTCCCCTGCATCAATCAGCATATTGAACATCTAAATGTGATTCACAAGAGTTGGAAGGACTGAGCATTGCGGAGCACATCTATGTACATGGAGTGCCTCTTGTCTCAAGAACTTTTAATGAATGGGATTTTTATGCAAACATGCATAACCACAACTGCACTTGAGCTTGGCAAAGGAGCTGTGAAATCTTTTTGTAATTTTTGATAACCCCGAAAGCCCAGCTAGAAGATCATTTAATGGGAGATATAGGGTGGAAATTATTTTCTTTTTTTCTGATTTTTGTGGCACTATAGCTACACAGCTAATATACCAATGATAGCCTCCAACGCTCTAGTAGTACCCCACAAAGAATTGTTTTTATGGCATATAGTTCAAGCATAATGTCTACATTTCTCTTTGCCATACTTAACAAAAATTACTATTGCTTACTTGCCAATTAAGTCGGTTTCCACTAGCATAAAAATCCAATATAAACACTGCATAGAACACAGTCCCTCCTATATCAAAAGGCCTTTTAAATGTAGAAACAAACAAATTAATTAAAACTCTAGTATGCAAAAATAAAGCAATTGCGGTTAGCTGTATTACTGTGACACATCTCCAATATACTTTATGACTGCCATGCTATTTGGCTCATCATATTCCACATTTTATGCGTTTGCTTAATTCGTTCCACTAATACAAAAGTTACTTCAGGGCACTTGAATGCAGAAGGTATAGCTTCAGACCCACAAAGCAACACAGTTCCATATATATTTATATAGCATCCTACAATTCATTCACCCAACCATCACATTGAAAATAAAACAACTTCACAACTCATTCTAACAGTTTTATCTAAAGTGAGCCAAACATTTTGTCAACAATTACTCCAACAGCCTGGAAATCTTAGGGGCAGATTTACTATTGGTCAAATTTTGAATTGAAAAAAATTCGAAATTCGATCATGGGAATAGCTAGGGAATTAAAATCCTTTGAATTCAAATTTGAAGGATTTTACCGCAATTTCGATTGATCAAATTCGATTTTTTAAATTCAATCAAATTTTTAAAATTCGATCGAAATTCAGCAAAGCCATTTCGGTAGGTTGAAATTGGCAAACTAGGCAGTCGAATAAAAATTTAAAGGGGAAGTTATTCGGTAGTCGAATAGTAGAATATTCGAATAGATTTTTATTCAAATCATTCGATTCAATCGAATTTACAGAATGCCCTGGTCGAGGTCACCTAATTTGCATATTCGAAATTCAAATCTTTTTGTAAATTCGATTAATCTGCCCCTTAGTGTCTTGGAGTGCTTGACTTCTGCAGCTGTATGTTTTATACAGTTTATGAACTTTAGTTTCAAGATTTACTGCACCACTACTGAATCTGTCATTTGTGGGGAAAAAATAATAAGCTACGTTGTCATAATAAGTTTTTAAGGAACACATTGGTGTACAGAAGTATTTTGAACTTACATAAAGGTTTCCAATTTAAAACACCCTGGCCCAAATTCACTAACGAAGCATCTAACGCTAGCGCTAATTCGCCAGTGTGACATAATTTCGCAACTTCGCAAATTCATTAACACCGACTCTGGTGAATTTTCGCTAGCGAAGATAGACTTGCGCAACTTCGCACCCTTACGCCAGGTGAAGTTGCGCAATGACGAAGGATCGTAGTAGTCGATTGTAGTCTGAAAAAGATTGTTTTTTTGGGGGGGTTACCCTCCTTCCCCCCTACATTTCCTAACAAATGGCAACACAACTATATAGGGGGCACATGTAGGGCAATAGGACAACTTTATTTAATTTATTAAAGGTTTCCTGGGCTTGTGTAGTGGAATGTAGTGGCTGTAACATATACTGTACTTCTATTATACGCTTAAGTTCCCGCCGTATGCAAATTAGGCATCGCTAGCGTAACTGCTCTTTGCATGGCGAAGTAACACTAGCGCAACTACACTACTGTTCGCCGACCTGAGCGTAACTTTGCACTTTAGTGAATTTGCGTAGCGATGGCGAAAATTCGCCTGGTGAAGTTAGGCGAATGCTAGCGAATTTTCGGATCTTAGTGAACTTAGCCCCCCTGCATATACTTTTCCGATAATTTTATTTGTGTTTAAATCACAACTGTGTTATTTTGGCAGTGCAAAGTATAATATTAAAGAAAAGCATTCATGTATTTTAATGCCTTGTTTTAAACAAGCCTCTTGGCAGCTTGATATAAATATTGCAGAGCACTGCCTAAATACTTCCTAAGCATTTGAACTGCACTTTATTTCAACCTGAACAAAGCATTACAGCATTCCCGTTCTGTTTTACTAGTCCCTTATTATAAGCTTATCGTATCCTCCAAATGTTCTCATTATATAAGATCCTGAGACCAAAGGAGGTTAACTTCAGAAAACTTTGCAGTGTAAAAGTGTTCGTTGGCCTATTAAAAAGACATAACAAATATAACAATGTAAGAAGAGTTCAACTTCTTTGACTCCATTTCCTCCCATCTAAGAAAAATTGCCTTTTAACGTATTAATTCTTAGTTTTTATATTTCAGATCTGTCATTTCAGATCTATATATATATATTTATACAGTATATATATATCAGGAAACATCAGGAGCACTTACGGATACAATGCAATGTGAATTTTATTGAAGTTTTACAAGCTTCTAAGCGTTTTGGTTCTCCTTGAACCGTCGTCAGGATGCACACAGAAGTCATCACATGATGCATACATAAAAAAAAAACACCAGTCGGTGAATAGTGTTAATTACATATTGTGTATGATAGTTTACATAACCATCATTAAAGCGTTAATATCAGATTATGCACTAATTACAAAAGTTCAAACACTTTGTTTAAATGTTATATACAATAGTGTAAAAAGTGTTTTTAAAAACTGTGATATTAAAATTTATAGAGTATAATCAAATCCATTTAAGACAGGAAAAATCCATTAAATATTAATTCAAATGACAAATTGTTTGGTTGTGAAACTACTGATATAGTGACAACCCACTATTTGTACTTTAAATGAATCTTTAATTTTTTACTATGTCTTAAATGGATTTGATTATACTCTATGCATTTTAATATTTTTGTAAAACACTTTTTACACTGTTGTATATAACATTTAAACATGTGTTTGAACTTTTGTAATCTGATATTAACACTTTAATGGCAGGTATGTGAACTGTCCACAATATTAACACTATTCACTATTGGTGGGTTTTTTTTAAATTTTATTTATGCATCATGTGATGACTTCTTTGTGCATCCTGAAGACAGTTCAAGGAGTACCATAACACGTACATGTGGGGGAGCTTGTAAAACTTCAATAAAATTCATGTTGCATTGTATCTGTCAGTGCTTCGGATGTTTCTGGTTAAATATCTTTAATGAGGAGCACCTGGGACTTGATGAAGTTTGGTGAGTGCTGGTGCATAATTTTGAATATATAAATTTCATTCTTGTCCTCTAACACTTTAAAATAAAATATCACAAAGTGCATGGGGCTTTTTATAGGTTATTCTGGTCATAAGTAATAATAAAAACCTTTCTCTGATTTCTGATTGTGGAAGACTCTCAAAGCAGCTTTGGATAAAGCAAGCTTCTAGGCATTGGTCTCCACAAAGAATTATTACAAATGAAGCTGAATTTAAGTAAAACGACTGAAGATTAAATCAGTTCTCACACTCTTTTTATTTTTCATATAATAAAAGAACAGTGATGTTTCAGGAATAGACGGTAGCTGGACAATCCCCAGTCCGCTTTACATGAATAGGTTCTTAGCATCTTATTCCTGCATTGCATATTATGGTATAAGTCAAGCTCGATACTTGCATTTTCAGACAATAAAGAAAATAAAGAAAAAGGGAGAGAAGAAAACTTAACAATAAAGAAAAAGGAAATAAATATACCAACTAAAAAGATGCCGAGGAACAGTACAGAGTACTTATTTTCTGACCTAGAGTGAGAAAGGACTTTATGTGCTAGGCGGGGTTACCCAGTGGACAATATGAGTCAAGTTTGTTGTATACCCCAATATACCATCCAAGCGTTCCAAATTTTGTTTAATCGTTTCTTTCCCTGTACAGCAACTAGTAAGTTTCTCTAGAACATTGTCCAGCTTGGCTTTTGTTAACAGTATGTCTAGGGAGGATGTTTTCCCCGCCTTGACAATTGTTTGTTTCGCTGCAGAAAAAAATTTGTGTGATCAACTTCCTTGTATATTTGTTTCCTCCAACTGTAAGTTTATTAAGTAAGGCTTCTGCCGGGTCTGTTTTCAGTGAAAGGCCCGTGACATTATCAATTAGGGTATAATTCCATGTCCAGAATCTTATTGCTTTTGGGCATTCCCACCATATGTGTAAGAACGAGCAAAGATAAGTGTTTCCTGAGAGAGTATATAGTGTCCAGATTGTTCCATTCCCACTATGACACTATGAGAAACTGCCTTGAGAGTATCCTGGGATAAAGTTTGGATTGTATATTATGCTCGAGGTTGGCTTGTGCGGTGAAACAAGTTTAAATTTGGGCCCCGAACTTCACCATAATTATAGAAAATGCATTATGATTTCATTCGTTAGATTTTGTGCTAATGGACATTTGTCCAACAACAAATTCAGTGCAAATCTACTGTTTATAACATCATGCTCTATTTTGACCCATAGGGGTGCATCTTCCCCACCTTGTCATGCTGTCAACTTGCTCAGTGGGGCTGCTTCATAGTAATAATGAAGATTGGGGATGCCCAAACCCCCTTTCATTCTGCTCCTAACTGCTATGGAGAAAAGGAGTCTGGCTCTCTTATTATTCAAGACAAACTTATTAAAAGCTTTCTGCAGATGTGCTATCATGCCCTCCGGGGTGGGGGGAGACCGGGAGGGTTCTAAATAAGTAACTGTGGGATGGCAGTCATTTTAAAGGCATTTACCCTTCCCAGCCAAGATAAATGTAGTTTAGATCAGGAGGAGATCGTATTCAGGATTTTTTGCTTAATATGCTTATAGTTACCAAGGGCAAGGGATCCGTAATCTTTATAAATGCTCACGCCCAAATATTTAATACATTTAGGTTTCCACTTAAACTGGAAGTTAATGTCATGTAGTTTTACTACATTATTGGGTAACGTTAGGTTAGTGCCTCTGTTTTACATGGGTTGGATTTTTAGGCCTGTTAGAGAGGCAAATTTACCTAAGAAATCATATAAGTAGGGTAAGGAGTTCATGGGGTGTGATAGTGTCATTAGAATATCATCTGCAAATAGCATGCAGCGGTAGTCAGGTGGGCCTATCTTAATGCCTGATATCACATTGTGGCTCCTAATAGCAATTTCCAGTGGTTCGATGGCTAATAGTAGGGGGACAAAGGGCACCCATGCCATGTGCCTCTGCCTATTAGGAAATCTCGGTGATGTAAACCCTATGTAGTTGACCCAGGCCTTAGGAGAGTCATATAGGGGAGGGGAGTATCCAGTGTCAGACTGGCCTGGCGGGACACAGGGAAAAAACCCGGTGGGCCCCGACACTCATGGGCCCCTGCTGGGCCAGACCACCCTCTCCCCTTTCTAATTTAAAATTAAAAACATACCGACGCTCGGCGCCGGGCGCCTAGCGCACACACGCAGCGGTGTGTGGATTTAATATCTGCCTTCCAAGTCTATTTTGGATGATTGGAGCATGAAATTAACATGTTTGGCGTTAATGGTGGCTCCCCTATGTTTTTGTCAGCGGAGGCTAGGTAAACTTGGGGGTAAGTGGGGTGTATGAATTTTGGAACTGAGGTTTTTGAAAAATGAGTCTCCTGGAGGAAGAGAATGTCTTTTTGCATCCTAACATATTGTCTCATTGCCAATGACCTCTTTGAAGGTGAGTTAAAGCCCTTAACAATATGCGTGATACAATTTAAAGCCATCTTAAACATATTGTTTGTTGCTCATTGCAATTTACTGCCCCTGCTCATCCTTTTCCATAGTGTGCACAGTACTGTCTACATCATCTCAAGGTAAACATTAGAACATAATAAACAAAAAAGAAAAACCAGCTATAACATGGTTTAAACAACATTTAGTACCGCAGTGTTATTACCACCAATGTAGAAAATGGGTGCCAAACACCAACCTAGGTGAGTAGGTGAAGGTTAGGGTCACCAATGGGGGGGGGG
>CM044434.1:100761117-100792300 GCA_024363595.1 Xenopus borealis
GGGGGGGGGGAGGGAAGAGATGGTGTATGACTTACTATGGTGAGAGAAGAACAATTTAAAGGGGTATTCCCACCAGTATTTAATACGCTGTGCTATCAGGGCAGCAGTTATAGGCTTCATCTGTTTGCATCGCTGTATGGTTAAGGAAGCCAAATCCACATAAATATATATAAATTTGTGGCCTTTATATTCCAGGTTCGTGGCCTCCCTGGTTGCGTTCATGATCACTTCTTTTGCGGTAAAGTAGTGGACTCTGACAATTATGTCCTTTGGGGGTCCCCCCTGCTGTTTTGGGCCTAGGGCTCTAGGTACTCTATTGAGTAATAACTGACCTGAATGGAGGTCGGGTACTAGGGCCGACAGCAGGTCCACTCGGTCCAGCAGGTCTTGTAGCTCTAAGTGAAGTCTAGCAATCGTGATCTCTTGTTTGTTAACTTTGGAGACCAGCTCATCTACCTTGTCCTCCACTGCGTGCTTTCTGTTGCCAAGCTCTTTGAGCTCCTTTGCCACGTGGTCGGTGATTTGTTCATATAGCGCCATCATATTTTGTAGCGCTGTTTCAAAATTAAATATTAAAAAATCTGTTGTCTATGTTGAGAAATTGATTTCAGTGCAGAAATGACATTAAGATGCTAGTACATTTAAAGGACAAAGAAAGTTAAACTAAAGAAGTAGGCTAGAAATGCTGTGCATTATAGTTTGGACTTCTGTACCAGCCCCAGGCAATCAAAGCCCTTAAAGATGTGTCTCCAAAGATGCCCCAGTAGCTCCCCATCTTCTTTTCTGCTGACTCACTGATTCACATGCTATGTGCTGCTGTCACTTAATGAGCTTAAGGACCCACTCACAATATACAATAGACATAGAATATAAATGTCATAATATCAGACTGATTATTAATTAATATGTATAATTACTTCATGGCAGCACAGAAACCAGTGTAACTAGCATCAGAATTTAATAATCAGCCCTTTAGCATCAGGTCATATTACAGACCAACCTCATTCTCTGCTTCATAATTTGCAACTGCCCCTAAGCTTAGCTTCTCAACAGCTGCTCAGATCCCACTGAGAATGTGAGTGTTGCAGACACTTTTCAAGTTGGTGACAAGTTTGAAGTCCTGGATCATTGCTGCTATTGAGAAGCTGAAACTTTAGACTAGTGCAACAAGTTACTAGCATCCAAATGTGCTCCTTGCAGCCCCATAGAGTTTCTGGGCTCATTTACGCAGAGGCAGGGCCTGATTTACAAAGTGGGCAACCCTAGACCCACTGCCATTCGTCGCCCCATCCCCTTCCCTTTATTCGTGCAAATTTTGCACCAGGCAGAGCAAAATACTGGAAAAAAACAGCATTTTTCAAAATAGCACTTTGCTCACTGCAATTGTTGGCTTACATGTGCCCTCTTGTTATATTGTACGAGAAAGTGAGTGTTACATAAACCTATGCATTTTCTCCTTTTTCACATTGAATTGTTGCACTTGTAGCGACACAATAGCTGTTTATATAAACTAGTGGTTGTTTTTCTAAAGCAAACAAACAATATTTACCAGTGCTGGGCAAATGTGCATTATATTTTAGCTTTATAATTTTTGGGGTATTACTGTTCCTTTAAAAAGTGCCCCCATGCATCAAGGCTGTACCATTGGCATTCCTGTAGAAGTTTGCTGCAGTAAAATTCTTCATTGGTTCATCACATATATGTGTGCCACAGCTGTAAAGGCTTACCTATATACCTTTGTAGCTCCCCAGCCTGTATAGACATTTAAAAAAAGGCTTTGAGTTCAAAGGAAAAATAATCAGAAAAGGTACTGGTAGAAATAGGATACATTTCAGAACACATGCAAAATGCTAAATATTAAATTAACATATCCAGTAATTTATAGCACACTGTGTATTAAAATGTTTTGGGAACCAATGTGGCACTAGAGTTTTCTAATGTATGAAAATAAATAACACAAAGGGTTCCACGTCTTGCACATCACAGCAAAGCTTACATCTGATAGATCTGATCGTTTTCCAAGAGGTTAGATGGGTTACGGTAAGACTGTGGGCTGCCATCAGATAAATCTAATCTGAATTAGATCTTATATATCAGTGAAATAAAGCCTGCAAGATGTGCAATTGAATTATAATCTATCTTGAAAACTGCCATTTTACTTTATTTGAGAAATCTGCATCCAGCCTTAAATTGGAAACCTTAATAATCTTTTTATATCACGATGGTGTTGAAATGCAATTTGCTTTCAAAGATGAAGGAGAATAGCTTCACATTTTTAGCTTTGCATTTACAGTACAGAAGTTAAGCTGTAAATTAACCTAATGCTAATGGATATTTCATGCTTGTTTTACATGATCTTCAGTTTACCCTTTATCTCTGTGTCTACATATTTCTCTGTGATCTGTATACAGTTTTAATTTCCAGAGAAATTGTATTTCAGTACAGTCTACAGCAAGTGAAGTCTTAAATTACATTAATCATGGCCATAAAACTGCTTCATCCTAGCATTAAAAGAAAGTAGCAATGACTACTGCAGAAATGTAATTAAAAATTACAAATCATTTGGACACTGGTTATAGACATGCTTTCGAAATTCTTGTTTTGTGCATAAAAGGGTGGGCTAGAGGTTTAGCATAGGAAAATGTGGGTATGCTCTTTCACATACAGTAGATCAATTAACGGTATCTTAGACTTCTTTTTTTTTAGTTTTAACTCTGATATGAAGCGAATGTATAACTCTTTGACTTGACCTCCTTATGAATATGTATCTTATCACAGTTGCAGATTCTGCCTTGCAAATCATTGCCATTTTTCTTTTTGTCACAGCCTCCCTTATGTCTTTTTTTTGTCTGTTTTCTTTTTTTTCACCTCCAGCTGCAGCTTACTTTCACTCTAGCACTCATTATATTTGCACTGTACTAATGCAGAACATCTAATCTGCATGTGTCTACAATGGTATTTCTTAGACCTCTTGCCCTCAAACCACCACCCTTGTGGTCTAATATATGGTCAGGTCTCAAGCAATGTTAGATATGTAACATATGTTATGTCTCTAGGACAGTTGCTCATGAGCAACATGTTGCTCACCAATTGCTTGGTTGTTGCCCCTAGTGGCCTCAAATCTGGTGCTTATTTTTTTAATTCCTGGCTTGGAGGAAAGTTTTGGATGCATAAAAACTAGGCATATTGCCAAACAGAGCCTCCTGCAGGCTACCAGTCAACACAGAGGTTACCAAATCACAGCCCTTATTTGGCACCCATAGGAACATTGTTCATAGGTGTGTTGCTCCCCAACTCTTTTTACATTTAAATGTTGCTCATGGATAAAAAGTTTGGGGATCTCTCCTGTAGGAGAATTCAGGACAGCAGCTTAGTATTCACTACAGATGTATGAAACAGTTAATCAAACTATGGTAATGGGACCTGACTCTGTACTTTTCACTGTGTGCTTCTGGGCATCATTCATATTAGAGGGGACTAAGCGTTGGTTTTGTGGCATAACTAGAGTCCACCGGGACCCCTGCAAAAAGATCTTCAGAGAGGCACCAGCCCTCTGATCCTTATCCTCCTGCCTACTTCCCATCCCACCTCCCCCCCAACCATATCCCACTCGACTCCACCAATGTCCTGCTTGACTCCAACCACTCACACCCAACTTGCTTCCTTGCTAGTTAGAGAGAGTGGCTGGGGAGGAAGGGGTTTTCTTTAGCTATAGAGGAAGCAGACCCCACAGTCCGGGGCCCCTCTATGCCATCCACTGTATGTTTTTATTTCTTCATTTGTCTTCTTCTTGCACCCCCCATGTTATCATTCATCTGCTGATGGCCCAGGGTGAGAACTTGGGGTTCTTATTCACTCTCATATCACATCTAGACTATTGTAACTCTCTTTTAATTGGCCTTCTCCACCAGAGACTGTCACCTCTCCAGTCCATAATGAACATTGTCGCTAGGCTAATACACCTCAGCAACCGAACTGGCTCCCACTGCCCTTCAGAATTAAATTCAAATTAATGACCCTGACATTCAAAGCACTTCATAACTTTGCCCCTCCCTACATCTTTGAACCCATCTCTGTATACTCATCCAAACGCTTATTTACTATGCTCTTCTACTGAACTGTTACTCAACTCTTCTCTCATTACCTCTTCACAAGCTCACATTCAAGACTTTGCAAGGGCTGTACCTCTCCTTTGGAATTCTCTCCCACTTCTCTGTCCGACTTTCTCCCAACCTTTCTGCTTTCAAGAAATCTCTTAAAACTCACTTATTTAGAGAAGCCTACCCTCACTCTTAACTATCTAATGCAATACCACTTACAGTACCACATCTTTCATCCACTTAACTCTGATCTTACCCACTCCCACACCTTGTGTATCATTCCCTTCTCTTTAGATTATAAGCTCTTTCTGCACAGAGCCTTCCTCACCTTCTGTACCGGTATTTATTGTGATGTATATAACTCCATATCTATTGTGATTTATATGTATGTAATTCATGTGATTTAGTTGCATAATCACATTCACTTTACAGCGCTACACAATATGTTGGCGCTATATAAATAAATGTTATTAATAATAATAATAAAAAAAGTGCAGACCATTTCTTCACTGCCTGTCATTTTATATCGATGTTCACCTGTTTGAAATTTACCTATCACACATGTCTTGGGGCAGTCAGTGTTCTCCCCAGAAAAAAATAGTCTGGTTGAAAACAATAATTAAATAATTAGGTGTCCCAAATTAATACTCCTTGTTGGGACAACATGATCAATAGCCTTCTCTATCTTTCACTCCTGGAGCGAACTTACTTGCCCCTACTATCCATTGGCTATCCCTACGGCAACAATTTTCCCCCAAGGGACTGGCCACTTCAGTCTACTGCTGCTTGTTTAAATAGGCCAGAAAGAGGGAGTGCATTAGCAAGACACTGTCTTATATGTGCTCACAGGTGGACTTCATGCCATCTGCTGGCTGCACTACAGCATAGATTAACTATTTACATAATATTTGTATTCCAGTTTTGCCATGATTTTTATTTCAGTATTATCAGTTCTCCTTCTGCATTTCTTTAATAATTCTTTAAATGCTCTGTGTGTTACTGCTCTTATTTCTTTGTAGCCCCTTCCATCCTTGTAATATAATAGGCTTCAAGAAATTAATGGAATTCTATTTCTCTTCATGGGGTGTTGTATATAGTTTACAAAATACAGAAAGTTGCTTTTTCTGCTAATGCAGGTGACAATTACCTTAAAAATTACCTTACTTTTATTTATAATTACCATAAATAAAAGTATTCGATCACTGATATACAGATTCAGTACTGTATATTCAATACAAAATATGAAATCAATTTAATAAGCACCAACCACAGACTAAGCAAAAAGGTCTGTCTTGCATTGCAAAGTGAGCACTTACTTGATGGGATGATTTTATTACATTAGTCATTTTAATGTGTTTAAGAGATTTCCTGTGCAATATTTAATTCAATGAGAGCATTTTCATTATCCAATTAAGTCTGAAATAGAAGTATACTTCAGTAGTCTATTTCCCTAGACATATGACTCAAGAAGTATTCTAAAATTCAATTAAAAGGAACATAAAGTCATTAAAGTTCCTTATTTCTTGCATGAAAAAGTCATTAATGCTTTACCTTAACAAAGTATCAATTTTTTTCTAATTTTTTTTCTAAACTTTTGCTTATTCCTTTATAAGTAAAAATGTAAATAGCTGCAATGGCTGCAGTTCTGTAATAATGTTTTCTTTATTTACACACTTTAGATTGCACACATGGAATTTTGATCACCAGTATGATTCCCAAGGAGTTGCATGGGCTATATCTGAATGCATGCACAAACAACAACAAATAGAATAAAATATTTAGAAAGTTTCAGTTTCCTAAATATTCTGCAAATCACAACATTCTACAAATGCAACAACTGTATAACTTTTACTAAAGCTTCAATTGGTACAGTAAATGATTGTCTGGTCTCAACCTTCCTCCTGCAGTGTTATAGATCCAAAATAACTATAAATGGCCACAGTCACAATTTAGCTGAAATATCATCATCCAGACTTTTTTTGGGATGATTTATCTTAGACCATAAGTAAAAATAAGGTATATTTTACAGAGTATTCATAATAAATATCATCTCACATTTACTTTATTTTGCCCAAAGTAAAACCTATATGAATAAGTGATTTAAAACATCCAAAATACAATCCAATTATGCTATTATGCAATTTATGCTAAAAAGTTGACTATCCCAATAAATGTGCTGAATTCAAACAAATATCTCCATCAATAAAAAAACAACATACACCAACCTTCTCTGCTGGATTAATGACTATTTGCCAATTGGCAGACAACTTCCAAAGTTCAATACAGATATGGGACCTGTTATTCACAATGCTCGAGACCTGGGATTTTCGGGATAAGGGATCTTTCTCTAATCTGGGTCAGCATACTTTAAATCAACTAAAAAGTAATTAAAAAATTTAAAAACCCCAATAGGATTAATTATATCTTAGTTGGGATCAAGGTACAAGGTCCTGTTTTATTATTACAGCGGGAAAGGCAGTAATTTTTGTAAAAAAAAACTGTAATTCTTTGCTTATAATGGAGTCTATGGCAGAGGTGTTTACCATTAATTCAGAGCTTTCAGGATAATGTGTTTCTGGATTATGGATCCAATACCTGTAATTCCATCCCCCTAGTGATCAGATCACAGTCTACAAAGTTTCTTTTATTGAGTTTTATAGAAAACAACCCCAAAAGTTATTATGTGTACTCTCCTCATATAGGTGTTCTATTAGTTCATCTATAAGGACATATTTCAGTTCATATGCTTGGTTAATCATAGGGGCCCATTTACTAAGAATCAAATTGCTATTTTTTCTACAAACCACAAAAAATACATGGTTTTCTAAAAAGCTCTAAAAATGTGAAAATTATAACGTGATAAAACACCTTTCATGCCAAACTTTTCCAAGCATACATTGTTGAGGTGCTGTAGAAGGCAATGAGAGGAGCACTGATTCTATTGGACCATTTTTAAACCAATCACTTTTAGAGGTTTTCTGATTTTTTTTGCAATGAGTTGTCCAAAAAAACACAAATATTTAGAGGTGTTCATAATATTCAAGTTTTTTGGATTGTTCAAATCCTTTTTTTTTTCTTTGGCACATAATTTTGTGCAATTATTAATACATTCATTAACAATAATGGTCTAGAGTTTGGGAGTTTAGTTGCGGTTTCAAAAACCTGAAATCCAACCTTTGATAAATAAGCTTCCACAGGTCCATAACTAATTTGTCTTTTAATTTATTTTGAGGATTAGAAAGTAGTGCATATAGCATTTAATATTCACCAGCTCTATTATATTTGATATTTTAGTAGTTAATTGCCTAAAATATTTATTAAAATCCCTATAAATATTAAAACCAATAATTATATTGATAGGTGCATTGAGTACATTAACCAATATTTTATTGTAATCTTGCATAGGACACTTATGGGTAAATAGAATGCTAAGGATCAATTGCAAACTCAGTGAACATTTTTGTCCCATGTGTCCCCCCTTCATGTTGCTGACTAACTTAGAGTTAAAGAGCTGAAAAGCAGGAAGTTGTGTTCTGTTCTGTTCGACGTCCAGTCGCTCCATCCTCTATAGATTACATTTTTGGTTAATTAACTATATTAGAAACATTTTTTATTTTGCACAGCCTATGTATTTAACCAGTTTTTATTTTTACACTGAACAGTTCGTTAAAAGACTGCTTAAAGGGGTTGTTCACCTTCAAACACTTTTCTCAGTTCAGTTGGTTTCTGATTGTTCACCAGAAATAAAGACTTTTTCCAGTTACTATTTTCTATTTGTGACTGTTTTTCTAATATTGAAATATAAAGTCTTATTTTTCACCTTCTGAAGTAGTTCGGGGGGGGGTGAGTCTGAGTTTCATTAAAGTCAGAATTGATGCAGCAGTTGCACTTATATTCCACAGATACTGCTGAAAAATGTATCAAGTAATCAGCTAAATGTAGCAATTCAGCATTTGCTCATAGATCACTGAGCTGCCAGACAAGAGACGCAAACATTAAACTTTTAGCTTAAATTTTGGGAAAATGGTAAAAACTTAAAGATGGAAAGCAAATGAAAAAAGTCTTTGTTTATAGTGAAAATTCGCTAGCGAAAGAGACTGTCGCTAGCATTCGCTCGCACTCTATCGCCAGGTTGTTATGCCACAAATTCAGTAAGGCTAGGAGGAGGAGAGGAGGAGAGGAGATTTGGGGAGATTAGTCACCCACAAGAAGAGGCGATATGTCGCTGGGGTGACTAATCTCCCTGAATCATGTAGACCTTCCCTAAAGTGCATATAAGGAAAGTTATGGAGTGCTCTGCCCTTCATACATCACCATATCCCGGTAATCTCAGGTGCTTGCTCCGGAGGACCCCCTCCTGTCCCACGGGTCCAATGTACAACGTAGAAAAGAAAGCCGGCAGCACACTGTTTGTAGTGAAGCAATAATTCGTGGTTTATTTTAGCCCATATACATATAAAAACAGGGCAACGTTTCGGACCCTACTGGGTCCTTTATCAAGGCTTGATAAAGGACCCAGTAGGGTCCGAAACGTTGCCCTGTTTTTATATGTATATGGGCTAAAATAAACCACGAATTATTGCTTCACTTCAAACAGTGTGCTGCCGGCTTTCTTTTCTACTTCCCTAAAGTGCAGACATTACCTCTTTCGCCAGAGTTGACTTTGCCACCTCAGACCAAGTGAAGTACAAAAAAAAGGTAGATCTTCCTCAATCTTCTGTCACTTACATCAGATTCTGTGTCCCATGTATGCATTTAAGTTCCAAAAACGCTGGTGACTTTTCCTTTTTTGAAGCGGGATTTCCTGCAAAAGTCCTAACTTTTTTTGGGTAACCAGTTTTCTCCAAACAATTCATAACATATGGAACATTCATTTGACACTGGGCTCACGTTTGGACATAATACTAACTCTCTTGTTATTAAGGTTCCCTGGATATTTATAATAAAAAACGTTCATACAAACATTTTCACTAGGCACAATCGATTGATAGTGCATCTTTGCTTTGAAATGCTCGGACTGCCGAAGTAACGCTAGTGAAAAGTCGCCAGAATTCAACAACAAGGACACAACTTCGCATATCGGCTTTAATTAGCCTATTATTATTATTATTATACCAGCATGTCAGTTACTGGCCTCATATTAAAAATAGTATGTGCAGGTGTGGCAGTGTTAGCTGCATTATATGTCCCTTGTCACAAGGACCACTTTAAATCTAAGGTGAGAGGTGAGGGTATCAGATCAAGCAACACATCACATGCACTTCCAAAGGGGTTATTTACTTAGTGGAATGTTTGTAGGTTACAATATGTGGGTCAAACTAAGACAAAACTTAGGCATAGGTTTAGTGAATTCCAATCATTCCAGTAACTCTGTGAAGTGCATAACAGGAATTTGTGATTGGTATTACCTCCCAAAATGTTGTTTATAATATCTATAAAAAACAAAATGATTTGATCTACCAGTTACAGAAGATTTCTCCTTATGATCTTAATGAACTGCCTGATTTATTTTCTGGGTTATACGGTATGTGTGGTGATTTACATGTGCCTTAATGGTTGGTATGGTCATGTTCTATTTCATATGCCATCTTTGTATATGTGATGCCTTGCTTCCAGGTGCACCGTGTGGGTCATCTACTTTGTGGGGCAAATGTGTATTGTTTTATATATATATAAAGTTAAATTTGCCTGGGTGCAGTATCAAAACAACAATTACCAAGCAGCAAAGGAAGATCCGCACTCTCAGGTCTTAAAAATAAAAAATATAGTTGTTTTATTTATAGGTACAGGACTGACGTTTCGACCCCCACTGAGGCCTTTCTCTATATATAGATCATGGAGAAAAGAAGGCACTCACAGGTCTTACCAGTCAAAGAAAAGTGCTTACTATGGGCACAAAAGAAACTAACTAACTAATGTATATATAAATATACATACAACAAACAACAAGTGATTGCAACACACTCCAAATATTGGTACACAGGTACATGTGTTTTGTCAGGCACACGTACAGCATTGTCCAAGCAGTGTAAAAGACACATTGAAATGCCATGGCTGCTGTTAGTTTATAGGGAAGATTAAAATAAAAGTCATATTGGTGGGGTTGCTAAGTAACAGGCAAGTACTGCAGAACAATGGAATATTGAAAAAACTATAACTTTCAAGGCTATATTTGGACAGGTAATTCTTTTTTACCAATCCATTTTTAGACTGTTTTTATCCATAAGCTTCTAAGCACCAATACTTACAAATCAATGTTACATTACAGATGTACATTTTAGGTAGCTTAATTATGCTGCAGTATATATATATATACTATATATATATATATATATTTATTTATTTATTTATATTTACACAGATATATAATTATTTTTGTTTTGCCGACTCAGGAGAAGAGTACATAATTATAAGGCATAAGGTGAAAGCTAACATCTCTTCCTTTTTTCAAAACACAGTAGACTTTGGGTCAGAGGCCACAGGCTTCTGCATATTTCTTTTTGAACCTTAAAGTATTAAGAAGATACAGCTGACAACTTGCTGAAATGTACATACCTGTATGAGCATGATAAGGTAGATGCCGAGAAGATGAATGCCTGTCAACAATTATATCGGCTTTTCTTGGCTCATTGACTATCTTGGTGCATGACTTCCTTTCTGTATTGTGTTATATTCTCAAGGACTCTATTATTCACAATCAATAACTATTTGAGTGTTCTTCTTGTGTTAAGAGCCTAGGAAGAAATTACAAGCACATGCTTTTTTCAGTCTGTTTGTACATAAGCACAGGATACTTTTCAGTGCATAACCAGTTGTGCATTCTCAGACTGCAGTTGCATGTTTTTTGCAAAACTATCCATTGTGAGCAGCGCAATGATTTAAATGGGTTATTTACTTACTGATCCACTGTCTATGGGAAGTGCAATTTCAGGCACAATCATTTTTTTACCCATAATATAAAATTTAAACCAGATTTCCAGCATCAATGCATTTGCAAGGGAAGATGCACTTGTGTGTGCACTTTGAAATTAATTGACACAATTGTGCTACTGCTTCCTCCTGCATCAATGGACACACTAGCATGAAATTTATAACAGAAGGTGGGACATAGGCAGTGATGCCGAGCAGAACTAAATGGGGGGGGGGGTACACAGAGCATCTTTGAGCACAAGTTCCTTTAAACGGTCTGTTCAACTTTAAATGAAATTTTAGTATAATGAAGAAAGTGATATTCTGAGACAATTTTCAATTGGTTTTCATTTTGTTATTATTTGTGGTTTACAGCAACTCTCCAGTTTATTATTTCAGCAAAATGGTTGCTATGGTCATATAACCCTAGTAGCCATGCATTGGTTTGAATGAGAGACTAGAATGAATAGGAGAGGTCTGAATAGAAAGACGAGTAATGAAAAGTATCACTAACAATAACTAGGTGGAGTTACAGAGCCTTTGTTTTTAGATGGGGTCAGTGACCCCCCAATTTAAAAGAGGGAAAGTGTCAGAAGAAGTAGGCAAATAATTAACTATAAATTAGGAGTACACTGAATCCAGGATTCAGTTTGGGATTCAGTCTTTTCCAGCAGGATTCCTTGTGCCTGGCCAAACCGAATCTGAATCCTAATTTGCATATGCATATTATGCAGAAGGGAAATCCTGTAACTTTGTGTCACAAAACAAGGACATAAAAAATATTTTTTCCACTTTTTACCTTCCTGCCACTAATTTGCATATATAAATTAGGATTTCGATTTGATTCGGTATTTAGCTGAATTTTTCATGAAGGATTTGCGTATTTGGCAAAATCCCAAATAGTGGATTTGGTGCATCCCTACTATAATTTGAAAGCTTGCTTAGAATTAACAATTCTATAAGATGGTTAAAATAAAGTTAAAATAAAGGTGAACCAACCCTGACAAACAATAGCAGTAAGTAAATTACCCTTATATTTGCAAATATGCATTATTTATGATGATTGAGGTTTATGAGTTATATGTTGCCTTTTTGGTTGTGCAGACTGGATACTATAAGGCGCATATAGTTACAAAAGCATTGTGAGCAAAATGCAATGTCTAGCACAACTGCCATGTTATGACATTTTCTATGAGAAAACCTGTGCACCCTATTCTTTCAAAGCAACTGATGGATGGATGGTGCTAAGGGAAATCTGGAGCTACACTGTTATCTGGAGTTGGTGGTATATCCAGAGTTCACCTGTGTCAAAAGGCAAAATCCAGAGTGGAAGGCATGAAGGACTAAGTGGCACAGAGTTAAAGGGGACACCTCACCCAAAAGAAATATTCAAAATCCTATTTTATCACATAAGTCAAGCAAAATGAACTTTATTTACACTATATAAATTATTTGATTCTTGTTTCCTTCAGTCTGGGAATTCAAAATTATAACAAGCAGGAAGGAGTCATTTTGTTATTAAGGCAAGCATTGCATCATCTCAAACTCTTGTTTGTGCACCAGAATGGGGGAACCAATGTCCAACCCCATTGGCTACACAATTAAACAGTATAGAGAATGGGGGAAAGTGTGGAGAGCAGTCACATCTAGGAAGTGCTGAATGGAAAGTGAAAGTAATTGTCTGCCCCGCCTCTATGCCAAGGGCATAGAGGAGGGGCAGACAATATTTGATTGACAGCTGATATTTTTAAAAGAGCATAAAACAGCTATGAATGCTTTAATAAAAATAGAAATAGGATTTCATGTTTAATTTGAAAGGTCTTTTATTATACAGATTTTTGTGTCTGGGTGACAGGTCCATAGGAAAGTTCGAGGAGAGCATTGTGACCAAAGCACCTTTAATGAAAGCATTGTATGTACAACTCACTGCTAGAAAAACTGCACCTTACTCATTGTACTTGTGGATGTAAACAAGCGTTTATATTGAAACTTCCCACAAACAGAATGACACATTTTGTAAACATAGTTTTCTCTTTACAATTGTTTGTTTAGGATCCTTCATATCCAAGATGGTAATTCTTACTTTACAACTTGTACTTTTCAACAAGAAAAAAAAAAACATTTTGTAAGCCATTTTTCTCAAAAGCACAAGTACAAAGCTTGAAAGGTAAAGTGGCAACATATTAAAGCCATATATCAACAGTGAATGCAGCGTTTTATTTTGAAAGAACAATTGCTACGGTTGTATACTAAACCAAAGACAGAGGATAAACTTAACATTTCCTAACTGTAGTATTCTAAGAACTGCAGAGCTGTATGCTGCATTTATTCTTCCTAATGGAAGGAAGCATTTACATTTATACTGAGTCATATTTTAAGGTCAGTTGCAATACAGTCTTTATAAACAAGGTCAATTTATTTCCAAAATGGTGATATGGACCAATGCATAGCATGCAAAATAATGGATTATATAAGTTATATAAGTATATCAAGCCATTCTTAAGCACAGGCATTATGGGTGCCCCTCAGAGGACATACTGCTTCAATTACCCACTTTTGCCATTGTTTTTCAGAAAATTGTGGTATAGTGTGGTGTTGGTGTTTTACTTGTAGTTATAATACTTTCTTACTTTGTGTTTATCTAAGATGAAAAGCACTCTAATTAATTTTCATATGAATACATTTACCGGTAAATAATTACACACCTTAATTGTTTACCAAGCATCACGTTCATTTGGCGATCTGTGGTCCATTTAAATTAACTGAAATTTCAGATGAGTCAGGGTGTCATGCTTACTGAAGAGACCTGTGCAATGTTCCTGTTTAATGTACTTTGGGGGCTCCAGGGAGTTGCTATTGCTTAGTTAAGTTCAATAACAATTATTTCATAATTGTCATTGGTTGAGGCAATATAATAAACTTGTATTGATATTAATCTCCAAGCTCTGCTACAGCAAATTCTGCCAGGTAGACAGCCAACAAAGGAATATGGTGTTTGTGAATCACATTATGGCCCTTCAGTATATACTGTACAACATTGGTTGTATTATAAGGTACAGACATTCTACCACATCTATTGGTCAACAATTGAGTATGTTACTTAAAAAACACCATTAGCTTGGAAAAGAGGAGCTCTGTGATGGGACCGTTGATCTTAATGTGATTCAGTAGCTAAGGGTGTTGGATATTAGGGAAATAGAAAATAAATTCATCCTGACATAATTCTGAATTCTTCAAGTGAATTGAAGTGTGGGAGGACTCACTGGAACAAATAGTTCTCAGTTTTCATGTAATTCAATATTACTTTTAATAGCATTTATTGGATAGATAGATAGATGCTTTTTGAACTATGTGAAACATGTGGACCACTCTATGGTTAACTATATTATTGGGCTTTAGGTACATCTTTGTTCATTTATCATAGCTGTTTAGGATCTTAGGCAACTCACTATAACACTAATAAAGTCTTGCTTTATACGGGTATGGGTTCAGTTATCCATCAACCCATTGTCTGTAAAGCTCTGAATTACAGAAAGGCTATCTTCCTTAGACTTCATTTTATCCAAAAAATCCAAAATGTTTAAATATATTGGAAGCAAAACCAGTCTATTGAGTTTATTTAATATTTCCATGATTTTCTCCTAGACTTAAGATATGAAGATCCAATTTACTGAAAAATTTGTTATCCAGAAATCTCCAGATCCTAAAGGTGGCCACAGAGATATCCGCTATATTTTGGGATGTCACCAAATGAGTGGATCACTCCCCAATATGCCACATTGAGGGGGGTGATATCGGGCTGATCTGAATGTGGGCCCTAGAACCCAACCCAACAATCGGATCATAATGTATAGCATACGGGCGGTCAGATCACCGGATCACATCATCAAACAGATGAGTTCCACTTTCCAACTTGGTCTGTCAGCAGCTTTTATCGGCCTAGTATGTCCATCTTAAGGATTTTGGATAACAGGTCCCATATCTGCTTTTAGACTGGGTTAGCTGTACAAGATATATCAGCAATTTGACCTATACAAAAGTGGATGTAGGTTGAAGCCTTCAATGTCATCAAAATAGGGTATTAAAAAGAAAAATGTTGTGATGCATGCAAGAATGCCCTGCTCTAGTTGGAGTGGCTAAGGCGCAGGCTCCGCAATATCCATCTGAGGCTGCGTGCTGTACAAAGGATCTGGAGCGATCTGAAGAGGTGGCACGCAGACCTCATTGGTCAGCTGAGAGGTGAAGTTGAAGGTAGATTTATTTAAACAAAATAAATATATTTCTCTTCTTAATCACAATAAATCCACTTGATTCCTATTTATTTGGCTATTTTGGAGCAAATGTGAGTTTGTTTAAGCCTGTAGACAGACTAATAATTTTACTTTTAGTACTGCTGCATAGTTAGCAAATAAAAGAAGATTTATTTAAACAGAATACATAGATTTGCCTTCTTAACTACAATAAATCCACTTGAGTCCTATTTATTTTGCTAATTTTGAGCAAAAGTGTGTTTAGGTGAATAGTGTAACTTCAGTAACTGTTAACTGTCTTATAACTGCGGAGAACAAGTAAATCAAATAGAGATTTTCTGCTGCAAAAAAAATCTTAATGGTGTTGCCTGACCCATACCTGCCAATGCCATCCTTATAGATAATGTTTCATTTTCATGGTTACATGACACACCTCATCCTGTGTAATTCATATTGTACAAATGCAATTGTGGTATTACTCAAACTGAAATACTTTAATTGGCAGCTGAGTGGTTAGCAGAGGATCCCGCTGCAGAAGAGGGCTAGGCTGCACCCAGATATTATGTGTTCAGATTTATTATTAACTGGGCCTGTGTTAGTAAACTATTAGTAATTTATAAACTATAGCTGGTACTTTTTGGTTAAACATCAATATAGAGTAGTAGTAGATACCAAAGGTAATGTAAAATAATCACAGGTGTTTTTAAGAGACTGGCAAAATGGGAGCCCTTTTCTTCATTTTTCTTCATTTGTAAAGATAGGAGTCCTCTAACATTGCGGGCATGTGTGTGGCAGTATACTAAGGGGCAGATTTTGGCTACTTCGACCATTGAATTTTGAAAATTCGATCGAATAGAATGATTGGAATAGATCGAATAAAAATCTATTCGATCATTCGACCATTCGATGGTCGAAGTAATTGCCCTTTAAATTTTTATTCGATTGACTATTTCGCCAGATTAAACCTACCGAATTGCTATACATCCCTATGGGAAGCTCCCAAAGGATTTTGGCAAGTTTTATTGATCGAATAAAAAAATTTAATCGAATGGTTAAAATCGTTCGATTAGAATTATTTTATTGATGAAAGTTTTTTTTTCCGATCGTTTGATTAATCAAATATCGAATATCAAATTTTAAGGGTTTAAATTCGACCCTTAGTAAATCTGCCCCCAAGTGAAACACACATGTGAATTGGTCTTCTCATTGACTCCAATGCAATTCAGCACATTCAGAAACCAAGCAAAAGATGCCATATTTATTTATCAGCCATCAACAAAGCTTGAAAGTAAGGGAAAATATTTTATTGGTAGCCCCAAAGCTTAAAAAAGGTGACAAACAAAACACCCATAGAAGATGGATTGCATTGGGCATCAAAAAAATAATGTAGCACGTCAAAACACAGATATGCATTTGTGATAAATTCTTTTGACACGCGACAATAAAGCGACTTTAATTTGACATGCAACGAATTTGCAATGCACGTCTTGTTTCGCAAATTTCGCAGGAGATTTGCACAACGGCAAAAAATTTGCGAAACAAGACCCATATTGCAAATTCGTTTCGCATATTTTTTTGACGGTTCGCGAATTTCACAGGAAATTTGCGAATTATCCAGCTAATCAAAACACCACCGATTACCCCATCACTATATATAATATGTTTTATGGTGATGCAGTCCGTTATAGTTCAAGTGTACATTTTTGAAAAAGATCCCATTTCATGCTGTAAAGAACGTAAAATCTGTTAGGCTTATGACAATTTTGTGCCATTAAAAATATTTACAAAAAACATTTCAGACTCCAGGCTTCATTCAGTCTCAGAGGTTCAATGGATGACATTTTACCTATCCATTTAGCTTCGCATTTTAATAACTTTTTCTTCCTGTCACCATCTCTTGGTGATCTTTCCACTTGCTCTAAAGCTATCTGTCTTAAAGGAACAGTTCAGTGTAAAAATAAAAACTGGATAAATAGATAGGCTGTGCAAAATAAAAAATGTTTCCAATATAGTTAATCAGGGGAAAATGCAAACTATAAAGGCTGGAGTGACTGGATGTCTAATATAATAGCCAGAATCCAACTTCCTGCTTTTCAACTCTTTAACTTTGACTTAGTCAGCGACTTGAATGGGGGCCACACGGGACATACAGTAACTGTTCAGTGAGTTTGCAATTGATCTTTAGCATTCAGCTCAGATTCAAAAGCAACAGTTATGGCCCGTGTGGCCCTTCCTCAAGTCACTGATTGGTTACTGCCTGGTCACCAGGGTAACCAGTCAGTGGAAAACAAGAGAGCTGAAAAGCAGGAAGTTGGATTCTGGCTGTTATGTTACACATCCACTCACTTCAGCCTTTATACATTACATTTTTGGCTTACTAACTATATTAGAAACATTTTTTATTTGCACTGCCTATCAATTTACCAATTATTTTTATACTGAACAATTCCTTTAAGCTCGCTACTGTAAGGATTGGCTCGTACCCTGGTGGTCTAGCGGTTGCCCCCCGAGCACGCTGGAGCGCCCGCCGTGCCTTCGGCGGGGACGCTCGTCGCGTGCATGCTGCTTTCCCCAGCGCCGGTCTTCCTATGGCGCGCGCGCCGGCGCACTTCCGGGTTTATGCGCCGGCGTGATGACGTCACGCGCTTTGGCGCGAAATTCAAATAGTATTTAAAGGGGTTGTTTGCTGCTAAACACTGCCCGTTGTTAGGTTCGATTTGTGAGTTCCTGGGTGTGTTTGCATTACTGTTCCTGATTGATCTACTGGTATTTGACCCTTGCTTTGCCTGACTATCCTGCTTCTCTCCGATCCTGACCTTTGGCTTCTCTGATTATTCCTGTCCTCTGGTATCCTGACCTTTTGCCTGTCCCCTGACTACTCTTCACTCTCTAATCCTGATCCTGGCCTGTCTGACTATTCTACGCAGCTTGTGCTGTTCCAGCCTGCCTACTCCGCTTGGTGGTATTCTTCACTCCAATTCCCTGGTGAGACGATCGTGCCCCTGTGCTAGCCAGAACTTTTGCTCTACACCTCTCGATAAGTCCAGGTGGCATCTGAGTAAGCTGAGGGCTCCTCCCGAGGCCAAAGGCGGTCACTTAACTGGTGAAGCCGAGCTGAGACAAAGGTGTTTGGCACCTGTTCTGGTATTGGGTGCCGTTCGTGACAGTTACATTGTGTTTCATAAGGTAGAAATGTCTCCCCACTGTGGTATGGGTTTTCTTATCCAATGGGTAAAAATTGCTGATAGATCTCATATGCTCTCTCACCCTAATTCTTACCTTTCTCGAGGTTTGGCCTACATAAACACTCCCACATGGGCATTTTAGTGCCTAAACAACCCAGTCAGTGGCCTCTTAAGGGGTGTGTGATATAATTACCCTTTATAATAGAGGGGCAGCTGCTGCAATTGAAGCATGTGAATGTACCTTGCTTTGGGGTACTTAAAAATCTGGTGGTCTCTTTATGTTCTTGAATATCTGCTTTCACCAGTATATTAGAAATATTCTTCACCTTTTTGTAAGAGAATAATGGCTTTGTTTTAAATAATTTCCCATACTTGTGGTCCTGTCCTGAGACTGACCAGTGCATCCTGACCACATTTTCAATCTTTTTACTTAGAAGCCCATGTTCTCTTACAAAAGGTATCCTTTTCTCATCCCTTTGTTTAGAGTTTTGTTTAAGCACCCTATTTCTTAAGAGATTTAGGAATTCATCTCTTGTTCTAAAAAGGTCCTCTATTTTATAATCTCTCATATAGAATTCTCATATTAGTTGATCAGCTGCTTGAATATATTTATTATCATCTGATGCAATCCTTCTCATACGTAGGAATTGCCCCTTTGGTTTTTCTTTGATTGTGTTAGGGGCATGGAAGCTATCAGGGCGCAGGATATAGTTTCTCTCCAAAGATTTATTGTATAGTTCAGTGGTGATATGCCCTCCTTCATTATTCACTTTCACATCCAGATACTGTATGCTAGTGTTTCTGAATAGTGAGGGGCGAATCTCCCGCGATTCGCTTCGCCGAAAAATTCGCGAATTTCTTGAGAAATTCGCGAATTGGCGAAAAATTCTCGAAACGAGTCGTGGGACGATTTTGTCGCGCGTCGCGTCAACTTTGACGTGCGTCGCGTCAACTTTGACGCGTCGCGTCGTTTTTGGCGCGCGTCGCGTCAGACCAGGTGGCCAGTGAACTTTTGATTACAACATAGCAGACAGCAGAAATAGCTGGTCATATGGGGACCAGGAGCAAACATCTAAAGGCAATACAGGCAATTGCCACTAATGGAATTGGCGCATATCTATTGTAATGCTGGCTGCCGAGCCGTCAGTGTTTAAGAAAGTTTCAGCCAGTGACTCCTGCCCCACCACCCATTTAAGGGATAAGTAGTCTGCTTCCTTGGAAAGAAAGTAGAGAAATAGACCAAGTAGACCTTCTATTTGCTTGATAAAGTTGGTTTAGTTAGATTGATGTATTCCAAGTATTCCAAAACCTCTGTCCCACATCACATATGAAAAGGGAACAGAGGTGTGGGGCATAACCCCTTACCTATGTATTCTGTCACCATTAGCACATTAAATACTTATTGCAATTGCATTGAAAAAACTTTTGTTTCACTTTAACCAGTATTTATCAGCCATTTTCACTCTGATGTCAGCATTAGCAGTACTGGATTTCCACTAATGATGCAACTCATTTGTCTTTAATTATAAAAGCATCTTTGCACAAAAACTGGATAGAGCTACCAAAGGAACACTTCATTTCTGATTGTCTCTCAGTATATATGTACTGAATCTTGTTTTCAGTAGTGTTATTTTTTAGGAAATAACTAATGAGCAGAATTTCAAGGAGCATTCTTCAATCATTTAATAGAGAATCCAGTAGAGGGAGCAAAGGTCCAAAAAATATTACAGACTAAATATGTCAGTAATAGCTAGGAAGTGGAATTAACTTTTTTTTTAAGTGTAGCCTTAATCATTTTTAGCTTTTTCTCCTGCATTAAAAAGTATTAGTTTTGTGTATTAACAGATACATATTTTTTCATAATATTTTGTAAAACATAATTTTTCTTAATTGTAACAAAATATATTACACACATGCATACCTATATTTATATTATTTATAATATAATTGTATTATTTATATATAATTATAATGTATCAATATACAAAACACAAAATTAGTCTAAATACTTGTAGCACCTCCTACAGTCTTATTTCTATAGTGTTATGGCAAATTGTGTATGTATTACACAATATATATAATATATATAACAAACAAGGAAAAGTTGTGCTCAGAACTAATTTTTAAAACCATTAAGCGGGGGTGCAATGAGGCTGTGACCACAAAATACATATAGACAAATACAAGAGGTCCTCTGCACTCAACCCATTATCAATATATTTAAGACATTGAGACATTTTGTGCATACAGCTACTAAAAAATGCCTTACCCTTTAAACAACAGGAATTGTTTGTCCATATATATTTATCCAATATATTTAAGCTGGCAAACTACGTCAAAGTCATCCCATATCTGGCCAGTCCTACGCTCAATTTTCATCTGATTCATTGAGAATTCTATTGCTTCATTATACATTTTACATTATATGTGTATGTATACAGCATGTAGGGAGACGTAGGGTTAATCCCTATGGTCTGGAGTCCTCATGGTCTGGAAATTCCCCTATTTGGGCTGAGCTACAGGTTTTCCTAAGGGACAGAGCCCTTGTATTGATGCAGCATGGCTGATCCCAAAGGAAGTCACTAGGTGTTGCTGCTGCACCACAATAAAAAGAACATGCCTTGTGCTCACAGCCATCTTACTGTTCTAACATGTTCCTGCTAGAGATTAGCTGAGATTATTATTATCAAAGGTCGAATTTTGAATTCATGTGAATTTTTTTTAACTGTAATACATTCAAACTCGAATGGGAGGTTTTTTAAGAAAAAACTTGAATGTTTAATATTCGATCAAATAGGAACGATCCGAAAATTAAATTTGTATTTCTAATTGCTCAGTGTTTCTTTTCACAGAAAATCATATCAGAGTAGCTAGTTAAAATGAATTCATCGAGAATGTGTAAGACACCCTTAAAATTATTTCCTATCTCCTTTGGCCTGACTGTCTTGATACAGTATCTTGGATCAATAATAAACTTGAAGCTGTGGGGGTGATAACTAAGCTATTAGTAAGGGTTTAGTTCTCTTGTTTAAAACAATAGTCTACAATATTTCCCTTCAAGCACTCATCATATTCATTATTGTTCATTCCTTTATAAATGTGGCATCTACTTTAGATTTCCCTTGGTTCAGTTCTTACATTGAATCAATACATAAGGTTTCAGTATCTCTCTAATTAACATGCTATCAACCAATTAAACCTGCAACAAATATCCTGTACATCCTATTTAGCAAATGCTGACCTGAGTGTTAGACCTTGAATTTCTCTTGAGAACTGAAGGAAACAGGAATTGTTGCTCTATAATGCTGCATGTCTTATTTAAAGGGATAATGTTATGGCTTTAAACATAATACGCAAATATTACTTCAAATGCTCAGTCAGACTGGGGCATGCAAGGTCCACTAGGGCTGCTACCCCAGGGACCATTGCCCACCTGCTCACTCACCCGCTGCCTCACAACTATACGCTATGTGGCCATAGACAGCCATTCAAATTGAAATGGGGCTAAGTGGCAAGGTTAAATGGCTGATACAGGGGCGCTCCGCCAATAAGGTGAGTTGAGAAACTTTACTTAAGCGGCAGCACCCCACTGGGTATCAGGGGCGGCTCCTGATACTTTAAGAGCCGAACTTCCGGTTTTCAAACATGCAGCAACACAAGCTGCCTCAAGGGACGGAGAGGCCAGGATCGCCCCAGAGCTGATAATATATACACTTCATAGAGTACAATGACTGTAGTTCTTACACAGGAAGATACTATTATAATCTATATAATGAATACTTTTCTCACATTCTTTTTGCCAAGATATAGTTTATTTGTAAGGGCTCAGTCAACAAATGCACATTTTAAATGTAAAAATAATACTGTTCACACTTTGGGGCAGATTTACTAAAGGCCAAGGTGACGAACACTGGCGACAATTCACCAGCATTAGTGCCCGCAGGGACTTCGCTAATTTGCTAACGAGTGCAGGTTTCACTTTGCTAACGAAAAAGATAGACACTAGGAGTCATCCACACTCTATTGCCAGGCAACTTTTCGCTCTGGTGAATGGACGTTATTCTGCAAATTCACTAAAATGCATATTTTACTCAACGTTACTTTGCCAGACGTTCCTTCGCCAGCTCAGACCAGGAGAAGTGCAATGGAGTGCATAGATCTTCCTCAATCTTCAGTTACTCACATCATATTCAGTGACTTAAAAAAGTATCAAAGTTCAGAAAACTCTGGCATCTTTTCCTTTTTTCAGGGTGATAGGCTGCAAAAGTCCTAAAAAAAATATTTTTGTGTAACCGGTTTCCAACATACATTTTCTAACATATGGAACATTCACTGTACAGTGGGCTCATGTGTAGGGCATTATAATAACTATATTGTCTTTATTAAGATTCCCTGGACATGTGTAATTCACAGTGGAAATTTAATTATTTGCTGCAATAGATAACATAAAGATAACATAAAATTCCCACTGTATGCAAATTAACTTGATCGCAAGATTCTAGTGCAAGACTCTAGCTTTGATTTTGCTTGCATTGCCAGTGTCTATCGGCCAGGACAAAACTTACAGGCCCTTTAAAAATAAAATAAATAAAGCTTTGTGATATCTGTTGTACGATTTGTTGTATGAGTACATGACTTAAACCAGCAGTGAAAATGACTTTCATATGCAGGGAAACTAGAAAATGTTATGTTTTGCTGTATCTCTACGACTTCTGGCTGTTCTGAGACTGTAGGTCATTGCAAAAGTACTTTACTATATTAGTTGTAATGGGCCAATTAGTCATAATCCTAAACTTAAAAATGGGGTAATCCCCCACTGAGATGGATCCCTTAGCCTGATTACAGATGAGCTGGCACTTGGGAGCATACAGAATTACCTTGTAAGAAGCTTAATGTATATATAAATTGTTTTCATCAATTTTTCTTACAAATTGCCTTGAAGCACAAGTCTTGCAGCGTCTCTTGGGCTTTGCAGAATGTTGTCCTAAAAATGAAATATGAGTTCATTTAGTATTAACCACCTACTGCAGGTCCGTGTATAACAAATTCACGCTTTCAATATGCTTTGCTTTTTTGATTTTTATTTTCACAGTGGATTATATTATCATGATCCTTTATTTATATCATGGCGACTTGGTGTACAACACTTTCGAGAGCTCCAGTGGAGCTTAATATCTATTTTATGGTGGAAATGTAATAACATCTGCAAAGTTTGCTACCCATAGGAACCAATCAGCAAGTAGCACTGAATAGTCAGCTGTTATGAAAAAAATTATGGGACTGGTTGCTGGGTATCTAGACCCAGTAAGATCCCTACATGCAAACACAAACAATACTTTGTTTTATCAGGAGGCACAAGATGCGTGTAGGTTTTTGAGTGGAAGGAATGAGAGGAAACCTATACAAACATAGACATAGACCGACCATACAAACTACGGAAGGGCGAATTCGCAGCGAATTCCCGCGATTCGCCACCGGCGAATAAATTCGCGAAACAAAAATTCGCCTGACAAAAAAAAAAAAGAGACGTGCACCGAAAATTATGCGACACGCACAAAAACTATGCGCTGCGCGCAGAAAACGACGTCAAAAACAAGACGCACCGTTGTTTCACGAATTTTTCGCCTAGATTCGCCCATCACTAATACAAACTTCTTTTAAAGAGCTCCCATACTGAATTGAACACCACCACCACAAGGCAGCAGCAATAACCTCTGAGCCAATACATAATTTTCTGACTAGAGGGACTTTGGTGGATTATTATGAAAGCTCATTTAATTTTCTTTCTAGCCTTGCAAAGTAGCACTTGATTCTTAAATAATCTTATTAAACTATGTTTTGATGAATGTTTTATAAAATACTGTAACCTGATTTTATTTACATGAGATTGTAGTTTTTCTCCTAACACAGCTTTATTTTAATTGTTACTTAAAGGCGTTATTCACCTTTAAATTAACCTTTAGTATGTAGAAAGCAATATTCTGAGACAATTTTTAACTGGTTCGCATTCTTTATTTGTGCTTTTTGAGTTATTTATACTCCAGTTTCAGTTTCAGCAGTCTGGTTGCTAGGGTCCAAATTACACTTTCAACCATACATTGATTTGAATAAGATACTGGAATATGAAAAGGAGAGGGTCTGAATAAAAAATAGTAAAGAAAAATAGCAATACCAATAGATTTGTGACTTTACAGATTTGTTTTTTTATATTGGGTCAGTTACCACTGTTTGAATGCTGAAAGGGTTCAGAAGAAGGATGCAAATATTTAAAAAACTTTCCAAATAAATAATGAAAACCAACAGATAAAATGGACAGTATAATAAATCAGATGCTGAAATAAATGATGGGTATCACAAATACACATCAGTTTATAGTGATGCTCCAGCATAATTCTGCATTAAAATCAGTTTTTCAAAAACAGATTTTTTTTATATTTAATTTTCAAATCAGTCATGAGACTAGAGATATTGCCAGTTTTACAGGTGCCACCAGTCATGTAACTTGTGTTCTGAAAAACTTTAGTCACTCTTTACTATTGCAATGAAAGTGAGTGATATCACACTCTTCCCTCCATCTCAGCAGCCTAACAGAACAATGGGAAGGAAAGCAGAGATTAGCTCCATGACAAAATAAAATGGATCCCTGGTATATATGAGAAGAGCACTCAATAGTAAATATCCAGGTCCCACTGTGACTCCTCCAGTTCACTAAGTTGGAGAAACAATAGTTTATCTGAAAGCAGTTCCATTGTGAAGTTCTGGCTTTTTCTGAAAGCATGGGGTCAAACAAAAACACCTGAGGTAGCTGCCTACTCACCAATAAACACTTGTTGGTTCAGAAATAAAATCTTATATGGTAGAGTGAATTGTTTCTAAACAGTGTTCTACAATATTATGGAATGACCCAATGTCATTTATATGGTACTGCAGGCATTCAAGCCTGTACACACACTTGCCTCATAATAATAAGAAATGATCTTTGTAGTGTCTATAACTCTGCAGGGAATTAGTATTGCCAAGATGATAAAGCCACACTGTCAGACAAGGGGAAGGTATAATTCCCACTAAAAGCAAAATTTAGTTTGTCTTTGAGATGTGTTATACTAACAAATCTCTTAAGCTTGAAGGTATCATACAGTGTAAGACCAAAGGCCACCAAGTAAACACTCCAGGGCCATTTGGCAGACTGCATATAAGTGTTTTGGGATTCCTACCTACAGACTACTGGAGAAAGTCCAAAGGGAGAGGCAAAAAATTTCAAGAGTCTATCTAGGTAAAACCATTCATGAAGTAATATACAGCTAACATAACTGGGTCGTAAGTAAGCAAACACTAGGAGTCATCAATTGGATCAGCAATTGAGTAAATAATAGTCTCTAACCTGGAGTCATAACAGTCTGGTGTAAAATTGTTAAGTGTCAGTCCATGCGCTCAAGTGTTTGCTGAATAGAAAAGTCATATCTGAATAATTTTTAGAAGTATATTTATTCTAAGAATATTTTTATGTAGTCTAGTTCTTGTATATTGATTATTAACTACCCTGTGTGTTGGCGTGCTGGGGAATTCTTGCTTTTAATTTGTATATCAAGCCTGACCCACGTGCACCCAATTAAAAAGGATTGAGCTGCATTTTCTTGTTTGAGTAATAGAGTAATATTATGTATATATATATATATATATATATATATATATATATATATATTAGATAGTGACCTAGAATTGATTTTTCTTGCTTGCCTTTCCAGTTCTATAGTGAGAACAGTATAAAAGTGCTCACAAATCTAAAAATAGTTGAGTCTGAGGTTTGCAAGGAAAGTTAATGATCTCACATCAGAAAGAAAAGAATGAAATAATCCAGAACAGCAAGGGATGCTTATTTTATATGCCTGTGATGACCTTATGACCATACACATATTAAACCGTCTATCATTCTTCTGTTCTCTTCTTTCTAAAAAAAGCTAAGGTCAATCTTAACGCTTCTGTCCATTAATTGCTTCTGACTATAAGAGATTAATGCAACACAGGCAGTATTCATTAACACAATATACTTTCAAACAAAACTGAGATAATAATGCTAACCAGGACAGGCTACCCTCAAAAGCATAATATGTGAAGGAAAAATGTACAGTATGCTTAGGTGCTTGTTCTACAATTGTTGCAAGGACTAAGTCAATGTGGGGTAGCTTGACTTGCTGGGCTTCATTCGTCAACATGAACACATACGAATGTAGGCAATAAAAAGAAGTTAAAGACACTCCCGCATCAAGCACATGGAGTGCGGAGATAACCATTATATTAGTATTACTGAATATATTTTATATGCTGTATCTCTACTTGTAAACACAGCACCTTACAATACCTATAACATACAATAAGTGGGAACAAACATTACATAAGTAAATGTACACAATCATAAAGGTAATGTGCCATGGGTTAAGAGATAAAGGAAGCAGGAGGCCCTGCCCTGTACAGTTCACTATAAAGGGGACGAAGACAAAAATAACTGTAGGGTACATGAATAGAGCTAACAAATGGAAGAATGTACTTTCCTTTGTCTCTCTCCATAGCCCATAAAAAAAAACTTGGCTCAACGCAACAGCAGTTTGCCCTGTCACTTGCTACATCATAACAAATGGCAAAGAAGAGCTGGTACTTGATTAAAATGACTTGATAGGTTGACTTGAAAAATGTTGAATGTATAAACGCACTTTGTAGTGATATCTGCTTAGGCTCTCTCCTTTTCTACACTACAAAGTTACACAACCATTATATATGATTGCCAGTTCCAGTTACATAAATTGCAGCAGAATGCATGGGGTGGGGTCAGTGACCCCATTGGAAATCTGGAAAGAGTCAGAATAAAAAGGCAATTCATAAAAAGAAACTATGAAAAATACCGAAGAACAAATTGAAAAGTTGCTTAGAACTGTCCACTCTCACATAATAGAAAATTTACTGAAAGGTGAACCACCCCCTTCAGTATTTCATAATTCCTAATCCAAAAAACAAATCCGGATCATTTCATTTTCATTTGGGAATGTTGGCTATAAACTGTTATGGGTCAATGTAATAAGTGAAGTTTTTGTCTCCTTTATCGATTACAAATCTGTTTTGAGTTTGTCATACAATATTGTCTTTGGTTCACTCTCATACTCATTACATTTAGCAGAAAGGAGTAATTAGATTCTCATCCCAAAAGGCTTTGTGCATGAATAACCATAATGTGTCAGGTTTCATGCCAATCTTTTATCTCTCTCACTGTGACATCAGGAATACCCCAAGCTGATCACTGACCTACTTTTCCTGCAATATTTTCTTTGATTTTAATTACAGCAATTACAGTGCCCTGATTATTGGCTTTATCCCCAGGATGCTAATTTTTCTAATCTTATTGTTATAGGGATTTCACAGTTTCAGTGCCAGTGTGGTATCTTGTATTGCTGAATTTACAGAATGTGCATTTGGTATCATGGTGTGGTCTCCATTCCAGGGCTGTTACGTGTTACTATATATACAGGCAGTCATGAACAGCATTGCCACTAATGTACAGAATTTACAGGCATTTTATCTATTGACTGCTTTGAAAGCAAAAATTGACTTAATGTAAGCATCTGGCAAATGATTAGCTTCTTGAATCCCACCACATTTTACACAATAATTACATTTATAATGCTAAATTCTGAGTAATTTGCCCCTCTATGTTTGGACAAAATAAAACCAGAACTGTACAAGGAGACATATATAATATAAGTGAAGCATAATAGCAGAGTCTTTAGCACAGTATGGTACAAGTATAGGACATGTGATCCAGAGTGCTCGGGATTTAGGGTTTTCCAGGTAAGGGATCTTTCCGTAATTAGGATCTTCATACCTTAAGTCTACTAAAAAATGATGTGACCATTAAATAAAACCAATAAACTGGTTCTGCTTGCAATGAGCATTAATTATACTGGTATTAGATCTGTTATCCAGAAACCCATTATCCAGAAAGTTCTGAATTATGGAAAGGCCGTCTCCCATAGACTCCATTATAATAAAACAATCCAGATTTTTAAAAATGATTTCCATTTTCTCTATAACAATAAAACGGTAGCTTGTACTTGATCCAAACTAAGATATAATGAATCCTTATTGGAAGCAAAATCAACCTGTTGGGTTTATTTAATGTTTACATGACTTTCTAGTAGTCCTAAGGTGGGAAAATCCAAATTATGGAAAGACCTGTTATCCGGAAAGCTACAGCTTAGTCTGGATAAAAGTTCGCCTACCTGTATTATATAGTTTGGATCAAGCACAAGGTACTGTTTTATAATTTGGATTGTTTGATTGGAGTCTGGTCTTTCCGTTTTTCCCTCCCTCCTCCCCCCCAGCCTAGTTGCTCCCCGTGCGAATGCCCCCAATTTTTTACTTACCCCTCCATGCAGATCCTTATTTATATGGTCTTCTTCGGAATCAGACTGGCATTTTCGGTGCATGCGCAGTTGGAGAAAATCTCGGGTCCTGCATTTTCGTGACTTTTGGAGTCGTTCAAGACCAGACATTTACTGTGTAATTAAACTATGCTCAAAAACCTATATTCTGCGGCTTTCATCAAGGCATCTAGGTGGTTTTTTTATAGACTTGAAAAGTGTATGCACATTCAGTTTGTGTTGGGTCGCTCCAACCTCTCTTTAACCACTCCTGCAACACATCTTCGAAGATGATATTGTTGCTACCACAACTTTGTCAAGATGTCCTTGTGTGCGGATGTGATGTCAACTTTACAGGTCTAATCTGGAATTTTAGGCTATACAATTGATCACTATGCCCAAATTACAGTAGGACACCAGCTTTGAGTGTCCTCCACTTACAGGATTAAACACAGGAATTTTGGCAAACATCATGGTATCTTAAAGTTTCATGCCCACTTCTGAACCAGTAACTGCCACTCAGGTGCAGAATTTGCACATTTTATTTCACTTCATGGGACTGAAAGATATAGTTAATAAGTCAGTGGCGTAACTACCAATGGTGCAGGGGGTGCAATTGCACCAGGGCCCCCATCCCGTTGGGGCCAATCGGAGACACGGAAATGGTTATGGCAGGCAGTTATGTAGGGGGAGATTATACATCACACATGCCATCAACACTCCAGCATATGGAGGGGGGCCCCAGTGCCCATCCTATGCCGGGGCCCACCAGGGAGTAGTTACGCCACTGTAATAAGTTAATTGATGACTGCATTGATCTAACCATAATACTAATTGATCACTGTACTAAGGCCACTGTAAAAACATATCATACACTTTATTAATCATCCTACAATAGTATCAGTACTTTCCACACTATACAAACATGCAAAGTTATGGTTAGGGCCATAAGTTATTGGTACCTTCAACACTTTGCAATTGGACTCAGAGAAGGAATTTGTTTATGATATCAAATGCAGAATACAGAAGCACTCGGCAACCAGGAAAGATCTCCTTCTACAGAATGTAAACAATGATAAAATTATCATATGATTGGCTGTAAATTGAGTTATAAATATGATTTGTAACATTTTTACATTCATATAGAATGTTATACATGATCATAATCATGAGTCTCTAGTCTAGGTTAACTCTAACTGAAAATCAAATAAGCAGAAGCGGTCCGTTGCTGAGCTCACCCGCATAAGCTTGTTTGTTCCTGTGCTGCCGATACGTAATGCCGGATGCTACACGCCGGCTCCTCGTGCTGCACAAAAGTTTCCGTATCTTCGGCGCTTTCAAGAAAAATTAACAAGCTTGTGGTTCCAATATCTCCATGGCTTTATTAAAGACTCTGAGGAAGTGCCGCTAGGTCGGCAAGAAACGCGTAAGTCACTTTGTGCAGGGATGTCCGCTGTTTGATACATGGTGTGTGCCTTTAATAAAGCCATGGAGATATTGGAACCACAAGCTTGTTAATTTTTCTTGAAAGCGCCGAAGATACGGAAACTTTAGGTTAACTCTAACATCACCTTTTTAGTTTTAGTTCCCTTTTTATTATTTCATTTTACAAATTACTTTCTTATTGTCAGGTGTTTATGACAAGACTATATTTGCTAATCATAGCAAGCAGTTATTTAATCAAAGGCTTAGCTAATATTGATATAATGCACATATAATAATTACTAATCAATAGGCCTCAATACTCAGCTTTAACATTATAAAACCACGTATATTGTGATTTTAAGAGTGAAAGGTTGCAACAAAAGTTTGATAAAAAACAGCATGAATAATAAGTATTTTAAAAACCTGTATAACGTTAGTCCCATTGATTTCAATTAACTTCATCAAATCCTAAAATTTGAATAACAGTACAGGTATGGGATCCATTATCCAGAAAGCTCCTAATTAAGGAAAGGCAATCTCCGATAGACTCCATTATAATCAAATCATCTAAAGGTTACAAAATTATTTCCTTTTTCTCTGTTATAATAAAACAGATTTTTGTATTTGATCCAACCCAAGATGTAATTAATCCTTATTGGAAGCAAGATCCGCTTATTGGGTTTATATAGGGGCAGATCCACTAAGGTTCGGTCAAAACTCACAAATTCGCATTTAAAACCACCAACTCAAATGTGAAATTCATCACACCTCAACCATGGAATTAGTTCTAATTCAACTATTTTCTACCTAAAACCTGCCAAGTTCATGTATAAAGCAATGGCAGAGGTCCACTGAGCCATTTGATGATGTTAATAGCCTTCTTGAGATTCGTTTTTTTTTTTTTT
>CM044434.1:100793394-100813318 GCA_024363595.1 Xenopus borealis
TAAACAGCCACCTAAAAGTTAGCAAAGATCTGATTGGTTGCTATGGGCAACATCTCCAGATATTTACCTCCAATCTTAGTAAACATGCCCCTGAATATAAAAAAATCTGTTTGCTCTTTTGAGAAATGGATTTCAGTGCAGAAGTCTACTCGAGCAGCCCTATTAACTGATGCGTTAAAAAAAAAAACGTTTTTCAATGACAGTATCCCTTTCAAATTTGTGTATTATAGATATAAACATACAAACACACTGTACAAGGGAAGATAGGAATACTTTTTGTATAATGAATGCAAGAAAGGAAATGTTTTTCTAAGGACTATCAGAACTCTCAGTGGAACACAGCAGGAGCATTGAATGATTTAAGATGGATTGATACAAATTATATTGCATTTACCTTTGACAGTGACAGAATATAACTGAACATGAGCATAATTAATTATTGTCATGGTCCACTTCCCAAAATTTATAGTTTCATGTAAAATAGGCTTTGTATTTATTTCCTCATACTGCCTAAATCTATGCATTTTTTATTTGCGGAGTTCATTTCTACATGCCTTAGTAAGCTAAATTAAACATGTTCAGCTACATTCATCAATTATTCTTTTCCCTTATGCTTCAGAAAAAAAAGTAAAAAAAAAAAGTGAAATTTTTCAGCTGCAAATCTGTAATGAAACATCAGGTGTGCTATTCTTTTCTATCTGGGACACTTAGGGGCAGATTTACTAAGGGTCGAATCGAGGGTTAAAAAAAGCCTCAAATTCAACCATCGAATTTTTATCGAATTTTAACCCTTCAAATTCAATATTCGAGTTGAAGGGTTTTAATGCAATTCGATAAATTGAACGATCGAATAAAAAATATTCGATCAATAAAATTGTTTGAATTCAACGATTTTCACGATTTTAACCATTCGATCGAATTTTTTTTACGATCTAAAAAAGCTTCCCATAGGGTTATACAGCAATTCGGTAGGTTTAATCTGGCGAAATAGGCATTCGAATAAAAATTTTAATGGCAAGTAATTCGACCATTGAATAGTCGAATAGATTTTTATTCGATATATTCGAATCATTCGATTTTTAAAATTGGTCGAAGTGGTCTAAGTGGCCAGAAAAACCTTTTTTAAAATTCGATCGAATTTCTAATCATTCACACAAATTTAGTAAATCTGCCCCCTAAAATTTTAAACCACAATTGTAAGTGTTTGTAGAATGCATATTCCCTGTTAGCTAGGCAGAGCAGGAAAGGCCAATATATAACACTTTGAAAATTGTGTCTGGGTAGACAGCATCCAGGAACAGCTGGGACTGGCAGATGGAATCGGAGCATAGCATTTGACAAATGACAAAGCTTGACTGGCACATGCACTCTGCCCAATATCTATATGTTTCAGGAATTGAAGAGGAAATTTCATTACATGGGCATCCATGACAGCCAGGCATTGGTAAATTTGCTAAATTTATTTATCTTTATCTACAATGGGCAGGTCAAGTCAGCAAGCATCTCTCTCTCTCTCTCTCTCTCTCTATCTCTCTCTCTCTGTCTCTCTCTCCCTGAGGGTGTACAGTAAATAGCATTTGTATTTTAGGGACATAGCTGTTAGTTCTTGTCAGATTCTTTGAGGTGCAATTGTACTTGATCATGTAGCCAGTTTCCTATCCATGTGCAAACAAAACTACCTTAGTTTAGAAAGGAGTCCTTTGTAGGGCACTGTATCAAATGCTCTGGCAAAATTTAAACAGATCACTTCTACTGCTTCCCCATTATCTGTCTTACTAACCTAAGCTGATCAGACAACCCTGCACTACACTGATGAGCCTCAAGAAAGGCGAAACCGGTCTGTAGTTGGGAATCTGATCAGCTATTATCCTTGCTTTTGCTTGAAAACCCAGTGTGTGAGCTTTAGCCTATAGGATAAACCCATGTAAATGGCATTCCCTTGGAGCTTGTTTGGAATTCATTCCCAGGATTCCTTTTGTTTATTTAACCTCATCAAAAAAAAATTGTCTGACATGACCAATCCTTCATAAAGCTATGCTGTTTACTTCTCATAATGGCATTCTCAGAGAATAAACTTCTTTTAAAAACTGTTATAAGCCTTATGCTCTTCAAGTGCTGTTATTTTCTATCAGATGCCTTGAAATGTACTATATATAAACCTACTACAAAAGGGTTCAATGTAATGTAAGCACTATTTAAGTTGAACATTTTGTACTTATAACTAAGTGACATAGAAGAATGTGTTCATTGCCTCTCCTCCATTAATTCACTAAGTTTCAGAGATGTGTCCTGATTCACAGTATTCACTTTACTGTTAAATAGACAAGTTGACCTTCACCAAGCCTTGATGTCTATCTTTCTGCTATACATCAGCGCTGCACAAAAAATGAAGCTAATGCTATTACAAGACTCAAGAGCTCTGTGTAAAAAAACTTGCACGAATTATAAACCATATCTATATATATATCATATATATATTTTAGGATAAGAATTTGGCCAGATCCCTTTCTAATCCCCCTTTAGTCTGTTACAAAAGGGGTACTAATCTCTGTGATCTATTAGTCAAAAATGACCCTGTCCATTGCCACAGTAACCCTACACGCAGGGCCAGATTTACATAGTGGGTGCCCCTGGGCCCATTGCCATTCATCGCCCCCATACTCTGCCCTTTATTTGCAAATTTTTATCATCAGGACAGGAGCAATGGGGATTGGTGCATGGGAAATTTAAATAACTATCGTATCTCCTGCATATCCCCAGTGTTTCTGAACCAATGTGGGTGTGGTTTGGCAGCATGCCGCCCCCCTAAAATCCTGCTGCCCTATGCCCAGGCCTAGGTGGCCTTTCAGGAAATCCAGGCCCGCCTACACGCACCTGGATGATAAACCAGGGTGCTTCAGGAGCCCTACCTGTACCTATTGTTGCTATATGTCACTTGTCTCTTACATCCACAAATGGGCAAAAGATTTGCTATTAGACAGCACATTACCTGTAGTACCAGTCATGTGATATATTTGATCATGTGCCCGTGTGGTTTGTCTTATGTTGGGAAAACAGATTTGACTCTCAGACTCAGAGGATGGATGCACATTGGTCAGAAATAAGCACAACGTTAAGCAGTGTCAGACTGGACACCAGGGGCCCACCATAAAACCTTAGACCAGGGGTCCACTCTCCGAACTAATATTCTTCATCTCCTCAATCAACCTCTATTCTACTAGTTTGTTTTCTTTACATTCTATAATCAATTATTCCATCTATTTAGCCTCTTTTTTTCTCATAGAAATAGGGAATGGCCATGAAATAGGCCAAATGTTTAGCAACATGAGGGCCCACTGACACCTTGGCCCACCGGGAGTTTTCCTGGTATTCTGGTGGGCCAGTCCAACACTGGCGTTAAGAAATGGTAAAACTACCAAGCCAGTAGCTAAACACTTTCTGGAGCATGGTCACAGACTCCCTACTTTTAAGTACATTGGGATTGATCACATTCTACCTCCCAGGACAGGGGGTGATTGCTCTAATATTCTACTTCAAAATTAATAGAATTAAATACCTTAACTCCGCTAGGTCTTAATGAATACTGCCCCCTGACATGCTTTTTAAATCAGAGGTGAGCCTGTCAGTTTCCATTTGTCCTTTTCAGTTACTTATAGTTACTGAGGGGCTGATTTACTAAGGGTCGAATTTCGATGTGGAACAAACTTCGAAATTCGACCCTCAAATTTTCGTCATTTTCGATCGAATATGGCCGTTTTTGATCGAAAAACGTCCGTATTCAATCGAATGAAAATCGTTTGAATAGTTCGATTAGTTTGGACGATTCAAACAATTTTCACCAAAATCCTTTGAATTCTCAGAGCTTGGAAAAATTTTCTGGCCAAGTTCTGTGAGGTCCCCCATAGACTAAAAAGGCAATTCGGCAGCTTTGAGCTGGGGAATAGTCGAATCTGAAGGGTTTTTAAAGGGCCAGTACTTCAATTCAAATAGAATTTTGGCCTATTCTTTAGTCAAAGTAGCCCAAAATTACATTGATTGAAATTTTTAAAATTTTAATTTTATTCAAATTTTACTTTGACCCTTAGTAAATCAGCCCCTTAGTGTTAATTTTTTTGTTTATGTTATACTTTATGCAACATGTTATTTATCTCAGTGTCTCACACATTGATGCAATACTGTGCCAAAGGTTCGTGAGTTTGTTTAACCTGACATTTTCTTATGTTTTTACATAATAATATGTTCTTTTCATCACAGGTAATTTCTGGCTTTTCTTACCCTCTTGTCTTGATCACATGACTCTATTTGCTGCACTGGATTGAGTGAGAGTTCTTTCGTTTGGTCTGTTTGAAGTGTACATTTTCAAACGTTCAGGGTCTTGATAAAAGTCCTAGAGGGGGACTGAAAAGTTGGCTTTAGTGATGGGCGAATTTATTTGCCAGGGGCGAATTCGTGGCGAATGACGCGACGCGCGACTCATTTCGCAAATTTTTTCGCCAATTCGCAATTTCACTGGAAATTCGTGTATTTTTCGGCAAAGCGAAACGGGTGAGATTCGCCCATCACTAGTTGGCTTGTTTTTAATGTAACATAATAAAATTATATTTTTTAATATAAACCCCAGTGTGCACCCATGCTTATTAGATTTATGTATGTTAATGTATGTTAATAAAATAACATTCACCATTATTTGTGCCTAGAAACCATTGTCAGCTATTTAACAGCTATAATAGCAGTTTGTTCTGTGATGTGACGTTACACATACAGAATTAAGACAAAGGAATACATTTGATTAAGTTACTAACATACATGCTAAAGTTGTGCTAGGTGCCAATTAAATCTTTGCAAAACTAATTGCTGATTGGTTGAGTTTGGTTTTTGAACTGGTCTGTGGTCATCAATTAACCCTGAGGCATTTAAGCAGTATTTTAGCAAAAAATGGTGCAATATATTTGTGCTACATAGGTGCTTCCCTACAGATTATACAAGAGCAAATTGTAGTTTTCTGCTCATGCATAGACTACAAAGAATAAGACAACTGGAACCTGATTTTACAAAATGACCTTATTGACACACTAAGAAAGAAGTCAACACACTAGGACAACTGGGTACATTCAATTAAGGGGTGCTAAAGGCTTCCTGCTCTTAGTTAAAATATAGATGCAGGTAGGATAACAGGCACACCCATGGAAACAAATAATATGCTCTCATGTATGTCATTGTTTTATAAAGGAATCCTTGTAGTATAACCATCTGCTTCTCCTTCTGTATACAACTCTATTCATCTCCAGCTGCCAGCCTTGCATTTAGCAGAATATGACATTGTGTGATTTTGTTTTAGTCTTTTCTTTTTATTAAAATACTAATGAGTAGAGCGGTAAATTATGATACTTCTCATTGCATTGAATTTATGTTATGACATACATGTTTAATGTAATGGATTGGAAAATTCGGAAATGATTAAGATAGCTTATAGCTTAAATGATACCAATCATAACTAAAATCAAGAAATCTGATTTTTAAAACAGTTAGAATTGTTTGTATAATGTAAATCATCAGCTCACTATAACTCCTGAAAAATCTCCCCTATCTCCACTGCAGTTCTAGCTGAGGCAGGCATCTTGGATTTTACTGACTCCTCCTACCTTTATCCTCACAGCCAACTGTAGCTCTGAAATCTCGCACATGCTGATTTGAAATTTTTTGGTTGCCTAATAAACCTTTTAAGCTACGTTTTCAAATCTGCCAAACTTCTGCTGTTCAGTAGTGCTGTCACCTTCTGGAAGTTTGTGTGTGCCCTTCATTTGCCTAATGACATCATCAGCAGGGGATAAGATATGGAATTGATAGTGGGTTGAGTGCAGAGGACCTCTTGTATTTGTCTACTTGGAGAAAAGTTGAGTTGCAGAAACAAGGAAAGGTTAAGTGTAAAAATGAACAAAGCCAACCAGAAGAGTCTCCAACAAAATAGCCTGGAGATGCTTTCTATAATGTTTGGACCCTCAAATGACTTCCTTAACATTAGGCTACACCAATTAAGATCTACTTTTAATATACAAGAGCCATGTACAGATGAAGCCACTTTGGATTGTGTATTTGACACAGAATAACTAAACCCAGATATCCCAATTATCCCACTTAACACGGAAAATTGTGTCACAGCATCCCATCTATAAAATGTTCACCATTGTGAACAATTGTGCTTTGGTATGCTAATAAAAAGGTTAAGATTAAGACTTTAGATAGCACATTTTCTTCAATTAATCCCGAGTCATGACAAATTTAACACACAAATCCAAGTGGCTGCTCTGTGAGGCTACAATTGTATTGCAATTATTATTTCTTATCTTTCTGTTTAGGCCCTCTGCCATTCATATTGCATTCTCTCGTTCATACCACAGCCTGATCACTAGGGTAAATCGGATCCTAGGAAATAACATCTAAAATCCCAAACTGAAGAACTTAATACAAAGACTTAAAAAAAAGACCAGTTGCAAATAGTCTGAGAAAATCACTATCTACATCATACTAAAAGATAATTGAAATGTAAATTAATCATTTTGGCACCATCAATCACTCTAACGTATTTCCCTCTTCAGACAGGTTTCTGTGTATACAGAGATGGCAACAAGGTTTAAAATTTTAATACAAGAAGAATGAGCAAACTTTATCAGAAAAATTACAATACCTTAAAAAGACAGTGACATTGCAACTTTACAATAATTTCTGAAAGAAGTAAAAGAAACCAGAAGAAATTAAGAAATTCCACACCATGAACTAAATACAATTCTGGCAACTTTCATAGTGTCTGTTCTCAGAAAAGATTCAAAAGAATATGAGCCACATACACTGCACTGTATGTTAAGCAGTATTGACAGATATTTAAAAGACAAAATCTATCCACAAACTATAATGTTTGGACCCTCAAATGACTTCCTTAAAAGAAAAGAATCTTTATCAGCAAAAATGAAATTTCTAAAGAAAGAAGGAAAAGGAAATCAACCCAACAAGGCAGAAATATTAACAGATGAAGAAATAAACAAATTGTATAACTCATGGACAATGTCCTTAGATAATCCAGCAAGCCTACTCAACTTAGTTTTCTTCAACAATGGAATTTATTTTGCACTTCGAACGCAAGAGCAATATGACCTACAATGGGGTGACAATACACTAAAAACTCAACTGGCAAAGAATTCCTTGAATACAAAGAGCACCAAAAAAAAACAAGAACTGGAGAGAATCCAAAAAAATATTCACCCAATAAAACCACACATGTACAGCACATCAGAAAATATAATAATACAGAGATAACCATTCAGAAACCATGAATAAACGTAGCTGCACTTTCTACCTGGCACCCACATTTTAATTTCAGACCAGGTTACTCAAGGTGGTTTAGAACAATGAAGATAGGCGTGCACAAAATTAGAACAGTGATGCCTTCAATGAAACTAATGGCATCTTTAACAAACTCCAAAAAAATTACAAACCATTCCACTTGAAAAACCACTATCCAGAAGCTAGTAGACAGCAATGTACCCCCAACAGAAATAGTGCAAATATCCACATAAGTCTAAGCAGCATCAATAACTATGCATCTGAAAAAAAGCAGATGGAAATTTCAAAAATACTTCAAAAAACAAATGAAGGAACCACAAATATTCCACAATAAACATAAAATGAACAACCATCCACATAATCAGCAACAAACTACAAACCAATACCAACTACCGATATCTCTTTCAAACAACAAGAGACAGGCACTACCAAAAATACACTAGAATCCCTTTTTGGGCCAAATTGTATATTCAACAATTCAAATATTTTAATACACATATACCACAACCTGCCACAAGAACCTCCCAAAAAAAACAAGAAAATTACTATATATATAAAATGTCAAAGCTTATTAGATTTCAAAGTTTCTTCAAATCAATATTATTACAAAATAATACAAATCTATGAATAAACATTTTAAAGGAACTGTTATACAAACTAACAACAAAACATATAGATATGTTTCTATCTTTTTCACAGACCTCACCAATAACCTAATAAAAAATTTAGAGCAAAATATATCTTGTCCTTATTCTTAATAATGGCATATACAGTATGCATACTTGTAGATTATAATAGATAATGCACCCCTACTAAAATTTATAAAGACATTAAAAGTCACCTTGGATTTCCATGACCTGTTTAAAAGCACTTGGTCTTCAGCCTCGTGCTTTTATATGGTCAGGGAACTCCTCGGTAACTTCTAATATCTTTATAAATTACAGTAGGGGGTGCATTATCCACTATATATTTTCCATTAGTGGGTACTTTATTCAGTATATATTGCCACCCTACAGTTGTTTTACTGATGTGAGTGTTCTATAACAGCCTCTTCAGTTTTCCAAATAAAGTGTTGTGTTAACTGTAAAAAATATTAAACAGTGTGTATCTTTTCTACCATCATCAGCTTGATGTTGTGGACCAATAAAAAAAGATGCTGCTTATTATGAACATGATATAAGCTGTGACACTTACAGTGGACTGCTTCCAGTAAAGCTGTGATTGTAGCCAGCAGCATAAAGTTTATAGGTAAAAAAATAATGCTTTTTCATAAAGCAACTTAAAAAGAACTTTTCATTCTAGAAAAGAACAGAATTGTTATCTTAAAACATAACTTTCAACCTACTGCTGTTTTAAAGCTTCTGCTGTTCATAAACATATTTTTGAGCTAAGATCACAGATTTATAGTTGAGTGAATGTGTATGATATATAAAAAAGGACCAGTCTACAGTGTAAGATAGCACACGTTATGTTTTCCTTCGCATCAAAACCATTGTGGTGAGTCACTTGCTTGTGATATCTCTATGGTGTACCAAATGTAAAAAGGAAAAAATAGACAACTAGAAAAGCAAAATGCAGGATAAATAACTTACATAGATGGATAGAGATAGATAGATGATAGATAAAACAGGGAAGAATGAGACTTCAAGATGGGATGCCGAAAGCGGATAACTAGTGCCAATAAATGAAGAAAAGTTAAAAGAGATATATTCTAGCCTTACATTTGGCTTTGGTGTTTTTTTAAGGCTCATTTACAACAGTAAGGGGCAACTTTACTATTATTCCCCCCAAAAAATTTGTTTCTACTCGATATTCGATTAGCATTCGATTTTCGAATGTTAATTGAATAGTTCTAGGCTACCTTTTATTCGATATTCGATCATTCGACGATCGAATACAAATTTATTCGATCAGTCGAATAAATCATTCGACTGAACGAAGAAATCATTCGATCATTCGAACGATCGAAGACTTCGATCGTATGAATCCTATTCGATCAGGACTTAGCCTCAGAAGCCTATGGGAGTGCAATTCGGTAGGTCCAATCTGCTGAAGTAGGCAATCGAATAAACTTTAAAATCTAAATCTTTCGCTGGTCGAATGATCGAATGACTCTATTCGAATGTATTCGGTTGTTCTACCATTCGCTTTTTGATGATCGAATATGCCAAAATTTGCATATTCGACTAGTGATGGGCGAAACGGCCGCGTTTCGCTTCGCCGAAAAATTTGCGAATTTCCAGAGAAATTCGCAAATTTTCCGCTGATTTGCGAAACGAGTCGCGCGTCGTTTTTGATGCGCGTCGCGTCAAACGCGACACGCTGCGTCGTTTTTGACGCGCGTCGTTTTCGTCGCGCGTCGCGTCGTTTTCGACGCGCGACTCGTTTTTGCGCGGCGAATTTTTTTTGGCGAATTTTTTGGGCAGTTTTGGGAATTTATTCGCCAGCGGCGAATCGCGGGAATTCGCCGCGAATTCGCCCCTGGAGAATAAATTCGCCCATCACTATATTCGACCAAACGAATAAATCCTAGGTTTGAAATTCGATCGAATGCGTTCGAACTTCGAATCCTTCACGTGAATTTTGTAAATCGGCCCCTAAGTAAGTAACAGATGTGGGGCCACACATTTCCCTGCATTCCCTGAAACTAATTGTATTCTTTAAGGGCAATGACACACGGGGCTACTTGTCACATACTATTGTATCAATTCTAACAGCTGCCTGTAATGAAACCCAGAGGTTCTGCTCAGCAGGGACAAACATAAGAAATGTATCCATTAAATGTATCAGTTTAGAACAGTTGGGGGGGTGTCAGTGATTGGGTTGAATTCATCTGACCCTCAACTTTAACAAGGACCCCAGTACCTGAACTAGCCACACGGCCCCACAGCATGATGGAACCTCCGACAAATTTGACAGTAGGTAGCAGGTGTTCTTGGAATGCAGTGTTCTTCTTCTGCCACGCAAAGCACTTTTTGTTATGACTCATCATTCCAAAGCACTTTGTTCCAAATTACTGGGGCTTGTCTAAATAAGCTTTTGTATACAACAAGGGACTCTGTTTGTAGTGTGAGTGCAGAAAGGGCTTCTTTCTCATCACCTTGCCAGACAGATGAAAGATGTACTTGCAGGTCTTTGGAGATGACAATCCTCATATGCCGCTCCTGTATTTTTCTTGGCCTGCCAGACCTGGGTTTTACAGCAACTGTGCCTGTGGCCTTCCACTTCCTATTTACATTCCTTAAAGGTGAAACTGAAAGTTTAAACCTCTGAGATAGCTTTTTGTAGCATTCCCCTAAACCATGATACTGAATAATCTTTGTTTTCAGATCTTTCAGAGTAGCTTTGAGAATCCCATGTTGTCACTCATTAGAGGAGAGTCAAACAGAAGCTTTTATTTATTTTCATCATTGTACTACTTCATTATACATTTTACACAGGGAATAGTTTCTACCTGTAATTTGCTTGCAACTTTGTCTATATGTAACATGTAGTTTTCATGGTGATCAAAACATTTTTAATATAGTGTTTTGGAGCAAATTGCTTCCTCTAAGGACATTTGAAAATACAATATAAGGGGAATTTACAATGTTTTTTTTTTTTTTATATAATTTTTTTTATTTTTCATTTTTCAAATAAAATAAAACAGCAAACAATTTGCCCTAAGTGGGCCATAACATGCTTCACTATTACATAGAAAGTAGCCTAAGTTGAATTTCTCAATACAGACATGTATTAAACACAGTTTTTCTTGTATATGACTTTAAAGTTTTTCTTTTCAGTAATACCGACAGGCCACCTTTATTCCACTCCTTTACTGTACAGATATATATATATTTAGTACCCCTGATTAGCTTACTAATGCTACACCATTAACTTTATTAGCTTTTCCCTCTTTCCTAATTTCACCATTGTCCAACCACAGCTCAAGTATGCAATGTGGCCTCCAAGACTTCCCAGTTGTTCCATATCTTATTGAATTGCTCCACCTTGTCATGTTTAAGTGCCGTCAGATAATCCATCCTCCGAACATATCTGATTCTTTCCATTAATTCTTTATTTGATGGGGGGGGGGTAATGCCTTCCAGTTTTTTGCTATTAGTCCCCTAGCTGCCGTAAGTATGTTATTAACCATTTTTTGTATTGGATTTCTTAATTTGGGGATTCTATTGCCCAATGTGTAAACCAATGGGTCCAGTGGCACTATTATCATGGCTACCTTTTCAATCCATCCCTTCACCGTTTCCCAGAACTGTTTCAATTTATTACAGGTCCAGAACATATGTAAGAGTGAGCCCTCATTGTCCCCACATCTCCAACATCGGGAATCAGTGGTATCAGGAAATAATTTATGTAAGAGTTGTGGGGTGTGGTACCAACACATCAAAATCTTATATATATTTTCTTTAATAGTTGCACACACCGATGTAGCCCCTGCGTTTTCCCAAATTTTCTCCCATGTAGAGAGTGGGATCTTAATTCCAAGCATTTTCTCCCATTGTATCATATATTTATGAGGATGTTTCTCTATTTCTGGCTCATTTATGGTCAGATACCATTTCGTGATTAGGCCCTTTTGTGTAGGGGGTAGTTTACACAATTCAATCACTGGGTGTTTCTGTGGGAGGCATGCTGTCGGGAAAATAGTTAGGGCATAGTGTCTTAGCTGTATGAACAGAAAAGGAGATATGAGGCCTCCGTCATCTCTCTCTGTTATATCCCTATAAGTACAGAGGTTACCATCTGTTGTTTTAAATAGGGAGTAAAGATGAGTGGCTTTGGCCAAAGTTAGTTGTTCTTTGATAGGAGAATTCATCCCCGGTGAAAAATCTTGGTTATCTATTAACAGGATTAGTGGAGATTTATTAGGGGAGAATCTTAGGTGAGTGGTCACCTTTTTCCATATTAAGGCTGTTTGTCTCATGGATTCTAAGGGAAATATGTGAGCGGCTTGTTTGCTCCTTGTCCATAGGATGCACTCTGGGGAGCCCTTTTGTGGATAATTCCTCTCTATGTCTGCCCATGTTGTCAGCGGGAGCTTGGAGAGCCATCCTGCTACTTGTTTGACTTGAGTCGCTAAGTAGTAGTGATATAGATTGGGTAGTGACAACCCCCCCCATCGTTTTAGGAGCCATCAGAACTTTTTGTCCTAGTCGGTGCCTTTTGTGATTCCATATAAATTTTACAATTGCTCTTTGTAAGTCCTCTATGTTCCGCCTTGGGACCGCTATAGGTAGGGTATCATAAAGATATAATAGACGGGGGAGCAAATTCATTTTAATGGACGCAATGCGCCCAAACCAGGATAGGTTGTACCGGTTCCATTCTAATAGTTCTTTCTTCAGTACCTCTATCAGTCTTGGATAGTTGGCTGCATATAGTGAGCTATATGTCGGGGTTAGTCTAATTCCCAGATATGTGATGAATTTGGATTGCCAATTATATGGGAAATTTAGTTTCAGGAGTTTGATCTGCAAATCTGGAATATTAATGGGTAAGGCCTCTGATTTGGATTCATTTATCTTATACCCAGATAATATCCCGTATCTTTCTAATATAGCATGCAAATTTGGAAGGGAGGTCTGGGGGCGAGTGATGGATAGGATAACATCATCCGCATACAAAGCAATTTTGTATTGTGTTTCCCTTATCCTTAAGCCATGTATGTCCCGATTCTCCCTAATTTTTTGAGCTAGTGGTTCTATACTTATAGCAAACAATAATGGGGATAAGGGGCAGCCTTGTCGTGTACCATTATTAATAGGAATCGATGGTGATATTCCCTCCATTATTTTAAGCCTTGTGCCCAGATCTTTGTATAGGGAGTGTAATATCACCATAAATTCGCCCATGAAACCCATTCGTTTTAAAGTGAGAAACATAAAATCCCAGTCCAAACGGTCAAATGCTTTCTCCGCATCTAGACTCAGAAGTAGCATCGATTCTTGTCTTTTGTTAGCTATATCAACTAGGTCTATGATCCTTCGTGTATTATCCCCAGCTTTCCTGCCCTTAATAAAGCCCACTTGATCCATATGGATTAGTTTGGGGAGTAAGCCATTTAACCGTAATGAGAGGATTTTAGTTAATAATTTGTAATCTGAGTTGAGTAAAGAGATAGGGCGGTAATTGCTACATCTGGTCAGATCCTTGCCTTCTTTTGGAATTAGTGTGAAATATGATTCCTTGAATGTATTGGGAACCTTTTCCCCTCTCAGAAAACTGTTATACATACTTAACAACTTGGGAGTCAGGATTTGTTTGTAAGTTTTATAATAAGTATAAGGGAGGCCGTCTGGTCCCGGGGATTTAGAGGTAGGCATTGTTTTCAGTGCTTCCCACAATTCTTCCTGGTCTATCTCCCTGTTGAGAGTATCTCGCTCCTCAGTTGTCAGAGTTGGTAAATGTGAGTCCTCTAAGTAGGATTGAATCACATTTGTATGTGTAACTTTCTGTGTTCCTGGTCTATTTAAATTGTACAGTTTATAATAATAATTGCTGAACTCTTCCATAATTTTATGTGGATTAGAGGTAGGGCCCTTAGGAGTATGGAGTACCTGTGGAGTATTCATTGCCTTTCGCTGGCGCAGCTTTCTTGCTAGTAGAGTATGGGAGCAGTTAGCTCTTTCATAGTATATTTGTTTCAGAGAAGTCAGGCTTCTTTCCGCTTGATGAATTTTTAAGTCTTTAAGTTGGTTCCGTAGTTTTATTATTTTGGCCAGTCTAGTTCTAGTGGGGAGCCTAGCTTGTATTTTTTCTGCCTCTTTCAATAAGATCACATTTAATTGGATAGCCAATTGGGTGGACGTCCTGAGTGCTGCGCCTAGCGAAATGCAATGACCACGTATCACCGGTTTATGAGCCTCCCATAATACCCCTTGAGAGGAAACTGATCCTTCGTTAAGTGCAAAATAATCTGCTAATGCCTCTCCTATCTTTTCTCGTATGGATGGGATTTTTAGTAATAAATCATTCAACCTCCATGGATTTCTATCCCTCTGAATTTTTTGTAGACCTATGGTCACTTCAATGGGGGCGTGATCTGACCATGAGATCGAATGAATTTTGGCAGAATGCTGCATGGTACATAACTGGGAGGATAGTAGAATATAATCAATTCTTGTATGTACTTTGTGAACATGGGGGGAATTTACAATGTTAAAAAGTTCAGTCTCTTTATTGGAGCACATGTGGCATGGAATAAGGACAGGCTTGGTTTTAGCCCACTGCTACTTGGCTCTGTACCTCTCATCAAGTTTTGAATCTAGTGTGAGGTGCAGAGTGCAGAACTTCCCCTGACCTGGAAGTTCAAGTGGACAGCTCTGCAGTTCTGGACATGACGGGGGATTCGGCTGTGTACTGGTACAGTACTAAATCTAAAATTTGCAAAGGTGGCTTTATTTCACCTTTAAATAAAGTCCTATAAAATATATTTACTCAAAATGCTAACATTTCCTCATTCCTTCAGCAAAAAATAGCAAAATAATGCAAATGTGAGGTAAAAACATGTTACCTATGTTCTATGTTGGCAATAAACTACTTTTATATATAAAACGTTATAACATATTTTGTGTTTAATAAGCCTATTGTAATTCATTTCTAGTTATACAGAAAATAGAATTTGAACCCTGACAATAAACTGTTAATCCTCATGAATGTGCTAATTAGCCCTCCATACTGCACCTAAAGGTGGGGGTGAATAGAGACTGAAGGAAATAGTGCAGAATGGAGGACAGGTGGAAGATTTACACTGAGCTTTACTTAATTTTAAAAATGTTGGTGAAAAAAGTTGTTACAAATGTTGTTTTTCTTCTGTGTTTTAGTCATTTTAATGACATACTCACAAACATGAATCTAAGGGCCAGTTTGCTCATACTTGAACTAGTTTAGTCAGTCCTTAGTGGAAGACACCCCATTGCCACTGCTGGAATTTGCTTGGCATCAGCCCACAGTTAGTCTAAATAGTTGCTTATTGTGGACTTTTTTTCTGTATCGAACTTAGAAAAATATGCAGGAGAATGTTACCGAGGGTGGTGTTTTGTCCAGCACTTTGAAGGTTGGCAGGGTCAGCTCTGTGCTTTGCATGTTAGGGACAGGCACTTCAGCCATTATGGTATAGTGGCAGCCACCTCTTCTAAGCCTTGCAAGGAAACCCAGAATGTAAGACAAACACACAACCTCCAGATCATTACAACATAATGTGCAGCTCTGCCTTATCTTCAACATCAAGCAATGGCCATGGAACATAAGCCCATGACCAAAGTTCACCAGTCCAAGTTCAAACTCCCAATAACCTGTACCACAAATGGATGCCTTAACCATTACTCTACAGCAGAAAAGGCTGTAGTAATAAGTATTCTGTGTAGGAAAGGATAGAGATTTACAAAAACAATCTCTCTTGCTCACTGGCCAAGTTTGACATTTAGTTATCACAAGTATAAATCAAAGTAAGCCTAGCAGACAAAAGTTAACAGATAAAAACTATAATACAATTACAACTGTATATAGCATCATACAGTAGAGGTTACACCAGATGAGCAAAATTAATCAGTACAAAGAGGCTGAAATATATTGGTGTATATATCAGTATGCAGCAGAGTAATTCAAATGCTGCATCCAAATGAATAGAATCATACTGCACATGTAAATAATATGTGACTCTTTGTACATTGGTCTAATACCCAGTGCTAAAACTTCATTTGCATAGAAGCCAAATGTCACATTGAGGACATTCAAATACATTCTAGCAAGCATGTTCACAGTAGTTGTTGTCCTTGGCTTTAAAATGTATGTTGAGCTACTAACCTCACTGGGGACATACCTTTGCGCGCAGTTTTGGTTAGACATCTTGTAGGATAGCTGGCACTTAATCTGTAGATAAAAGACTTCAACAAAGGACAACCTACATCATGCGGAATTGTACTATTGCATGTCATGCATTGTTTTAGTGAATTCATCGGATGCACATAATATCATTAATGCATTCAGTGTTTCAAAACATAATGAAAATCACTTAATAAATGGGGCCCTTCTATTTTCAGTAACAATATTTCTCCAGGGAAGGGCCAAAGTTTTTTTTCTAACTCTTTATATAGCAAGTTCATTAATGATTATAATTGTGTAGTGTTATTATTACATTTCATTAGGATATAGGTAAAATCTAATACAAACTGCTAAATAATGAAACAGTTGGTATATTTGCATTTCTGCATCTTCATATATATATACACAAGTAGGACTAAATATTACAATGCTGTAATACTGTACAAGCATTATGAGAAAGAAATAGGAGCAATAACTTTTGCAGACACGCATACATACAGTATATTGTTTAAAATATTCCTTCATATAGGCCAATTTATATTTTATAAATATTAAACATTTTAAAAGAATTGTTATACAAACTAACAACAAAACATATAGATAATATGTTTAAAAAGTCTGTGCTTCCATCTTATATCTTATTCACTCTAGTGGCGGAACTTCACTCTTTGATAAATTTACCCCTAAAAGTGAAGTTCCGCCACTAGAGGGAAATTCCGCTGCTCTCCATTCATTTCTATGGGATTTTTAAAGGCGTATTTATCAAAGGGTGAACTTTCACTTCACCCATTGATAAATAGGCCTTTCAAAATCCCATAGAAATGAATGGAGAGCGGCGGAATTTCCCTCTAGTGATAAATTTACCCCATAAGGTTTGATCTCTAAGGCCCAACCAGACGAAGAGTATATGAGGGGCCACTTATTATTTAGCTGCAAAGCTTCCTCTTGTTCTGTACATTTGTACAAAGCAAATGAGCGATGAACTCAAGAGTAAGTAAAGAGGAACTGTGACTACTTTTCATTTCCTCATCTACATGAGATGCGTTATTGTGCCACAAGTGATACAGAAAGATCCAAATTATGGAACGACCATCTCCCATAGACTCCATTATAATGAAATAATACACATTTTTAAAAATTATTTCCTTTTTCTCTGTAATAATAAAACAGTACCTTGTACTTGATCCCAACTAAGATATAAATAATCCTTATTGGAAGCAAACCCAGCCTATTGGGTTTATTTGATCTTTTTATGATTTTCTAATAGGTATGAATATCCAAATTACGGAAAGATCCATTGTCTGGAAATCACCAGGTCCCGAGCATTCTGGATAACAGCTCCCATACCAGTACCACAATCTGCTAAAGAGAAACGGGTGTTGCAACTTTTTTTTTATTAATCAAAGCAAACACTAATTTAAACCCACAGAAAATATTGTACAAGTTACAGAGTAAGCCTTGTAGAGGGTGACAGTTATTTACACTGGAAGTTTAGCAAAAGAATCTGTACTGTTGGTAAAAACATGCCCAGTGGCCTGCATTTTTGTATTTTGCACGTTTTGCTTATAATTTTAAATACATCTCTAGGGCTGACTGCACCTTTCATAGCAAAATAAATGAAAGCATGAGCTTTTATGTTTACTGTCTGGATGAAAAGCCATTGAGCATTATACTAAAATAAGTTCAGTGTACAAGTTTGCTGACTGTGCATTCGGCACCATGATAATTGACAAACATGATTTATCTGTGCAACTGAACAGGATAACAGATGCAGCAGTCAAACCCTGTACTATTTGCAAACACCTGGATGCCTGAATGTAAAAAAAAAATAAAACATCTCTGGGAGCTTAAGTGTATTTTAGCGAGCAGTGAAACACAAAAGCAATGCTTGTGTAGATGTAGCCACAGGAACCCATTAATTTCCCACAGATAAGGCTTTATTTTCAAAGAATGTGCTTCTAGGGTTGCTGTGCTTGTTTTCCCCTTGCCAATGACAAAAAGAAGTTATTAATTTATCCAATCTGACATCAAAAGATTTATATTGTACTGCAAACTCTGCAACAAACATTTATCCAGGTACTATACTAAGTCTGTACCATTAGGCAATAATAACCTTTTTGTTGCTTTTCTTTTTGTCTGGGTGGGAGTTAAACTACTCCAGTAGAGAACCACCACTAAACAGCTCCTGTACTTCTTGTCCTTTTCATGTTACTAACAGAAATGAACCACTTTTCATTTGGCACCTATAAATCATCATTCAAATCAAAAGATTAGTGTATTCGGATTAGTTTTTTTGTAACCTATATTTTTCATATCCATGGTATGAGCAGTTCACACAACCATGTAGAGAAAAGGCTAGGCACAAACTCAATCTAAAAGATGCAAAATAAAGGGCCCATCATTCTAAGCTGAATTTTAAAAAAGAACTAATCCTATATAATAAAGTTCAAGTGTCTCTGCGTCCAGTCCCTGTGTCCGTGGAATTGCGCTACTGCACATGTGCCCCACGGACAGCCAGCGCGAAGCGTCTAACGCTAGGGCAAATTCGCTAGCGTGACGTCAAATCGTAGAATACAATAGATAGGAAGTTGAAAATTTTTCTAAGTCCCAAAAAACACTGTGGCGTGTTTTACCATTGTGGGTGATAGTCTGAAAAAGAAGTGTACCTGTATGTTCAATAGATGGGAGGTTGAAAAAAAAAATGGAAAATTTTTCTAAGTCCCAAAAAACGCTCTGGCGTGTTTTACTATTGTGGGTGAAAAAGTCTGAAAAAGAAGTGTATGTTACAGCCACTACACATGCCCAGGACACCTTTAATCAAAAAAAATAAAGTTGTCCTTTTGCCCTACATGTGCCCCCTATATAGTAGTGTTGCCATATGTCAGGAAATGTAGGGGGGAAGGAGGGTAACACCCCCCAAAAAAAACGATGTTTTTCAACCCATTTTCAATTTTCTTTTTCAACCTCCTATCTATTTTATTGCTCTAGGGTAAGTGCTAACGAACCGCAAAAAGTTGATCTTAGTGAATTTGTGTAATTACGATCCTTCGCCAGTGCGCAACTTCACTTGGCGTAAAGGTGCGAAGTCGGTGTTCGTGAATTTGCGATTACGATTTGACGTCACGCTGGCGAATTTGCGCTATCGTTAGACGCTTCGCGCTGGCTGTCCGTGGGGCACATGCGCAGTAGCGCAATCCCCCATATGCAAATTAGGCTTCACTAGCGAAATTGTGCTATGCCTAGCGAAGTAACACTAGCGTAAATATGTTACCGTTCGCTGACCAGAGCGTAAATTTAGTGAATTTGCGTAGCTCAGGCGAAAATTCATCTGGCGAAGTGCGGCGAATGCTCGCAAAGCCTGCGATAGCGATTTTTCAGATCTTAGTGAATGTCCCATTTGAAGCGCAGAGACTTCCGTTAGTGGTTTATAATCTGCTGCCTTCAATCTATGGAAAGACCGGCGCTACATAACGGTGTGCCGCTCCTCTTCCCCCCCCCGCCCAAGCACCATGTGACAGAGGAACAGCTCGAGCTGTGGGATGTGTGACTCGGGGAGTCTGCGGCGCAGTCAGTAAAGGTAAATGGGGGGTCGGGGTAGAGAGAGACTTCCACCAGCTCCTCACAGAGCGTCTTGCCTCTTTATTTATTGCCTAAAAGCCCTGCCCTCACGGGAGAGCCGCAGCCAATCCCAGTGCGTTGTCCAGCCCCTCTTTGTTGTGCTGCCCAATGGCAGAGGGATAGAGCGTTGCTGACCGGCGGGTGA
>CM044434.1:100828492-100853524 GCA_024363595.1 Xenopus borealis
AAGTAAGACTTACTGCTGTTATGTAATGGCTGCATGACCTGCTAAGAAAGCACTGTTATATTCTCCTCATCCTCGGCTACCAAACACAACACAGGGATCAGAACTATGCACAATAAAAAACATTAAAATTTTAGGCAGTTTCTTGTGCTGGTCTGTTTAGAGGATAGCACTAGGAAAATGTATGTGATTTGGACACAGGAAACTTAATAGTAGGATTCCAGCAGTCAAGCCATTACTTGCCAAAATACTACATTGATGGCTGTACAATCAGTAACTTGGAATGCAGTCATTTATCCTTGTTTAACAGGCCCATGATGGTTGAGCCAGGCTTTATTGGTCTTGCCATACCCCCAATAATCAAGTAAGGAGTCATTAATCTATGCCCAGGATGCAAGTGCAAGAGCACCAACTTAAGCCCTGTAGTGCTAATTTATACTGCAGTGTGTAAATATACTAGTGGTACAGTAGAATTCAAAACCAAATCTGACAATGTGGAATCAATTAAAAAATAATGCTATAGTAGTACCATAGATTTAATGGCAGGTTAATGTGAAGAGTTAAACAAAGTACCTCTATGTCAAGTGACAGGGGATTGATCATTTAGTGGCAAGCATTGCTATTTCTGATATCATAAGATGTACTGGATTGCAATCAACATACTGTATGCATGCAATGCTCTCCACAAAATTTATCATTCTGATCGTCCTAATTTCTCTCCAGTTACTGATACCTTCTATTCATTTGTCATTCACTTCAATTTATTTTTTGCTTTTACGTTCTTATTTTTAATGTCCGTAGTGTAACCCTATTTTATCATAAGGGCTAGTGTACCTTTAAATAAAAACTTTCATGAATATTATGTATTTCTGCAATAATATTAAATAAAACAACAGCTTCTTTATAAATGGAATATGGATATGATTTCTGTTTTATACAATGACATATTTTTGCAACCTTTTTCATTTTGCTCTAAGGTTTTCACTGTTAAACAATTTTAAATTGTTTTCTGTTCTAGTCTTGCAATTTCTATGGTTTCATATGACACACCATTAATTGCTGTCTTACTGCCTTGAGGTTATTCTCTAATTGCAGAAGATCACTGCCTCTTTTCATTAAATTACACATTCCCACCCTCTGTCATAAGGCTCCAACCCTGTTTTTACAGTCATATGTAAAATTCATATGGCTGATAACAGTGTTGCATAATATCATCTGATCATAATCTGACTTACAAATGGTGCATGCTCATTAACTTACACTATAATTTTTCTCTATTAGGCATTGTAGGATAGTGGGTACTTTTATATTCTTCAAAGTTCTAATATCCTTTTATTTACATTTAGGGGGTACATTAGGGGCAATATAATAAAAGGTGCAATGTTTGCACAAGGTTTAGTAACCCATAATAACCAGCCAGTAGCATATCGGTCACCTGTTTCAAGAAAGTTTCATTATTATAGTAGTAATATAGTTATAAGAATTATAAGGATATAAGGGATGTTTTCTGTGAAGATACATTTTATGAACTGAATGTATACTCCAGAGCTACTAATAGCAGCTGCTTTTTGTGTATACAAAATACCCTGCCATAGACAATACTAAGGGTTTCTTCAGCTAAAACACATGTAGTGTCTTAGTGAAGCCAATTATCACTATTTTCTAGCCATGACAACCTCAACCAGCCCCCCCCCCCACAAAACCTTTGGCTTTGCTCCAAATTGACAGCTTCCAATACTACAACTCCTGACTTCTGTTCCCATTCTGCTTAACCCTAAATGGAGCAGACAACAGGGCATTTGCCCAAATGGACAGGTTAACAGTCTGGGCCTTTATCAAAGATAAACCTAGGCTGGGCAAAAATGTTGATTTTGTATAAACTTGAAAATGGGAGGTTCCAAAAATGGGATTTTATAAGATGATAGTGTCAGATTAAACTTGAAATATCAAAAAAGGGGGGTTGTGGGAGCACTCTAAAGGCTAAGTTAAAGTATATTTAAGTATAATGGAATTGCTACTTACAAAGCACATTCCCTGGGCCCCTGTCTCAAAAATAATTCAGTATAAATGCAAGTGCATATGTTTAAAATCAGGGTTTTCTTGGTACAAAATTATGATCATAAAGTTGATAAGCCACCATAACCCCATGTGGTGGTCCCTAAGTTGTTCACATAGTATAACAAGTCTTTTACTTCTCTGCATAATAGCATTACCTGTAGTCAGTGTCTGTTGAGCCTTGGTTTCAATTTGAGGGCTAAATCCTCCTCCGCCAGTATGTGGCTTTTGGATTAAACTTGCTCTGTTGTAGAGACTTCAGTTATTCCATTCTATCTTATTACAGGCAACTAGTCATGCTGTCTTTTCCTGATTTAGGGTCTTAGACATGGGTGTTTCTTCCTGCTGTCCGCTGGATCTATTCTGTGTTCCACTTTAGGGGATAACATGAAGGAATGCAGCCCTTACTTCCATTTGGGATAGCTTTTATATATCTAGTTTTCATAATTTATATTCAGATGACTGCAGTTCTTGATTTCTACAGGAAATCTCTATTGCAGATAGCAGATCTGAATGAACATACAGTCCCTTCTAACCAACTATCATCTGTTAACCTTGCTTGATTCTCTGCCATCTTCTTTAGTTAGTGATTACTGTTGTACAATGTACCTTATGAGAAGACTGAGTTTACTAGCTTTCTATTTAAAACCAAGTGTTTTGCGCTTGTGGGTTCCTAGATCTGGAGTGAGAGGAAATTAAATGCTGATGTAATGGAACGTAATGGAGATCTGTCTAGAAATGCTGTATTCAAGTACTAAACATACTGTACTAGCGCAAACGTTTTAGCAGTCCAACAATAATAATATTTTTTTTTACTTTAAAGTTGTTCACAGGATGTTCCATATTGCTGACTCTGTTAGGTCATGTTTGGAGTGTCTCCATGCCCAGTTAACTCTTGGGTTGGTGTTGGGAAACAAAGCTAATATGTCATTGTAATTCATTAACAAACTAATTTGAAGTATCTGAGAACATTACATAATTTTATCAGGAAATTATATTGTGTACAATGAAGCCAAAGCCACCCTTACCATCAGGGCATATTGGGCAGAGGGGGCATGCAGGCATAGTTATGAGCTCTCTAGACTGGGGTCTTCATAATTCACCCCTTAGGTGTGATATTTCCAATGTAAATCTGTTGAATATTATTTTGTTTACCTCTTAATTCCTTGCCCTGTCCTGCAAAATGTCATCACTTTGTAGTAACCAACTATTACAAAAATAAAACAGCAAAAGAAGATCCACACTCTCAGGTCTTAAAATAAAAAACAAAAATGTTTTATTTATCGATACAGGATTAGAAAATGCATAAATCGATAAATATTAATAAAAAAACAAACCCTAGCCCCCAAGCCCCACCAAAACCACCCCCTACAAGTTAAAAAAAATTGGTGACCAGGGCCCTCTATAAGTAAAAAAGAAATTGCACCAGTCCCCCCATAAAGGTTGGTGCCAGGGGCCCCCTTACAAGTTAAAAAAAAACATCAAGGCACCAGAGAATATTTTTTTAAAAAACATTGGTGGCAGGGGCCTGTAGAGTATTAAAATAATACATTGGTGTTACTGAACCCCTGGCCTTAGGACTTCATCTTCTGTTTCTTTCATGGCTTTGGGTCTTCAACTTTGGCTCCTTTCATGGCTTTGGGTCTTTTTTGCAGTTTCTGGACTTCAGCTCTTTGGGACTTCAGAGGTTCAGCACTTAGCCATGGCTTTGGTGCTGTTAAGGGGGGCCGGGTCTTTTGAAAAGTGCAGCACTGCCAGGCCTCCTTTTAGGCCCAGGCCATGTACGATAGTGCCCCCTGTGCCCCCCTGATGGTGGCCCTGCCCCTACCTACAAAGCAAGATAGTCATCCCTTCCTGTTTCCCCTTGTATAGCTCAATAGGTCTGAACATGTCACTAAAAACAGTGCAGAGTAAGTTCAGTGGAGCTTGTGGGGCTATCTTCTGGATCACGAGTCTTCATATGTAATAGAGTCTTCCAGAGTGTATTGACTGCACATTGGAAATTGCAGAAAGGACACAAATTGCCAAAGAGTACCTGAAGAAATCCAAAGAGTCCCCAAAAAACTCAGAAGATCTGGAAGATGGCGCCCACAAGCTCTTCAAAGCATTTTCAGACCTATCGAGTTATGTGAAAGGAAGCAGGGAGGGGGGGACGATCTTGCTTACTAGGTAGGGGCTTTTCATAATTCAGGGGATGAGTGCTCCTTTAAAGGGGTGCTTTTAATACGTTAGTATGGTTAGTATGTTGTAAAACAGCTAATAGCTAATCAATTGGTCTTCCTTTTTTAAAAATAGTTTTTGAATAATTTGCTTTCTTCTTTCTTTTTCAATCTTTGAGATGGATTCATTGACCCAATCTAAAAGACAAATGCTCTGTAAGGCTACAAATGTATTGTTATTTCTACTTTTTAATTACTATTTCTATTTAGACCCTCTGATTCATAGTTCTTTCTGCTACTCAAATCAATGACTGGTTGCTAGGGCAGGGTCGGACTGGGGGGCTTGGGGCTCACTGGGGTTGCTATAATTGTTGTTCCATGTATCACTGAATATTTTCTCTAGTTTCTTATTTCCAAAATTATTCACCTTTAACTTCAATACATAAATATGAATGGTAATATAATAAAAAAAAATAAACTTCCTGAAAGCTATTATGTAGTTTGAATTAAATCAGTTGATTCTTTTTGTTGGCTCAACATAGTGAAACTAGCACCATCAAAACTGTGAAATCTATGGCTATTTCCAGAGAAGATGTAACACATAGAATGTTTTAATCACTCTGCAAATTCCCTAAAACGATCAATAAAACATATTAGGAAATGTCATGCTGAATCAGATGCTAATGGAAAGTCAATAAGAGTGAACTGCCTTTCTTCTCTTTTGTTACCAAACAATTAAAGCTTGAATCTAGAAAAGCCTTGATATGTCTATTTACAAGCAAACAAATGCAAGAAATATATGGATCACATTGTTATGTCTTCTGCATTATGTTTTTTTGCATTATTTTTTGCATTATTTAAAGTTTAGATTTCGGCTATACTGAGGAGATGTTCACTGAACAGTTATGTCTCATGTGGCTCCCCTTTAAGTTGCTGACTTAGCTCAGAGTTAGAGAGCTGCATAGCAGGACGTTCTATTCTTTTATGTTAGACGTCCAGTCACGGCCTTTGTACATTACCTTTTTGGCTAACTATCTATATTAGAAACATCTATTTACCCAGTTTTTATTGTTATACTGAACTGTTCCTTTAACACAGACACAACAGTCCCCACAATTTACATATTGTGACTCTAAGCATTCCACACCACATTTTTGCATCTGCATTTTATGATGGAACACAATGCAATTGGGGCAAGTAGAGGAGGTCAGGTAGCAATGCTGGAGTTGGCACGGCTTGGGCAGGGCCCACCGGGGGATATACTGATTTCCTTCTGGTACAGTCCAACCCTGCATGAGAGCCACAGGTGCATTTGCAACAGCATCAGGTGCATTGCCTCATTGTGGCAGCAATTGCACTGGAATTATGGTGAAAATTACTGCATTGTTGGTAAATAACATTGATTTGAACTCAAAATTGCAAACTGCATTTGCTTTCGTAATGAGCCCTATCTGTAATAGAATAGGGAGTTCTATTATGGACTATATTGCTCTGTTAATTTCACTGCTCACTAACGCATAAATGGGGGAATGTAATAAAAGTCTGTAACGGAAAAACTATTCACAATGCGAAAAGTTATGCCTCTGTGTGAACAAATTTAGCTTTGAACTAATTTAATATAGCTTTTGTGAACCTGGAAACTGTTTAGCAACCACTTCTGACAATGGAGGAAAGTTTGCGAGTTTTATAGCTTGTGCCGATGCTCAATCAATCTAATAAAACTGCTTACCAAAAATGTTATGTTTGCTCCATAAGTGTACGACACCATCAAGCACTTCTTAAGAGTGGGCAATTAAAATTCGCAATGCAATAACAGTTTAAGGAACAATATTACATTGCAAGATGTGCATTTTTATTCTTATTGGTGCGAATTGTTTTTCTCTTTGCAACTTTAATTACACCCCCAAAGGGTTTTAATCAATGTTTTACTGTGGCACAAATAATGTTTCAGTTTTTCTGCCACATGTGGTAAATATCGGGCAGTAAGGATCTGAAGGTGTCAATTTGTTAATACGTTTCTATCGTTAATCAGAAATAAAGGTATAGCATCCATTATTCGGAAACCCATTATCAGAATTACAGAAGTGCTGTCTCCCATAGACTCCATTTTATCCAAATAATCAAATTTTTTTATGATTTGTTTTTTCTCTGTAATAATAAAACAGTACCTTGTATATGATCCAAACTAAGACATAATTGATCCTAATTGGAAGCAGAACCAGTCTGTTGGGTTTATTTAATGTTTACATGATTTTATAGTAGATTTAAGGTATGAAGATCCAAATTACAGAAAGATCCATTATCCTGAAAGCCCCAGGTCCCGAGCATTCTGGATAACAGGTCCCATACCTGTATAATATAAATTCTATAAAAGACTGAACTGCTAGGAACCCTTCTGGGTTCTCCACAAGTTATACACATAATAGTGGTTCTTAAAATTAAGCCAGAGACTGCAGTAAAAAAGGCAAACAGTTGTCTGTCTCTTCATCATATCCATTATCGTCTTCATTATTCTGCACCCTTTGAGAAAGATTATGCATCATTAGAACAGAAACATTCATCTTAAAACGAAAAATAATAACAAAACCAAATTGCTTTGAGAGCTGCTGCCATTAGTGTTTAATAAGCATCTCAGAATAGTGCACTTCATAGGCTCTTTTACAGCAAGAAAAAAGGTCCCTGAAAGTCATCTGATACCCATCTTTTATCTAATTCTTCCATTTTACTGCTGCAAAATTAACAACTTGGCCTTTAGTAACAAAATTGGAATTTGGAAAGCACATGTTGACCTTTGGGGATTGTGTAGTGAGACATACAGATGCAGTCACTTGGATTTGTAAGTTAAATGCGTCGTGGCTTAACTCATCTATCTCATTTATCCCACTTAGCACAGAACATTGTGTCACAGCATCCCATCCAATTAAAGAGTTCACCATTGAAAACAATGGGGCTTTGGTATGCTAATGAAAAGGTTAAATGCATTAAATGAGTTAAGATAACTTTAGATAACACAGTTTCTTCAATTAGCCCTGAGTCACGACGCATTTAACTTACAAATCCAAGTGACTGCATCTGTAGTATTACCTTATTCAGTGATGGCAAACACAGTTAATAATCGCCAGCATGCCACCTCTGAAAGTGTGCTATACCACTGACGAAGGGCATGTGAAGACGGTGAAACATTTTTTCTGTCTGTTGTCTGCAATAAACTCCTGGGGAAACCGTTAGTGTACTGAATTTTGTTTCCTTTGCCACCTCAACCCGGGGGGTTGAATTCCCCTTTAAGATGCACGATTACTTAGAATAAAGCACATTTTTTTCAGTTGCATGGTGTGTGCTGATCCTCCATTTAAATATATATAGTTATCCGACGTTTTGGTCCCACATGGGGACCTTTATCAAGGATCCCCCATGTGGGACCGAAACGTCATTTCAAATAAACACTTTTTCTTCATCCTATAACAGTGAGTGCTGATCCTTCATCAATATATACTAATTCTAAGTAAGGTTGGACGAATAAACCTTTTTTCTTTTTTTGACCTGTTGTCTGTTTTTGTTTTAAAATCCTGTGAGTGCCATTATTTCATACTTTGTATATACAGTGTATATATATATATATATATATATATATATATATATATATGACAAAATGAGCAAGAGAGAGAGAGAGGTGCATATCTCATAACCTTTAATGTTTTATAAGCAGACCTGTTCTGTTCTTGTTGTTTTAATTTGGTATGGTGTTAGATTAGTCACAAAATGGATTAATAGAATTCATAATAATTTCCTTGCCTCAAAATCAGTCTGTCTTCTGCTTGTATGAGTCAGTGACTTTATTCAAGCAACAATGTAAAGGACAATGTAATAAGGTGCAAAGCTTGCTACTGGTCCAGTTACCCATAGCTTCCAGTTAGCAGTTGGCATTTATTAGTCTGAAAACAAACAATTGATTGGTTGCTATGGTTTACCAGACCTATGCAAACTTTGCCCATTTATTACACGTACTTCCAAAATTTACTTGGGAATGAAGTCAAATATGCAAAACATTAAAGAAAAACAATATAAAGATAATTTCATTTTTTAAAAGGTGGTCTTAAACTTTAAATAAGAACAAAAAAAACGCAGCAATAATAGGGAAAACAATGATAAGATTTTTGGCTTCTTTCACTTGTTAGCAACTTTGACAAGTCCAAGGAATTAAAATAAACTGAAGTGTTAGTGTTGAGGTGTGATATAGTATTAGCAAAATGTATTTGTAAAATTTGCTTCATTAAGATATCAAAGTGCAGGAAAATCGCCAATGGAATTGAACATTTCCCACTATATAGTCTTTCTTCATGTCAGCTTGTAACAGTCTAATTAACGTTGATCAGTTGGTTTAATTAAACCTATGGACTAAAAAGGCCCCTTCTCATGCAGGAAAGCACAGTCCCATTCTATATAAATTCAAAATAATCACCCATAATATCAGCATAAATGTTTTTCTATTTTTATACAGCTTCCTGGTGTGACCACATAACTCAGAGGAGACCTTATTTTCATGTTCGTACATGACATTTGCCCATGAACTGGTCTGTGAAAGCCACTGATTTCTACAAATTGTATTACCTCTGGCAAATTGCTTTGAATCGGCAAATATAAAAGTTCACCGCAAAGTGCTTTCCAAAAATAGCTTGCCATTTAATATACTAGACCTTGATTTTAATGTCATTAGCTCTAAGGACCCAATGGGGAATAGTTCTACCCCTGTGATTCTAAAAGGTGCTTGGCATCCGGTTTCAAGCAGCGTCTGTATTTGCAGTGCTTGCGTATTACTCTCTCACCGGATACAATTTATATATAAAGGGAAATTATGAAACAGCACTTAGCCAAAAAAGATATTATTTGGCAGAAAATAATTTAGGACAGCAGTGGTGGAAGTGTAATGAGCTGAAGACAATATGCCTCCTGTCACACTGAGTGAGGTTGCTCATTTCTTTTTCTCTGCAGTAAGCAGGATGTGCTATTGATAACAGTTACTTTAAAGTGATACCTTTTTCGTAGAAATTACAAACCTCTAATGCTCTCTCAGCGTGCTTTTTCCTGGGAGAAAATGGCATGGTGTTATCGGCTAACAGTTTGCTATTGCTGCTAGTTATAAAACCATTTAGGAAGTTCAAGCGATTTATGATGGATGCCATGGTGTGATAAGCTAGAAAAATTATCTTACAAAGTCATTAACAAGATGAAGAGAAAATCAGAGTCATTGCCAAGCAGCACATGTCAACTCCCAGCATCCTTAGTTGGATTCATTTTTGTGAAAGCAGTCTTTCTAAGATCCTACATTCTGACAAGTACTATAAATTGGATTTTCCTATGGAGAATCATTGAGACTTTTTTTTCTTTTAAGAAAGGTAAAAATTAAGGATGGGTTTAAAGTACAAAACACAACATGTTACTAACAAATAACTCTGGAAGCCAGGAGCTGTTGTTGATTTGGAGTATAGGTATTATATTTGCTTTTAATGCCTACTCGGGATGCTTGAGGAATAGTTACCAATACGAAACTAATACATTTCAATAACTATAATCTGTCTGTCCCTTTTGTGGTGTTTATACAAATGGCCTGTAAAGGTCACTGTGCACACGGGTAATACTGTGCATACACTTTACCTTCTAGACTGTTTAAAAGCAATAGTGTTCAAGTTACTGCTGTTGTGTAATGGCTGCATGAACCTGCTAATAAAGCACTGTTATACCCTGCTCATCATTGGCTACCAAAACACTACACCTTTCTGTACTGCTAAGCTAATTCTTGTTATTAAAGTGGACCTGTCACCCCAAAAAAATATTCAAAATCATATTTTATCACATTAGTCAAGCAAAATGAACATTAATTACACTATAAATATTATTTTATTCTTGTTTCCTTCAGTCTGGGGATTCATAATTATAGCAAGCAGGCAGGAGCCATTTTGGGGACACTGTTATTAAGGCAAGTCTTGCATCATCTCAGAATCTTGTTTGTGCACCAGAATGGGGGACCCGATGTCTATCCCCATGTCCTGGCTACACAATTAAATGGTTAAGAGAACTGGGGGAATGTGTGGGAGCAGTGACATCTAGGAAGTGCTGAATGGAAAGTGAAACTAATTGTCTGCCCCGCCTCTATGCCTAAGGCATAGAGGAGTGGCAGACAATATTTGATTGACAGCTGAGATTTTTAAATGAGCTTAAAACAGCTATGAATGCTTTAATACAAATTTGAAATTGGATTTCATGTTTAATTTGAAAAGGACTTTTATTATACAGATTTTTGTGTCTGGGTGACAGGTCCACTTTAAAGCCATATGATTAACAGACCAATGGAAGAGGGATGCAGCACATTGTGGGTATTGGCTGAAGGACATCTAATTGCAAATACAGGTACTGATCACCCCAGAGGATTCCTAGTGGTTCTGAGTGTTCTATATGCCCAGGAGCCAATTAGCACCCATGATTCCCTGTTTATCCATAACAGCCACAGTTCCAGTTGGAGGAGAGATCTGCTGACACTCTGCTAATCAGGTAAAGATCTGGACAGATATTCAGTTCAATAACTGTTTTATTAATAAATCATTGACCAATGTATTTGTTTTTTGAGAATACCACATCACCACATATTAAACACTACATTATATGTGGGGACTCTGGGTGTAATTGGCACTAGAGTAACAAATTCTCTTCTAAAAGTACATGCCTGGGGATGTAAGAAACTCCTTGCAAGCAATAACATTGCAGAATGTTTAACATTATTCTGAATCCTATAAGTCTGTAACTATAACACAATGAGCTCAAGCTTCATTGTTCTTTCTCAGCTTCTGCCTTTGAGACTAAAAGGCCTTAATGACTGCTTACACTAAATGCTAGAACAGTTTGTCCAGTTCATACAGTACCTCACTTGACTGCGTCTTAAAAAATAACCTTTATTTTCTGCAGAAAGGTGTATAATGCGCCAATATTTTTATTAATAGTAAATTTTGTGTGCAGACATTACTTTGTGTATTATTTAGCAGTACAATGGTTCAGTTCTCCTTTTATTAATATATTCTATTTCAGTGCAGTAAGAGGCGATTGAAGAGAAAATCTTTATTGGGCACTGATGAAGTATTTTGTCTCAAGGGTTGGACTTGCTTACTTCAGATAAAAAAGAGAAAGCACTCTACAGCATGGCTTAAATTGTATATCTCCAAACAGAATTAGGCTTGGAAATAGACAGGCCTATTAGATCAAAGACAAGGCAGAATGTGGCCAAAAGGTGAGAGCAGAAATCTTGACATTGAATTCTCTATGTGATTACATTGGCATTTTGTTTGTCAAATCTTTGTCCTGTTAGCAATCTAGGATTTTTTTTCTACTGTGTTTAAATGTGTTATCTAGAGTTTAGATGTTTATATTCTCACTGTTTGCATGTCAGCAAAAGAAACTTTTACTAAGAATAAAAGATTTGCTGATAACAGCTGATACAGCGTTAAGAAATATGTTGGCGCTATACATGTCTTCTCAGATTTCTTTTTTTTTTTTTAAAGGGCATCTAACAACAAAAAATAATTGATACAAACTTAATTACTAGCTTTGAGTACTTTTTATTATTTACTCAGCTTTTATTCTGACTACTACCTGCCCAGGCCTTTGCCTGACTGTCTATAGATTTTTAGAATCTTTCAGATCCACTTGGCCCTTAGTCATAGGCTATGATTTGGAGGATATAAAGTTTATATGCCTGTGATTTTAATCTTTATAGCTTTATTTTAACCCAAGACATTTGGATGTTCAGGTGATCCTGCATGTTCCTTGATTGTTGAAAAGATTACATCCAGCACTCCAGTATTTTTTTCCTGCTGGATACTTGCATTGTGACTGTAGCGGCGACAAACTTAAAACAACAAACATGATTTGGGCCCATAGCTAGCCATAACAGGTAATCTTGTTGTTACTTGGGGCCCTTGACACTAAAGGGCTGAGTTATTATTAATGGAAAAAATGAATTGATTCTCGGTTGCATAATTTTGCCACTGCAGGCTTTTTCCTGCAATCATTTTCATTCTTCTCTTTGGCTAAAAGCTGGCAAATGTCTTTCTTTTTTTTTTTTTAATGAAAAGACCATCAACAATAAAAAATATTGACTCGATCTTGACCCTTTATTAATATAGGTATGGGATCCCTTATTTAGAAACCTGTTATCCAGAGATCTCCAATTTACTGGATGGACATCACCCATAGAGTTCATGTAGATAACGGGGACCCAGCTCTCATCAAGATTAATTGCTTGTTAATACCACAGTAAGGGCCAAATTTACAAAATTCACTTGAATGGATCGAAGTTCGATCTAATATACAAATATGGCCTCTTTGATTATTGAATACGGAATTATCGAATTGATCAAATGATCGTATATTCGATGATCAAAGGATTTAAAAATTTTAAATCCTTCGAATGCCTACTTCGCCAGATTGAACCTACCGAATACCAATAGAAGCCTTTGGGAACCCCCCTGATAGGCTTCTTTGGCTAAGTCCTGCTCGAAATACCATCCGTATGATCAACGCTTCGATCATTCGAATCGTACTATTTTTTCAGAGGCTCGAAGGAAAAAGTACTATTTTTTCATGAAATCGAACGATCGGTATTCGATCGAATGATTTAATTGAGAAATCGAATATCGAGCAAAATGATAGCCTAAAACTGGGTGGCCCAGTACTCACCAAGATTAAGGGGCAGATTTACTATTATTCCCCAAAAATCCTACAAATTTATTCGACTGCTTATCGAATTTCGAATAAATTCGTAGGATTTTTGAGGAAAAATAGTAAATTTGCCCCTTTATCTTGGTGAGTACTGGGCCACCCTTTATCTACATTAACTGCATTGACTGAAGTGGCCATACATAAGGGAGCCACAATTTTTATACACAACATGTGCTTCCAATTACAACATTTTGTTGCATCTCCCATAGAGTCCATTATGAACAAATAATTCTAATTTTTAAAAATAATTTCCTTTATCTCCTTTATAATAATAAAACAATTACTTGAATTCGATCCCAACTAGTCTGCATGAATCCATATTATGGGAAAATATTCCAAATGTGCTTATTTAACATTTATTTTCCCATTTTTTTAAGCAAATTTAAGGTATGGACACCCAAATTATGGGAAAAATAACTTATCTAGAAAACCACAGGTCCTGAGCATTCCAGGTAATAGATCACATACTTCTAAAAAATTAGCCTTCAGACAGCCCTCTGCTAGGTTGGAATGCATTTGGAACTTGTAAACATGGGCTCCTAATATTCTTAAGGCTTTTGTCATTTGTCTATTACAATGATGATATTCAGTCCTTGTCCAGTGGCCTTAGGAATTAGTTGGGGCTTCTGATTTAGTATCTACAAATCTGGTATATTGGATTGAACCTTTCCTGTGGATCTGCTTACATGCTTCATACTTCTTTGATGGGTCTTTTCTGAGGTTCTCTTACTCTCCACATACTCCTTTAACTTTTTTCTTTGTTAAATCCCTTTGGTACTGTCTCTGTCAATGGTAGAATTGATATGACACAACCTGTGTATTACATATATAATGTATGTTCATGGCAAGATTTTTCTGGGATGCTACATGCAAGTGGTGTTAGAAGGTCTATAAACAAAAGCATGATACATGATATTTTGGTTAACCCAAGGTTAAAATAAACCCAAGTCTTCAGTTCCTGTATTAGTGATCCCCTGAGATGTGGCAACATCTGTCAATAATGCAGGTAGCAGTTGATCATACATTCTCTAAGCAACTTTAGGAGGGAAAAAAATATTTCCATGTGTATCTATGTGTATTGCATTATAAAGGTCATTAACTACATAAAGAGCCACATTACTTTATTTTTATTGTTCTTGCAAAAATCATAACTCAAGGTAATAATGTTTATAGAAATCAAGATTATAAATATTTATTGTGCATAAACAAGGTTAAAATATTTATTCAAGTGCACAAAAAGGTTTTTTAATGACAATGTGCCCCCCAATTTTTTTTATTATGCTGATTACTATATTTGTAAACCTTTATTTTTCTCTCTTATAATTTTTTATATATATAACTCTTTTATATTGTTGCTAAATGTAATGTGAAACACATAAATATTCTTAGAGGAATGCTGACCTAGACCAAGTATTGCAGCAAAGTAACATGCACACGGTAATGGCCTTCAAATTTCACCCATACATTCATGCAAAGATGGCACCAAAATAACTTAACTTACCATGTTTATGCTTAAGCAGTCTCAAAATGGGCTAACAAGAATGACTGACATTTCTGTTTATAATAGGTATTTTTCTTCTTCTCTCTGTATGTAATTATACATATATAATACACAAAAGCCGTAAATATCTTGTAAATTATATCCTTATAAATGGTGAGTTCTGATGTCATCAGTTATAAACGGTGAGTTCTGATGTCATTTCTGTCACATGACTCACTGAAACTTGTGTATTATACTAAATAAAGTACCCCCGTTTGCAAAATATGAGGATATTAGAAGTTACCTCGGAGTTCCATGACCTGTATAAAAACACTCGGCCTTCGGCCTCGTGTTTTTATATGGTCATGAAACTACTCGGTAACTTATAATATCCTTATATTTTACAAGAGGGGGTACTTTATTCACTATATAACCTTTTGTAGTGGAGGATAGGGTATGGCTATTAAAAGCACAGCTATTAAGAGAAGCAACATTTGGCAGTGGGGTAATTTGTTGCTGCAGTACAGTTGGTCGCTGACTCAATGATTTCAAATGACTTTGTAATATCAATCTGTACCCTGCATGTAATATAGGAATGCCAATACCGGAGCAATCCTAAAATACATCAAAAGAATTTAGCTGCAATAATATTCACTGTATTTCTGGGTTGCATTGCATGCAGCTCTTATGGGGGATAACTTATACTCTCAATATCTGATATAAGTAATTCTAAAACAACTGGACTTGCTGAGTAATTATTGAAGACGTTTCACTACTCATCCGAGCAGCTTCTTCAGTTCAACTGACTGGTATGGGAAGTTCTCGGTATATAAACTCTTCCACTAATCCAATCACAATGGCACATTGTAACTCTTCAAAGAGGTGACCTCTGAATTTGATTTTATGTAGTTACTGTAATGGGAATACCAATGTGTCATGCAACTCACACAAGTAACACCTGTGTCTAGGAGTTGCATGACACATTGGTAATCCCATCATAGTAACTACACAAAATCAAATTCAGATGTCACCTCTTTGAAGAGTTACAATGTGCCATTGTGATTGGATTAGTGGAAGAGTTTATATACCGAGAACTTCCCATACCAGTCAGTTGAACTGAAGAAGCTGCTCGGATGAGTAATGAAACATCTTCAGTAATTACTCAGCAAGTCCAGTTGTTTTAGAATTACTTATATCTGATATACCATGACCTGGATGAATGAAAATCTTCATAGTCTTATAAATGTAAACACCTTGGTCCCTAGGCTGGTATATATCACTTGGGTGTTTACTCATTCGAGTAGAGCAACAAGCTGCTCACTAAATAAGCTCTTAATATTTAAAACAACTAGAGCACATACCTGTAGCAGAAGTCAAAACCATCCACAAAATGTGGTAAATATGTCCCTTGGTATGAATCACATTGTATACTGTATAGAATTCAGGGTGGCATTTTCTAAGACACCGGAAATTAAAATCAAGAAATTCTAATAAACACACATGTTCAATGTCCACTAATGAGAATGATGCAAATGAGCTTCATAGTTATCCTCTTGTGTCCTTTGTGCTGCCTTTCAAATGATTCTCTTTAATGGTCACCATGAGAATAGTTATTTTTATCCTAAATCTGACTAGCTTCATTCTGTGATTCAATAGTTTTTCACATGTGCTCAAAATCATTTGATATAGATTTTAGAAATGGTACTGGGGATAATATATTGAATTGTATTTCATATAACATTAAGGGGGTTATTTCTCAAAGGCGAATGTCAAAAATTTGGAAAGAATTTAGTTTTTTGACTATAAAAGCTACATTTTAAGTGGATAAAAACTTTCATTTTTGGAATTTATTAAACCCGAAGGTGTTCAAAGTCCCTTTAAGAAACAACTCCAACTCAGACCTACTGATTTCATGTAAAATTTTTCAAGCAATAATGAAAGATCTGAGTTTTTGCATGGTAAATTTGAAAAATTCATACGATTTAAAATTTAGAGTTTTTTCATGTACAGAAAATTTTTGGGAAAATGTATTGATAAATAAGGGGAAAACATCCGTTCAGATTTGGTTGGAGTATTTTTCAGAAAATTATCAGAAATTTTCAGATTTTGATAAATAATTCCCCCATGTATGGTTTAATTGAATGATAAGACCTACCAGACATATCTAATTGTGTTCTTAAAGGAAACTGTACAGAATTTGAGACCTTGCATTCACTGTAATTTAATTGAATAATTGAAATCCTCAGTACCACACAGAAAGTTACTGATTAAAATATAGAATGCAGACATGGAACATACAGTTATCATAGAAAAACAGCTTAAGGGTAGATTAAAAAAAGTTCTGATAAATTGACTAATGATGTGGTTCTGCAGTGTGTCTGTCCTTGGTTCACTGCTTTTATCTTATTCATAAATGACCTTGTAGTTGGTTTGTAAGTAGTATCTGTGTGATGATGAAACTTAATTGTACAAAACATTAGGTTCTTTTCACAGTGATCTGAATAAATTGAGGTTCAATATTGATGAATACAAGAATAAGCATTTAGGCAAAAACATGAATGCAAAATTGATAGCAGCACTCCAAAGTCACATTAAAATTGCCTTTATTTTAGAATAACATCTAGCACAGCAACGTTTCAGACCACCTGGTCCTTTCTCAAGCGGACAAAGTATAAAACTGCACAGTGTGACTTCCTTAAATACAAAAACATAAATGCTTGGTATACGCTAAATGGAATTGTGATATGCGCCTCTTTAAATTACACTGTGCAGTCTGGGCAGAGTTTGCTAAAGCTAATAAGTACTCTTTTGTTGACTGCAGCAATAGATTACCAGTAAGACCTCAATGCAGTGATAGTCCATTGAATAGATACTAACGAACTACAGAAGAAGCATAGATTCATAACATCAATGCTCAAAGGACAACCTCCAAGCAGATATTTGTTTTTGTTTTCTAACTGTTAAACCAATTGCTGATTGGTAATATTCCACCCCACAGCATTATAAATTGGCCCCTTAGACAATTTAGCATTTTTTTAATGCGGCTAGAACATTATGAGCCTAGTAATGATGTAAGGACAAAATACATTAATATCTTAAAGAGGATCTTGAATATATTTTTTGGGACAGGCAACTACAGCCACCAAAAATGCTTCTCTCAATGTAGAAAGGGACTAGTCAGCAGAAACAGGCATCTAGTGTCCAAAATAGTTCCCACTTGCGGGACTTGTAGATACTTTAAAAGCAATACTGTCCAATCCACAGCTACAAATAGCATTGCATATGTATATGAACATATCTGTCGTTTACAGTCATATGGATTTATTGGTGTATATTTTGCAATATTTGCAAACTTCAGCATCATGGTGCCTTCACTGAAACCAGATTTAAATAGAACCACAAGTGTTAACTGTGGTGTCAATTTATCAGCTGTGCAATGGCAATGTTTGATTATTATCTATTATTTAATAGAAACATTTCTGTAATCACATAAAACATTTATTATTACACATGTTTTCTTCTACAGTGCTCTAGTATTTTGTTTGGGGATTGTAAACATATTTTGTTTTTTAGTTTAACATTCAAGGTGTTCTGCAGCATGGGACTATGTGTTAAAAATCTTTAAGGAAAGCCCTTGAGCTAGAAGTGCAGGGGCTGTATGACAAGGGATCCAAATAACCAGCAGCCAGATTATACTGGTCTAGGTTAGAGATGGGCAGATTCACATGTAGCTGTGTTTAGCTGAGAAGGAATGAGTTAAAGCAGGAGATGGCCAGGCCCAGGGACAGCTTAAGAGAGGGATGTGATGCCATGGGAAGAAGCAGTTCACTTCCTTATCTTCTGAGCAGGTAGAAACATGAGGCAGAGCTCTCTCTCTGTGATATACGTAATGTTATTAACTGCAATTTACATACAGACTCCCCACTATACCATTGACTTTGGGAGGTAGAACTATTTGGACAGCTCTAGGTTAGTCTCTTGTTGTTTATTTGCTGTTTTGGAACTGCTTATTTTACTTTGGCTGTCTGCAGTTAATTTTGCCAGGTACTGCTTGTTTGGTAAGCCCAGGCAACATATTGCCCTTCCTAGTCTGGGTCAAAGGCATGCAATTTGGCATAACTACCATGCTGGAGAACACAAGGGGCTGGTGGCTGGATCCTGAAAGTGTTGCATGGATCATGAATGTGTTACAGTGGCCCATGGTTGGATGTTTCCTCTCTAAGAGTATTGGTCTCTGGGAGGTGTTATGTTAAATAGAGATACTTGGGTCAAGGCATACCACCATACTGGAAGAAACAAGGGGCTCGTGGTTGGTATTATGGATCCTACAAGTGTTAACTGGTTCCTGCATAAGGTATGCTACATTTGTCCATGGTGGGACAATGAGATGCCTGGGTTGAAGCAAACAATCAGGCTTACACACCATGCTGGACACCCTAGACAGGTTTTAGTACATAGAGTACTGGGAAAGCTTGGGTTATATGGGAGGGGACGAATGAGAGTGCACACAAGGTAGAAATGAGTAGCTCCATCCCAGTCATGACAGGGTTATCAGTATTCCTTACGATTAGTTGTCACTACAGTGACCATAATATCAAGGCAAAGTGGTTGGGAGACCTTACCCTATTTTGGGCCTTCTAAAATGATCGGTTTTGGCTGAAGCGAGGTCTCCATAGTATTTAAAAAAGGAATCTATTTATGTTTTGTACATATAGAAAATTTTAAATATGTATATCATAAGGTTTGTTTGATACATCTGCATTGTTTGTATGCTTTATGACTATTTACACTTTTAATTCATTTTCTATGTTATTATTTATTAAGAAATTAGTATAAAGGTATGGTGGGGAAAAGCCCAACTGAAGGTTTTCTGTTGGGCTTGTTGTGGTGGTAGGACAGGTAAGTTTAGAAGAGGGAGATAGGAGGTTCTCTCATGTGACTGCACAGTGGATTGATTGATATAAACAAGGTGGGCCCCGGCCCGCAAGGGCCCCTGCCAGGCTAGACCCCCTCTCTAGATCTGTGGCATAGCGTGTTCAGCTCTGTGTGAGCATGCGCTGAGTGGCTCCATGTGCATTGTGTGGCTCAGTGTGGCTCCGTGCATGCATGTGTGCCGCTCATTGTGAGCATGTGCATTTGTGATGTTGCAGTAGGGGGGCCAGGGGGTCTGGAGGGGGGCCCTGGACAGTAGTCCCGATGGGCCCCAGACCCCTAGTCCGACCCTGCATTGAGGCACTGCAGATGCAGCAAGGCTGCTGAACTTATCTCATGTTGGCAGCAGAGCAAAGTAGCGATCTCTTGTTAAATTCTGGCTTTAGAATATTGCCGTGGGTTAAGATGGGGAGGTCCTATTTATTTGATAAAATGTGAATAAATGCTGTGGCCATTTTACACCCATTTCTTTCTCCTGGTTTCATTAAGGTCAAATGGAGGAGTCCCCGTGTCATGGAAAAACACAGGACAAAGTTAGTTTTTGTCTACTTTGCAGACTGACTACCTACTACAATATAATGTATGTATATGTGTTCATTCCTATACAGCTTTGATAAAATATTGTTCCATTTTATACTTTTTTGGTGCTTGGCAAATATAAAATAGCCTTTCTTTTTAATTTGCTATACCATGTAATTATTTTCATTGTAATCATTTACCACATGTAATAGAGAACATTAGCCCTTCCAACTTGAAAGGAGCAGGTGATGTACATAACAATGAGCTAGAAAACAACTAGGGAGGACAAAGAGAGGAACATTAGAGTGATTCAAGTGTAAGAGCAAACTAGCTGCTACTGAGTCACTGGAGAAAGAGGACATTATATATAAACAAGACCTATAACCCCAGCAAAGCAGCAGTCAGCATTAAGCATATTTCAGCTGTAAATTTTAAAGTGGACCCGTCACCCCAAAGAAATATTCAAAATCCTATTTTATCACATTAGTCGAGCAAAATGAACATTAATTATATAATATAATATAAATATAAATTATTTTAATCTTGTTTTCTTCAGTCTGGGAATTCATAATTATAGCAAGCAGGCAGGAGCCATTTTGTGGACACTGTTATTAAGGCAAGCCTTGCATCATCTCAGAATCTTGTTTGTGCACCAGAATGGGGGACCCGATGTCTATCCCTATGTCCTGGCTACACAATTAAATGGCATTTAGTGGCATCTAGTAAGTGCTGAATGGAAAGTGAAAGTAATTATCTGCCCCGCCTCTATGCCTAAGGCATAGAGGAGTGGCAGACCAGACAATATTTGTTTGACAGCCGAGATTTTTATATGAGCTTAAAACAGCTATGAATGCTTTAATAAAAATTTGAAATTGGACTTCATGTTTAATTTGAAAAAGACTTTTATTATACAGATTTTTGTGTCTGGGTGACGGGTCCACTTTAAGTCAGGAAAATTATACTAAAATCGATAAAGAGTAAGATAAATAGAGAGATAAATAGATAATTAGACAAATATATCTGTATATATAGTAGATTTAAAAATAATATTTAAAAGCTTTTATGTAAAGGTGGGACAATCATACAGTATGTTCAGCTGTTCGTAGTCTTTCCTACTTTCAGTAGTCATGACTGAAATATAATAGAATTGTTTAATATAATTTAAAATTTTTTGATCATATGACTAAGAAGATAAAATCTTTTCCCGACTTCATTACTTCCTTCATTTTTCACAGGCATTCTGTCTGCTCTGAATTGATTATACTGTACACCATGGAAGAAGCTACTATTCAATGAGGCAAATCACTAACGGGTGACGTGGCTAATGCTAGTGACAATTCACCAGTGTTGCAGTGACATTCCCAATTCACTAACATGTGTAGATGACAATTCGCTAGTAAACAAGACCATTGGTAGGATTTGTTCACATGCTATCGCCAGGTGACTTTTCACTCTGGCAAAAGGTCATAACTCACTAATTCACTAAGATGCAAATTCTATTGAATGTTACTTCACCACCTCAGACCAGGCAAACTGATAAAATGAAGCTACATCTTCCTCAGTCTTATGTCAGTGACCTCATGTTCCTGTATGCCAGAAATGCATTCAAGTTGGATAGCATTTTGTGGCTATCCAACCACTTCCTCAACAGTGTCAAGCAGATGGTTCTTTGATGAATGGGTGATTCAGTGCCAGTTTTAATGGATGAATAAAGTATTGGACTATTATCTTATAGCTGACATTCTCCTTCTGTGGTGTTCCGTGTGCCATTGGATTTTATTGGACACTAAGGGGCAGCTTTATTAAGGGTTGAAGTTAAAATTCGGATGGAATAAATTCTAATTTTGAGCTATTTTGTGTACTTTGACTAGGGAATACTCCAAATTCTATTTGAATTTGCAAAAAAAAATGAAAATTCATGCACTGTCTCTTTAAAAATTCAACTTCGACCATTTGCCATCTAAAACCTTGTGAATTGCTGTTTTAGCCTCCCTATGGGGACCTCCTAGATTCATTTGGAGGCAATTGGTGGACTTTGCAAACTCAGTTTTTGGGAAAAACTTTGAATTAAATTCACTTGATTGTAGTATTACTTTGATTCAAACAATTTTATCGAATATGGAACTATTCAATTCTAATTAATTTTTTAAATGCAAATTTCAAAATTTTTGCACTTGAAAATTCAACCCTTGATGACTCAAGGCCAATAAGATCTGACATATGCCAAGCATATTATTTATAGTAAAGTCTGTAGGAAAGCACAGCACAGACACCACAGCATCTATTATTCTACATTCTAAACGGTGGAAACCCATGCAGAAGATGTAGATGGACTGTATGCTGTGGTTATGCAATTGTTTACTTTACTCTTTTGTGTACTGGAGCCTCTTAAGAAACCTTTTTTTAACCTAACACTAACCATGGACATGCAATTTGCAGTGCTCTGTTTAAAGTATTTGAATATCCTTTTTGTTGTGAGACCTTAAAGAATGTTGGATCTCCAGCAATCACTAAGAAGAATCTGAAGGTTCTTCCCATATCCACATGGGGATCTAATGGAATATAATGAGAGAAATCCCACTATTCAGCAAATTGGTAAAATGCTGCTTAAGCTGTGTGGCACTTGTTAATTCATGAACAACTGAGAAAATGTTCATTTATTGTCTGCCAGTTGCTATATGTGTTAGATTCTAAAATTAGCATTAAAAGAAATGATTGATTGATTTTTAATCAAAAGGTTCTCCAAGATTGACAATTTTATAGAGTCTCTAATACCCTTACTGATATTAAAGTCTTTTAAATCATATTCCAAGCATTAGACAGAAATGTAACATTTTTCAGGGAGTAATTTATTTCTAGGCCACCAGGCAATGACTCTTAGGGGCAGATTTATCAAGGGTTGAATTTTGAATAGCTTTTGAAATTCAAATTCAAAAAGAACATTCAAAATGATTTTGAAGTTTTCAATCAAATAGGTCCATATTTAATCAAAAGCTTCGAATTTTCAAAGTCCACCAATTGAAATTCTATTTTTTTCAACCCTTGATAAACCTGCCCCTAAGATTTTCACTTCAAACCTTGATAAATCTGCTCCTGGGTAGAATGAAAATTTAAATGAAAGAAATTCGTATTTCAAGCAATTTTTGTGTATTTTGACTAGGGAAATTCAATCTGAATCATGTACTGTCTCAAGAAATTTGACTTTGACCTGCCAAATTGATGTTTTAGCCTATGGGGGACCCCATAGAACTTATTTGGAGTCAATTGGTGAACTTTGAAAATTATAATTTTTTTGGAAAAACTTTGAATTGAATTTGATAGAATGAGCTATTACATTGATCGGAATTTTTAAAAAATAATTTAAAATCTAAAACTACAATTACTATTGTACAGAACATGTGGCAAGCCACTACACCTCTTTAGTAGAGATATTATTATGAATTTTATTAGCTCAGTTGTCCAAACACTGCAGTGAGAGCTTACAGTTATTACGTTGTTTAATATATATTTACAGCATCCTATCAAAAGTGGTGTTTCTGGAGAGAGGATTTCTCACATGATGGTCTGTAAGATAAAAATTAGATCATACATATTAGACAATGAAATCAATACTAAGCTTTTTTATTTAAGACCATTTATCCTTATTTATCCTTTGTCCTGATTAAAAAATTTTTCTTGTATGGATGGAAAGCTTGCTTAGGCAGTAGCCTAGCATAGTGTCTGTTATATGCTGTCTCCGGCTATATACTCATTTAGGTTATGGTTATGTTTATGAAGGCAATCTACTTCATGGCATTGCTGCTTATATAGAAAGGAGTGTTAAGAATGCTGACAGGGCTGAATTCAATATTCTCCAGAGCCTTTACAGTAAAGTGTTTTCAAGCCTTTTAGAAAGAAATTTTTTTCTAAAATGCTAAAATGTGAATTTTGTCAACACTAATAGGATACAGGTTTATATTAAAATATGTTGCATGATATGCAAAAATATATAAGTGAAAAAAGTAATTATACCAAACAACAAAATCTCATGGTTTGCTATTGAATGGAAACATAAGAGTAGCAAGATTATATGGTGTTTCTAAAACCGTAATGTCCTAGTAGTGCTGCAGATACTACTATAATAATATGTGTACTTCATTTCATACTTTAACAGTTAACTATTAAGAACAATTCTATTTGGTTCCTTTTAAAATGTTATATTCTTGATTGCAAAATATTATCTTTGTACTTAACTTAGATAGATGGTAGATTAATAGTTTAATAAAATTATCTTGAAAACATTCTCCCACTGAACCAGACATGTGACTACACAGTATGGCACCAGTCACTGATGTCTGAAATGTAATTATTTACATATGTGTTTAGGGGTTTGAACAGTTTTTTTTTAAGCTTTGAATACAATTTATAAATAGTTCTGGTAAAAAGAGCAGATTATCTGCATAAATGCAGATGTATTTGTTGGTTGTAGCATAGGACTACATACTCTATAATACTTCTAATTGAGATGTGTTGTTCAAAATGTGATAATGTTCATTGCCTGTAATTTTGGACATGATAATCTCCCAAAAGTAAGTCTCACTATTTTCCTCACTGCTGACTCAGTAAATGTGTCACTGCTAAAAAAAAAATAATGTAGTCCCCTGTCTCATTAAAAGGGTAATGACTAAGCAAGTTATCCTTAAGTCTCTATGGCCCTATTGGAGAAGCTTCTTTAGAGGGAAATTGGGTAAGTAACAAGACTCTAGTCTCTGGAGAAATTATAGATCTCTAATATCAAAGAAGGGAAATACAAAATATGCCTGAATACAAGATCTAAGTATCAGAATGGATGAAATTGCCTCTTTGCATGAATGTTTCTTCACTTTATTGGCATAGTTAATTATACATTTAAAAATGTTCAGTCAGTGAAATGAAGCCAAGTTTAATTTAAATATAATAAAGTCACCAGTAGATATGATACTGGCATTAGAAATGTTCTCCTTTTCAATACACCAGCATTAACAAGTTTAATTAACTTGTTTTCATAAGGACGTGTAATTCTCTTTCATTTCATGTGCCCCAATGGTTTTTCACTCATGTGTCTTTACTCCATGTATATACATATATATATATATATATATATAT
>CM044434.1:100856431-100892156 GCA_024363595.1 Xenopus borealis
CTACTGAAAAATGCCTACCCTTCAAACAACGGGATTGTATATATATATATATATATATATGTATATAAAAACACCAAAGCAGCACTCACAAATTACAAAGTGTATTAAGTGAGACACTTACATGGTCATACGCTTTTAACAAGGCTCACCAGAAGTGACTTCACATTAAGGGGCAGATTAAGGAGCAAAGTGGAAATTCAAATTAAAAAAATTCAAATTTCAAAATAATTTTTGGCAACTTTGACTACCAAATAGGCCAATTTTTTTTTACATTTTAAAGTTTTAAAATTCGACCATTCAAAAATGGAAGTATAGTCTCTTTAAAAAATCTAATTCAACACCTTAAACCTGCCAAATTGCTATTTTAGCCATTTTGTTTGGCCAAAATTGTTCCAACCAAATGATGCATTAGAACGATTCATACTATTTTTATTCGATCGAAAATAGACCCATTCGATTGAAAAAGGTCAATTTTTGAGTGAAAAAAACACTTTAAAAAATATTCGATGGTTGAATTTCGAAGTTTTTGATAAAGCTAATTTAAGTGCCTTGAGGGCTGCCCTTCAGAGTATTGATGGGCTTTATGTTTTCAGCTAAAACCACAGAACATAAATGGTTGTCATTTAAAATTATATTAAATCATTACTGTTCTCAATTTATTCCCTTAAGGAGTAAATGTAGAAGCTCTACGAATCATCCTATGTGGCTTAATACAGATGTAAAGATGTTAATAGGAAAGAAGAGAAAGGCATTTATAAACTACAAATCTGTTGGGACAGAAGCTGCATTTAATGAATATAAACTGTAATAAATGGTGTAAATCAGCAATCCGGAAGGCAAAGAAAGGAAATGAAGAGTTAATTGCAGCCGAGGCGAAAAGTAATCATAAAAAGTTTTTTAAATATAATAAAAAGATGCAGGTTGAGAGTGTTGCTCCATTAAATAATGGTACCAGTATGGTTGTAACAGATACAGAAAAGGCAATTGTGCTAAATCAGTTCTTTTCTTTAGTGTATACAAAAGAGGAGTCTGAGTTCCCAGGCTCACTTCATTGCTGCACTAATTACTCAACTCAATCTAGTCAGTGGCTGATTCAGGATAGGATTCATAAAGCTTTAATAAAAATTAATGCAAACAAGGTTCCAGGGCCTGATGGTATACACCCATGAGTTCTAAGAGAGCTTAGTTCAGTTTTAGACCAGCCCCTATTTCTGATTTTCTCAGATTCGCTTTCATCTGGTATAGTGCCTGTGGATTGGAGGAAAGCTGATGTCATCCCAATATTTAAAAACGGATTATGATCTCAGCCTGGCAAATGTAGGCCAGTAAGTTTGACATTTGTTGTGGGCAAATTATTTGAAGGCTCGTTAAGGGATCACATTCAACATTTTGTTCTAGTGAATGGCATTATGAGCAGCAATCAGCATGGCTTTATGAAGGATAGGTCATGTCAGGCACATTTGATTGCTTTTTATGATGAATTAAATAAGATGCTGGACAGTGGGGGGGGGGGCAGTATATGTGATCTATTTGGACTCTGCCAAAGCATTTGATACCGTGTCTCACAAAAGACTGCTTTCTAAACTAAGGTCTGTTGGGCTTAATGAAGTCGTTTGCACAGGGATAGGAAGCTGGCTACAGGATTGGGTACAGAGGTTGGTTGTTAATGGTACATTCTCTACTTGGAGTAAGGTTCTTAGAGGGGTCCCTCATGGCTCGGTATTGGGTCCACTTTTATTTAACTTGTTAATTAATGACTTAGGGGTGTTGTAAGTAATGTATCAGTGTTTGCAGTTCACACAAAACTAACTAGCCAAATTAATTCCATCCAGGATGTGGCATCCTTGCAAAAGGATCTTGACAAACTAGCAATCTGGGAAGCTAAGTGGCAAATGAGATTCAATGTTGATAAATGTAAAGTCATGCACCTGGGATGTAAAAATATTCAAGCCACGTATACCCTTAATGGGACTGCACTAGGCAAATCCATTATGGAGTCCTTGTAGATGATAAACTTGGCTGTAGCAAGCAATGCCAGTCAGCAGCATCAAGGGCAAATAAGGTCTTGAGCTGTATTAAAAAGGGACATAAAGTCACGGGAGGAGGGGGTCATTCTTCCACTTTATAGAGCACTTGTAAGGGCACATCTAGAATATGCCGTACAGTTTTGGTCTCCATCACTCAAACAGGACATTATTGTATTAGAGAGGGTACAGAGTAGGGCAACTAAGCTGGTAAAAGGTATGGGAATTCTTAGCTATGAGGAAAGGCTGGCCAAATTGGGGATGTTCATGCTGGAGAAGAGGCGCTTAAGGGGTGATATGATAATTATGTATAAATATATAAGAGGATCATATAATAATCTCTCTAATGCTTTATTCACCAGTAGGTCTTTCCAGCTGACACAAGGTCACCCATTCCAATTAGAAGAAAAGAGTTTCTGCCTAAATATTTGGAAGGGGTTTTTTTTCAATGAGAGCTGTGAAGATGTGGATTTTTCTCCCTGAATTGGTTGTACAGGCTGATACATTAGATAGCTTTAAGAAGGGGTTGGATGGCTTTTTAGCAAGTGAGGGAATACAGGGTTATGGAAGATAGCTCATAGTACAAGTTGATCCAGGAACTAGTCGGCACGTTAAAAAAAAAGTTAAAAGGTTGAACTTACTTTGTTACTATGTATGTTACTATGAACAGCAGGGGGAGCCCCCACCTTTCTTCCCAGCCATGCAGAACTCAAGCAGCTTTGTTTCCCTGTAGAGCAGTTGGCAACTGTGTAGAGATTTGTATTGGATTTTATACATCCCCTTTACTGTTTCCAACTTCAGCTGCAGGGAAAAAGATCATGGAGCCAGATTTAAAAAGATAAACTGGGATTCTGTTTGGAGGATATTTTGCTGCAGCCACTGGTTCTGCAGAGTTGGAGACAGTTTGTATTAAACAATACAAAAACTATTAAATCCACTTTAGATTACATGACAACACAAGGCCCAGTGCAGTCTGTATATGCTGTATATGCTGAAGCTGTATCGGCTTCTGGCAGATATTATGTGATTATTTATGCTGACCCCTAAGCAGCTCAGATCACACTGCGCATCTGCATGGTCAGGGTCTTGCAAAAAAGTTTAACAAAGTTACAAGATGACAGCCCCCTGTGGCCAACTTTGAAAGCATAAATCATTTGTTTGATTAGGCTTGTGGTGCAGTAAGTTCATGTTTATGTTTAGTATACAAAATACAGCATTTCCAGCCTTATTCTATTTTAGACTTTCCTTGTCCTTTAAAGATTAAGTTCCTGGTGTAAGTTCTAAACAGAAGGAGGTCTCTGTCTCACAGAGCTTACAATTGAGTTATATGCCCTTGTATTTTCTTACAGGATGAATATAATATCAGGTGAAGGGTGAACTATTACAAAAATATATATTTCAGAATGGTTTCATCCATTGATGAGGAAGGCAATACTTGTGAAAGCAAAAGAAATACTGATGTTCTTACATTAGTCATGTCATGCGTAAGTTTGAGAAACTTGTGTTTTATCTATCTTTTTAACAGAGCTTATAGTAATGCTAATGATCGGAAAACTGGATCTGTGAAGTCTGCAGTGTGAGGTTACTTACTTATTTATGAATTAATTTGCCTTGAACACAAATTACTTAGAATTAAAACATTCTGTTTCATATTAACGTTCCAATTGAATTCATGTTGCTGACAGCTGCACTCTTGAAATCAATACTACAACTTTTAATCAATAATGGGGAATGGCAACAGTAAAGATTGCCTTTACAGTTGATCAGTCATTAAAAAACTACATGGGGTAATGGGACTGTAAGATGCAATGATATCTATTGGCTAGTTTTGCTTGTGTAGTGTGTGAACTGAAATCAGAATGGCGTTAACTAAAAGTACAAATTTAGTACAAGAAAAATAAAGCTTAAACAATATCTATATACACATTTAAAATGAATTTCATTTAGCAAAGAAAGGGATTTTTGTTTTTATTTGCTGAACCACATTGAATTTAGTTTTTATTTTATGTATTCTCCAAGGATCGATGCAAATACTCTTTCCTCTCCTTTTTTAATGTAACAATATTTTTTGTCCAGATTTGAGTGTTACGTGTTTTTCGAGAACACTGACCAGCCACAGACCCCCCAGTTTACCAATCCATAGGAAACATTATTGGAAGTCCTAGTTAAGAAGCTTGAAGGTTCCTGAAATGAACCCTTAGAGCAACTCTAGCATCTTTCTGCTCATCTTGACTACTTTATCCTCTAGTACTGCTTCTCCTTTGCAGGCTCTGCTGCACATACCTGTCCAGCAGAATGTTTCTAACTGGATCCTGCTCATGTGTAACTCAGACAGTCTAAAGCTTTTTTGGCTTTCCTACTACCAATAATGGGTTAAAAGTCACTTGCATATCCAAATCAAAGAAAGAAAAAAACATTTTCTAACCCAGCTGACTAACTCTTGTTTTTCTGTAATTGGGTAGAAACCTTTAAGGGATGGTGTGTAAGCTATTCTGTTTCAACAAATGGACGACAGGGATGGTTTTATCATTGCACTTAATTTTTTAGGAAGTTCTTGCCTGCCAAGAGTTATTTCAAGAATATCCAGTAATACTAAAGCTGAAGCTTTGTCAATGACCTTTGCTTCTAAATAAAGAGATGATTTCCTCATCTTAGAAGTTGTCTGGTTATTGACTACATACACCAAACATCACTAACAATTTCCCATTATTTCACAAACCCAATATGCAGAATGCTAGTTTTGGATGACCACCAAACACTGATTCTCAAGATATTCTGGATTGTCACAGATATAGAAGCAAGATTCAGTACATCATTGTGCTGTGCAGTACTTCAACCCTGTGAAAAGATGCTGGATTGTTGCTATTGTGTGCATGCACCCCCTGCTGTCAAACCAGTGTGAGTATGCCCCATGCCAATCTTTTCTACCTTCACATGGCACTGGATAATATTTAGATTAACTAGAGGAGACACTGGATAATAAAGTATAGTCCAGAGAGGCTATTGAAGTACCAATGTAAACATTTCCTGCAGAATTGCTATAAGTATAGAGGATGTGTTTCCTGACATACTATAAAGGCCAGCATGAATCCAAAAAGGAATCCAGAAAGGCAGTATTTTCTAACCAACCCACATCTAAGGTAATGAGTACTTTGGAAAAAAATGTATTGGGGAGTAGAAACAGCATGACCTAAAAAGAACTCCCCAGACCTGTTTAGAATTTACTGTTTCCTGGCCTCCTGGGACAGGAATTTCAAAAATGTCCTTTATCCCCACAATGTAGACTTAACCCATTAGCTTGCCTACAACCCTACAAGAAGAGATGCATGCTCATAGACACGAGGGTCAGACCCTCATGTGTTAAACCCAGAAGCAGCATAACCCCAAAGACAAAAATAGATGCTCAGGAGAGGAGATACATTACATGGTATCCATGTACTAACAATAACATTTCTATTTTTTCAAGATTCTTGAAAAAATTTAAGGTTTTCCAATATTTTTTAAAAACTTCAAAAATTGGAGATTTATTAAGTGTAAAAAAGTCACAAAAACCTTGAATGCGAAAATTTGCAAAGTAAAAGTTGTCCAGGTGCAATAGAAGCATATATGTCTTAAGCAATAAGCATATCCTCTTAATGTAGTAGAACTCACCAAGGTAGAATTGGGGCCCAGGTGCTTCTTCCCAGACCCTCAGTCAATAGGGGGGAATGTACTATGTTTCAATAGAGACCCTTAGGTATGTTGGCAACCATGCTTGCCATTTTTGACAGATTTTACGACTTCCTTGCAAAGTTCGCAACCACATTTTTGCAAATGTTCAGTGTTGGACTGGCCCACCAGAATAACAGGAAAACTCCCGGTGGGCCAAGGTGTCAGTGGGCCCTCATGCTGCTAAACGTTTGGCCTATTTCATGGCCATTCCCTATTTCTATGAGAACAAAGAGGCTAAATAGATGGAATAATTGATTATAGAATGTAAAGAAAACAAACTAGGAGAATAGAGGTTGTTTGAGGAGATGAAGAATATTAGTTCTGAGAGTGGGCCCCTGGTCTAAGGTTTTATGGTGGGCCCCTGGTGTCCCAGTCCGACAATGCAAACGTTTGCAGTGGATTTAATAAAAAGTCACAATCACAAAACTTTTTTTTGCAGCAAAATAGTTAACAAAACTCCAGAGCAGGTGTCAAAGGTTTGCAATGTACAATTAAGATTCTCATGGCAATAAAAGTCTAACGAAGAATATTACAGTGTGACAGGCAAATTTATATTTTGCAAATTTTATTACATTTACCCTAGTGGGAGCTGCGCTGCCTATTGGACAGCTTTTAATCAATTTGAAATATTAGCGGTATTCTTTTGTACATTTTATATTCATATCTTTACAAACATTCCATGATATTTGTGGTTTTAGATAATGTGAGTTTAGTCGTGGTTTGAAAACCCTCTAGAACCACGAAAATGAGAATTTTGATTAAAAAAAGCCTCCAAATGTATCTTTGTGAACAGAGAGCAAACTTGGGGAATTATGTCGGCTGCAACTATCCTTGTGAAGAAATGTCTTTTTTTTTAACTTTTTTATTTAATGCTTACATTTCAAAAACTTGACATCAAAGCTTTGCCGGGAAAAGGGAAGAAGAGGCGCAAAGAAAGAGGAAGAAAGGTAAGCTTCAGAGGTAAGGGGGTGGAGGAGTGGGTTGTTTATATGTAGTCTGTTCTACTATTGATGTGCTGCTACTTTCAGTTGTGGTGATAGGCCTGGTTAAGAAACTTCAGAGAATTTCTTCCTCTTAGCTAATTAAGGCTAATTATGGAATGGCACTGTAACACTGTAACACCATCTTAGATAAAGCAATTATCATCTTTTCAAGACTTCCATCATGTTGTACACAGCTAAGGAAATCTAAAGAGCATTTACAGTTTAACCATGGCTGAAAGCTCCCCATTTATGCTGTTAACACACATAAGTGAGAATAGAGTTTCCTAAGTATATAGTGTATGCCAAGTAATGCATTAGCAAAACCAAAAGAATAGTTAATGCAATAATACATGAAAAGTTAGAAGTAGCTCTCCATTTAAGTCATCAAACTGAAAGGGTGTACACCTGCAAAATGGATGCTATACTATTAAAGTATATATAAATTTATAATTATAATGCTGTATGAAGCTACTCTAAAATAAATACATTTATGGTAAGATTTACAGTACAGTTTGAAGAGGCTAAAATGTTCAATAACTTTTTAGAAAATAACTCTGTTGCAATTTTGGCTTCCATGCAAAGTTCAGCTTTCCATCACTTCATTTATTTTGCCTTCTGTCTTCATTGTTCAATTTTAATTAGGTACTGATTCTCTGGCATATTTTATACTGTATTTCTCCATTATTTATTACCAAAATACCTTCTGATCTACATACTTAAGACTAAATTCTGCAAACAAATAAATGTATAAGGTGTATTGTGGTGGGTATAAGAGATTAGTTATTGTGTTTTTTATATAGTGTGGCATTCAGGTAACTAATAGTGATGGGTGAATTTATCCGCCAGGGGCGAATTCGCAGCGAATTCCCGCGATTCGCCACTGGCGAATAAATTCACGAAACGCCAGCGAAAATTTGCCTGGCGAAAATTCACTTAAAAAAAGAGTCGTTTTTGACGCGGCGCAACTTGTTTCGCAAATTTTTTCTCCAATTCGCAAATTTCGCGAATTTTTCGGCGAAGTGAAACTGGGTAGATTCGCCCATCACTAGTAACTAAGACTGTAGGCGCATAGATGGAGACTGACATCAACTTGCACAGTTTAAATGCAACTTGGCTGGCTTTTATTAGGAACCAAAATTCACTTCTTAGCATTCTAGCTTCACACAGGATTAAAAGTCCTAGTTCAACACCCACATTGGTGTACACATTAACACAATTTCCCAGTACTTACAGCTTTCACTGTACTTACCAGCTAGACACACAATCACAGCTCCTGCACTTTGAGTTGTCCACAGCCCCTCACCCTCCTCCAGCTCCAGGAGGTCTCCAGGGGGAAGAACCCTGAGGTGTAGTCTCACACCTCTTTTTAGCTGCAGCTCACCTGCAGCCTAATTACCTTGCTACCACTAGTTTGGCAGCTGAAATCCCTTAATGGAACAAGGAATGGAAGCCTGCCCTATTCTTCCCAAATCACTCCAGGTACCCATTATCCAGCTTTTCCTGAACTGGCAAAATACACAAAGTTACTTGCTGCTGAAACACACACTTTTGGCACACACGTTCCCTGGAGTTTACTATTTACCAACCTAATACTATCACTATCTATTCATAGGCACCTCCAACAATAGACACTAGGGTACAGTTTTATCAGAAATCAAGTTTGTGGTTTTCTCTTTAGATTTAAATTTTTTTTAATGCAAATAGGATTTTTTAAAGACCATATCCTCCAGTAACCTCAGGTAACTGTAGTTGTTTGTCTGTTGGAAAGATCTATAGCTTGTCTGGCCCTTTGATAAAATGCATGTGTGGCTGGATTAGCAATTGGAGTCAGCAGCCAGGATTAGTGATGGGCGAATTTATTCGCCAGGCGCGAATTCACGGCAAATTCCCATGATTCGCGAAACACCAGCGAAAATTCACCTGGCGAAAATTTACTGGTGTGGGGAAAAAACGAGACGCGTGCCGTTTTCGCCAATCTTTCGGCATAGCTTAGACTTTATAAAACATTTTATAATTTACATAACTCTTTTGACATAATTAATTCTGTTTTCAATAGCATTTTGTTGGTGCTGGTAGTGGTGGGAATTTGAATGAAGAGAATAAGCTTTGATGTATACCAGCAAGCTAATTATTTTAACAAAGGTTAGAAAGATTCATCTTTGATCCCTTTGCTAACAGGCCTGGTATGAGTATGTTTATTAGTAACACATCTCACAAACATCATATAGACAAAGAGACTACAAACTAAGGATGGGTTTTGACAAATAATGACAGCTAACAACTGTTTGGTACTCTTTAAACAACATTAGTATGCAATAAGAGTTCTAAGATGTTTGACATGACTAAAGGGTTGGACTGGCCCAGCGAAACGCCAGGTAAAAACCCAATGGGCCTTGGCCAGGCCAAACCCCTTCTCATGACCCTACAAAAAAAATTAGCAGCTTCGTTTGTGCACGAATTTCTGCATGCATAAGTTGCGGCCCCTATTGTGCATGCACATGTCCTCAAAGTAGGGGGTCTGGAGGGGTCTGCCCCTGACTAAACTATGCCAACATCTTTTTCCTGAACGCTAAAATATCGCACTGTTGTGCCGGTCTTTCTGGTTTTTGCAAATTAGCATTGTATTAAATTTTCACTAATAACTCGCAAGCCAGATGGGTGTTTGCATGAGTACAGGCGCTTTGCGATGTTGTTGTGCATGAAAACAGCATTGACAATAACTTAAATTTGCAATTTGAGAAACTGTTTTGCAAATAATTTCTCCACCACAAAATTTGTGGCGTGATTCAAACGCAGAGTGTGCGCTTAGATATTCGAAATTTGCAATTTTTGCTATATTTAAAAAGCTCGTATAGACTTTCGCAATGTAAAAAACAAATTTGCAAATCTGTTTGCACACTCTTATTCAGCTTTATAAATATAACCAGGTGCAGGGCAAATACATTCACTTTGCAAACCAAACTGCCCTGCACGAAGTTTATAAATTAGCCCCACTTGTTTTTTTAAAAAAAGATATGAATGAAAATGTAAGAAATGCAAAAAAGACAAATAGCTCATATATTTGGTATCAATGTATTTTTTAAAAACAATAGAACATCTGAAAGGACTTTTGTTAATTAAATAACTTATTGACTTATATATACGGTAACCTTGGCAGGTCTGAGACGCCGAATTTTTGGATTCTGACTTTTTCAATCCTTGGGATATAATAAATCACAAAAATTCTGATTTTATAGTAAAAAAACAAAATTTTTTTCAGGGTTTAGGCATTCAGACTTTAATAAATAACCCACTTAATTTACCATATCGCATTGAATTTAACCAAGCCCATTTTGTTTTATCTTTTGGCCCGTTCTCTTCAATTCATTGTCAAGGACACTTTCTTTCTCTATGAGGATATTTTCTATGACTTAAAACAATGTCATCAGCATGCCAAACCCATTAACGCTTCAGACACACCCCACATTGTTGTTCAAAGGCTAACTAAAACCTAAATAGAGAATAATGCTATTACAAAATTTGCTTTACAGCCTAGAAATTACTTATAGGTATAGCAGCTTACCATCTTTTGATCTTATTACGCCATTTTTTGAGTATCATTGGCACGACATGTGCTCAGTGTGCTCCAGACTGCTCTTGGGTCTCTTCAAGGTTGTTGGAATCATGCTGCTGCATGGGCTGGTTATTAAAAAACTTTGACATGCTTTTTTAAACACCATACTCAAACCATTATTTTACACAATCCTAGACCTGGAATAATCAATTAATGTCAATGAAGTAAAACATGATAGCAAAAAAAAATAAAAATAAAGTAATATTCAAGCTTTTCCTCAAAAATTGAGGGAAAAGTTATTCATATTAATATAAAATAAAACCTTTCACCAAAAATTTGTACAGTAGTAAATTTAGGAGTTACCTTCCACCTGCAGGGTATTCTGCTGGTGTTTTTTGGAGCAATGGATATGTAATCATCTGCAGACAAATAGGGATTACAAGTTCCTTCTCATATAAACATTTAGAAAAAATGTTGAAAATTATGTTACTGGGGAGATATATGCAGATCTTAGCTCAGTTATACACAGGGTTTTAATGTTATTCTCTGTCTAGTTTGGTGCGTATGTAGCCAATTCATTTGTGGAAAGCAGATAAAGCTCAAGTAGACAAAAGAGTATTACAGCCTCAGCTTTTAAAATATAAATCAGAATGTTTGACATTTATATAAAGATATATAATGGCATGCTAAGAAACAGAGATGAATATATATATATATATATATGTGCAGATCTTAGCTCAGTTATACACATGGTTTTAATTTTATTGGTAGAGCTATGCTCTGAAATACACTATGCATTGGGCAAGGTATTTTTATGTTCACCAATACTATAGATTTTCCCTTAAAGGACCAGCAACAAAAATGTTAAAAAAATGTGTTTGTACGTAACGAAAAAAAAAAAACACCAAGACACATTTAACTTTAAATTTGCAAAGTCTTTATTAAGAAATAACTGGTCCTTTAAGGCACAAGGGTATGCTTTGTTCTTAAAAGAAAGTGGGTTTCACCTTTAGCTAGAGAACTGGTTGAAATAGCGAGAAAAGCAATGCTGAAAAGTGCACATCCTAAACTGTAATGACATTCCAGTCTCACTGAAGAAATAGCCCATGGCTAGCCTTTTCTTTTAAATATATAGTTATCAGTTATAATATCCATAATCCCATAACCTGTTACATTAGATTTACAGGTAGGCCATCTCCCATAGACTCAATTTTAATAAAATAATTATAAAACAATACCTTGTACTTCATCTCAACTAAGATATAGCGAATCCGTATTGCAGGCAAGCAATGCTATTTGATTTAATCAATGTTTACATGTTATTTTTAGTTGACTTACACAGGCAGATATAAGCTGCAGACAGATGAAGTTGGCAGTTTATTGGGCAGTGTATGGGGCCCTCCTACAGGCTTCCCCAATCGATATCTGACTGACAGTTGGGCTGATGCCATCTGAGCAGGTTTTAAAAATCCCATCTGATTGATGACCACATCAGTTCTTTAATGTGTTCTTTGAACTGGCAACTTGTATTCTCCTTGCTGTGATCTGATTGATTGTTTGGCCCTTAGAGCCCTAGGGTGGGTGTATCAAGGAGAGATCCACTGGTTTGGTGAGGTCTGTATGTAAGGCCATCTTTAAGGTATGGAGATCCAAATCATGGAAAGATCTAATCTAGACCCTAGATTATTCTGGATAATTGTATGAACGAATACAGATATTAAAGAGCTACTGACACCTGAAATGAAACTCTTTTTTACATCTATTATATTAACTGGCTTTGAAAGTTACTTCTAAATTTGCCATAAAGTATTTTACATTACCTGCCTGATCCCCCATGTTCCTGTATGAGGGGGCTACCATATTTGTGCAGCAGGCATCTGTTATCATTAGAAACTGTAACTAACAGACTGAGATGGGACTGTTAGGTTGGCAAAGTCAGAGTGTCAGAGTGTCAGAGACTCAGGCTAAGGAAATCAAACTAACAATTGTATACAAAAACAAACCTCAGCAAAAAATGATCAGCATGACCTATAGGTAACATGTAATGTACATTCATATGTTAAAATAAATTTTTTAGTGTCAGATTCACTTTAATTCCTTCCTAAATTTCTTCTTCTTTCATTAATCCAGATTCATTCTTTTGTTCCTATCACTTAAGACCAGTATAATATTCAGCCGTGAAATGTGGCTCTTTGCAATAATTTGCACATCATTGCAATTTTTTCCTCTACATTTATTGGCAGATTTAGTAAGGTTCAAATGGTAAATTCATATTCTGATTTTTTTTTTTGGTCAAAACTCACAGATTCAGATTTAAAACCACCAACTCAAAATTGAATTTGAATGGGAGATTTATCACACCTCGACCTTCGAGTTCTGATTCAACTATTCTCCACCTAAAACCCGCCGCGTTCATGTAGAAATTAATGGCAGAGGTCCTTTGATCTATCTGAAGATGTTAATAGTAGTGATGAGTGAAATTTCTGGCAAGTCGAGTTTTTTTTGGAGGAAAGCCAAATTCAAATTCAATTAGAATTTTTGGGTCAGGACCATTCTATTGAATTTTAGATGTTCACATTTATTAGAGTTTAACAAATTTCTCATTACTCTGAAATTCAACCTTAAATAAATAACCCCTCAATAAGAGCTAGAGAGACTCATTTACTACCATATGAGGTAAAACACACCAGTGCAGTTACCCGTAGCAACCAATCATAGGTTTGTTTCATTTTTTCAACTATTATTCGATTGATTAAAACACATTTCTGATTGGTGTTGCTAAAAGTAACTGCACTTGTGCAATTTCGTGCCTATGCTATTAAATTAGACCCAGTGAATATCCATGTCCCTATTGTAGATATATAGCTGGCAACAAAGTTACTTTCAACAAATAAAAAAGGTTACCTTGTACCATTGTACCATGTTCCACTTGAGATTCAGTTATTGTACTCAACATTTGCAGTACTGTTTTAGATGGCATTGAATGTTTCAGTTCATGAAAAAAAAAAAAAAACAAGCAAAAACAGGAGTCTCAGTATCTCTAATCATAAGCTCATACAATTTTGTTTTTGGGTGAACAACTAAACATTTTGTCAAATTTGTTTAAAGTACACATTATTTTAGGAAAAGAAAATTTGATGAATATCAAGTCACTGAAAGAGATTAAAACAAAACACAGCAGTACATCTGACAAATGTATATATTTTTAATAAAAAAACATTCAGTTGTTTGATCATTTTCATATTGTCTGTGTTCATTTCCAAAGCCACGGAATACTAAAAAATAGATGCTTCCAAGAAAAAATGGATCTTGACAATGGAATATAACATAATGATTCAATAAATCATAATGGTAACTAGCATAACATACCAAAAATCTGCATCCATAGCTGACATCTTCTGCAAAACCTCAAACATAGAAAGATTTTAGAAAAAAGAATAGAAAAGGTGTGATCCAACATACATGATCACATGTCCAATGAGCAAAGCAGCTACAGAAGGGAAATATTTATCATGTTACATCTATGATATATTTAATTGAGTAAACCACAGAGGTTATGGATACAAAGGCATTGTGAGTGTAATAAGCAGTCATTGTAGATGACGACTCTACAAGGTTATGACAAAGGAACTATTTGAAAATATTTGCAATTTACTTAAAACCCACAATATGGGAGGGGAGTACACAAAAATAGCGATTTAAACAGATGCCCATCATTTTTTATACAAATAACTGCAGGTCTCCTTATGGTATTAGCCAATCTCAGCCAAACAGCTGAATCAGTGTATGTCAAGAAACAGCACATATTTATTAAAAATTTAAACTTGGAAATAATGATTATCCTTTATTTGACATAGTACTGACTTATTCCACAGCACTTTACAGAGATTATTCACATCATTCCCTGGCCCAGTGCACTTATTCACCTTCACTATCACATGTGAAAAAACACTATGGTTAATTTTATGCTTTTGCATTGCAGGAGGAAACGAGAAAACTCGGAGAAATCCCACACAAACACAGGGAGAACATACAACGACATACAACTCTTTGTAGGTAGTACCTGGCTGGAATAAAACCTACAGTATGTCCCCACTGCTGCAAATTAATAATTTTAACCACTTTACCACCATGCTGATAAATATGTCAAATTCTTTAAAATGATAGTCACGAAAGTGTTTAGTCACTCCGCTAAAATATATAGGGCCCACGAAAAAAGTTTTCAGTCTCTGACTACACACAAAGACTATGTGCACAAACATTTACAGTAGAGCTATGAAAGCATCAAATGATTCACACTTCACTGTAATGGTACCGTAATTGCAATCCTGCATGGCTGGGAGGTCCAGTTCAGACCCCTCAATCTGGGGAATCCTGGTAGGAATTCAATACAACTTCATAAAGAAACCTGTAATTATTGCATAACTGTAACACATATGTTCTTTCAATCATATAAGACTTTTATACAAAATTATGTTGTGATTTTAGAAAATATTGCCACAGGTATGGCATATATTGTTAAATGTGCTCCAAAACCAAAAATGTAAATTTTGTTTAAATAAATAATTCTTCTTTCCTGCTGAACTTGGTGACTTCTATCATAATATTTTATGTCATGTTTATTAACATAAATCTATGATGGCACAACACGTCCATATGTTTACATTTTTAGGTTTTAGGCCTGGTGCACCAGACTTTTCCAAGATGGTTCATTTGGAAAAGTCCCAGGTCCCCAATTTTCTAGATCAGGGATCCCCAACCTTTTTTTACCCGTACATTCAAATGTAAAAAGAATTTGGAGGCTCTGTTTGGCAGTACACCTGGTTTTTATTCAACCAAAACTTGCTTCCAAGCCTGGAATTCAAAAATTAGCACCTGCTTTGAGGCCACTGGGAGCAACATCCAAGGGGTTGGAGAGCAACATGTTGCTCATGAGCCACTGGTTAGGGATCACTGTTCTAGATAATATATCCCACACTTGTATTAAAAAGGTAATTTACATAAATTACATATAATATATATGCACATAAGGTCAAATCAAGAGTTTTAAGTACAACATGTTCAATTCATATATTCAACTATATAAACAATTCCCATGGATACATAAAATGGCTGTTTATAAAGAATTATAATACCAATTGCAAGGATTGATTTTGAATTCTAGGTTTTGAATTCTAGAATAAAATACATATGCACATATGCATGAAAACATATGCACTGCATTTTTTACCAATTTACTCAACATTTTTCCCAAAAGCTGAGTATATTATTTCTTTTTTTATTAGGTCTGTGTTGTAGTTTATGTTATGTAAAATTAGGCCAGAAATGTATTTAGTAAAAGATAACTACCATCTAATAAAAAAATAATTTGCAGTTGGAGCACACCTTTAAAGACATAACAATATTGAAATCAGACTAATCTACTGTAATTTAACATAAATTTGTTTTTCTCTTTTACAACAGAGAACATCATTTGTACTGGAAGAAAGTCATATAAAGGTGATATACAAAAAATATATTCTATATTTCTCTTTAAGAAATTTAGGTAAAAAGTAAATAATATGAATGGTTCAGAAATTGATGCAGCTTCATTTGTAATCACCAGTTTTAGTTTTCTAAATGTGGAATTTAATGAGGCAATAAAGTATGTTTTAAATTAAAAAAAATAGTTTTAAGGTAAGAAATCTTTGCATATTAAACATTTTTATGATTAAAGTAAATATATTGTGCTCTAAGGTATGACAAAGTCGTGCTAAATATTTGTGGATTTGCTAGTTGCATGAAGCAAAATGTACATGAGTGAATACAGTAGAACCCCCATTTTATATCCCCTGATTTTAAGTTTTCCCTCATTTTACATTGATGTTTTGTGGTCCCACCTATATAATATGTATAATACATTTCCCTGATTTTACATTTTCCTGGATTTCACACAATTTTTTTCTGGTCCTGTAAAATGGGGGTTCTACTGTATGTCTAAATATTGTTCAGTAAATATTACTTTATTATCAGTAAAGTCTGTGACCCATTGATAGAAAGTGTTAAGTGTTACAGAAATAAAATTATGACAAGGCATGCTGTCACAATATCAAGCAAAAAAATTATTCCCTTGATTATACATATATCTGCAAATATATCCCAAATAAACATGCAGTTTAATAATCATAATAATGTGTAGAAGGATGTTATTAAGGTTGTACCTTCACCTACAAGCTAAATGTGCACCATTAAAGGTTAGACTGCATTGAGAGATTCAAAAGAAGTTTCCTTGTATTTGTGGGTTGATGTAAATTGTAAATATTCTGTCTATTTAGAGAACTAATCCCATTCCTATGGAAGAGCTCTGGGGCCACCAAAAAAAAAAAATTCTGATGAATTATGACTTTTAAAACTCATAATTGTGACTTTGACTTTTAATCTCATAATTATTACTTTTAATATCATAATTATGACTTTAAAGGAATTGTTCGGTATAAAAGCAAAACCTGGGTAAATAGATAGACTGTGCAAAATAATTTTTTTTTTCAATATAGTTAGTTAGGCAAAAATGTAATGTATAAAGGCTGGAGTGACTGTAAGTCTAACCTAACAGAACACTACTTCTTGCTTTTCAGCTCTCTTTTGTTTACACTGACTGGTTACCCTGGTTACCAAGCAGTAACCAATCAGTGACTTGAGGGAGGGTCACATTGGTCATAATAGTTGCTTTTGAGTCTGAGCTGAATGCTGAGGATCAATTGCAAACTCACTGAAAAGTTATGCCCCATGTGGCCCCCCTTCAAGTAGCTGACTAACTCAGATTTAGGGAGCTGAAAAGCAGAAATTTGTGTTGTATTATGTTAGACATCCAGTCACTCCAGCCTTTATACATTACATTTTTGGCTAACTATCTATATTATAGAAACAATTTTTATTTTGCACAACCTGTCTATTTACCCAGTTCTTATTTTATTTTTATTTTTTTCTTATTTTTACCCTGGACTGTTCCTTTAAAAAGACAAAATTATGACTTTTAATTTCATATTTATGAATTTTGAACTTTAACCAGTCAAAATTTTGACTTTTTAAAGTCATAATTATGAGATCATAATTTCAACTTTTAAAGTCATAATTACGAGTTTAAAAGTCATAATTATGAAATTAAAGGTCATATTTCATCAGAATTTTTTTTTTGCTGGCCCCATAGCTCTTCCCTACATTCCCATCAATGCAAAAATGATGAAATTCAATCCTCCCTGTCTATATCATCCCTACTAAATATTAATTTGTTGTGTTCCAAAAGCCACAGACTTTTTAAATGGTCAGAAATAATTTATATTTTAAATTGCCTCAGTTAGTGGATACTGGGTCTAAACTGGTAACATTTGAGAGTGTGCTTTACATTTTGGAGCTGGTTGCAGCTTGAAGAGTGGAGTTATTTCTTGGAGTTAAAGAAATAAAATGGAGTATTTGGAATGCCTTTTTTAAGTGTCAGATATACATATGTGATGGCATGGCTGATCTGCATGTTGTATGGCCTTGGGTTTACAATCTGAACTACACAGACAGTTAATAGATCTCACATAGAGGTATATCAAATCAAATCTCTTGTAAATACTGTTAGTGTCATAGACATGTTTGGGCTAATTCACTAAATGTCTGCTTCGCTCACATCACAGCACTTTGCCCGGCGTAGATTCGCCAGGACAGAGCTAATTCACTAAAATGCGAAGTTGAATCCATGGTGGTGAAGCTGCGCTAGGGTTACTTCGTCAAGCAAAATGAAGTTGCGCTACCGTTGCCTAATTTGCATACAGCAGGAAGTTAAAGTTCAATAGACCTATATGTTGCGCCAAATAGATTACATTACACAAGCCCGGGAAACCTTAATAAAATAGAGTTGTTATATTGCCCTACACATGTGCCCACTGTACAGTTTATGTTCCATATGTTAGGAAATGTAGGTGGGAAGCTGTGTACCCCAAAAACATTTTATGATCTTTTTGCGAAAATTTGCCTGGCATTAGAGTGCGAAGTAACGCTTGCGTACCTCTCTTTCGCTAGCAAAGGGGTGTCTGCGTTCGTTATTAAATTGGTGAAGTAACAAAATGCCGTCACACTGATGAATTTTCGCTAGCGTTAGTCACTTTCCCCTTTAGTAAATCTGCCCAGTGGACTTAACCAATAGGTGAAAGGTCCCATTTAGCATAATTTTAATAGTTTAGGCATTTATAGAAAGATTACACTGGCATGCCTAAATACTTAGTGCATTTAAAATGGGGAAAGGGTGTTATTTTCACAAGTTATCGTATCTTAACTGGTGTTAAGTGAAAAAATATACTGTACAATATTTGTAGGATAAAAAGTGGAATCCATCAGTTTGTAAATATTCAGTGCTTTTAGATGGACCCCTAAACACTGTTAAAATAATGCATTTTGTGCCATAACAGAACTATATAGTGTGTGTAAAAGACAGTACTAAACTTGTATAATAACTTATTACAGGCTTTCAGGAATACTCAGAATGAGAGAAGGAGCTAGAACGAATATACATACTCTAAAAAAGATTATTACAGTTGCTATGGTGCACTAGTAGCAGGACACTAGCTATCCTAGTGGTAGCTTCTAATGTTCAAAGGAAACAATAAGATAATGGCGGTAGTCCAGTTTTTGAAATCAGAACCTGTTATATGTATATCACAAGCAGTATTCAGAAGATTGAAAGGCATGTCATTCTTTCTAAAAAGAGCTGCATTGTCCAAAGCTTAAAAATTGATCTTGTGGATTCTTGAAAAATTGTCCACAGTCACAGAATATACATGCTTACATGAATGAGTGAGCACAAATAGTGCTCATACATTCGAATCCGGACTAAGTATGCATAAAAAAATGTTTCTTATTTGCATACAATCAAAAACCCCATTTGTTCTTTGACTATTGAGTGTCCATAGGCATAGTTTGTCAGTTAACATAATATAACCAGTAGATTAAATTGAAGAGAGAAAATGTTATTGGGAAGACTATTCTTGACCACCTATCAATTGCATTCACGTCAGTTAAATCAGGTATTTTAATTTTTAGCTGGGAAGACCTCCTCCGTAAATGGGTTTTCTTGTGAGGATTGTTTCTGTCTGCAGTACGCTGTCCAAGACTATCCCGAGCTGTACTCTGTTTTCTGTACTGAATTCCTGAGTAATCAAAAGATGTTGTTGAGTTTCTTGTATCGTGTATACTTGTGTTTATTTCATTGCCGGTTACTTCATTGTGGATTTCAAGTGTTGTAAGTAATATATTTCCATGGGCATCCATCTGAAAAAAAAGGCAGCGTTATATGAAGGTTTCATTGCCTATTTGGAGGTTACTTGATAACAAATATCTCTTATTTTTCTTGGTCTATAAAAAAGGAAACAAACTCTAACATGTCCTACAGAAAGAAATAAACATCCATAGTTACCTCAAATTGTAATGAAATTAATGTTCTACTCAATATACAGTATAGTATTTCTTACATTATTTTCTATTTATTGGTATATAAAGGGTGACTGTCAAATAAAATTAGCAGCAACCAGATGATTTGTAATATGGACAATTAAAAAATGCAGAAAGTGTTATAATATGAAATATTTATATGACAGTAGTAATCATCAGCCTTAGTAGCATCTGGAAACTAACCTAGATTCTAAATACTGTATGTTCATAGACTATACTAAGCTTTTAAATAGGTAACGATTAAACATTCATACCCTATTGCTTTCATATTTGGAGCGATCCTTGTTTGATTTTGCACTCTTTTCTGCAAGTTTCTTTTGCATTTGGGGGCCTCTTCCAAAGAAGATGTAGTTTACAAAGGCATATTCTAGTAAGGCCAGGAATACAAAAACAAAACATCCCATCAAATACAGATCAATGGCTTTAACGTAGGGAATTTTCGGCAATGTTTCTCGGAGATGAGTGTTGATAGTTGTCATCGTCAGCACTGTCGTAATTCCTAAACAATAAATATTATTGTATTAGTATTCAATTAAGAATGGCTTATGTTCATCTTGTAAGGATTAAAGTGTTCCATTCAAGAGTTTTAGTAAATATATTTACTACAGCGGGGTTCTCCAACTTTTTTTACCCATGAGCCACATTCAAATACAAAAAGAGTAGGGAAGCAGTACAAGCATCCAAAGCATTCTTTGGGGTACTTAAAGGGCACCAATCATAACTAAAATGATTTACTAAGTAAATTCACTATGTGAAAGTTCAAGAAATCCAATTTTTAAAACAGTTAGAATTGTTTGTATAATGTAAAGCATCCCCTATCTCCACTGCAGTTCTAGCTGAGGCAGGCATCTTGGATTTCACTGACTCCTCCTCAATATATCTTCACAGCCAACTGTAGCTCTGAAATCTCGCACATGCTCAGTTGAAATTTCTTGCTTGCCCAATAAACCTTCTAAGCTATTTTGAAATCTGCCAGACTTCTGTGTTAGTGCTGCCACCTTGTGGAAGTTGATACTTCTAGAGTTAACTAAAGCTAGGCATTCTGGGTAGAATACTCAGGGCAGTGCTACAATCTGAGCATGCTTATGAACTCATTTGCTTGTTGTAGTCACAGTATGGATTCCCTCAGTGAGAGAACATTTGACAAAGTATGGATTTCTTTTTTAAAACTGCTGTTTTTTTTCTCCAAAAAACTGTATATGTAGTTTGATGAAACATGTTTAGGTGGTACTGGTCAGGTTGTTAATATGTGTTTGATTTTGGCTGTGATTGGTGCCCTTTAATACGTGTTGTGATTGGCAATTTGATAGCCCCTGTGTGGACCGGCAGCCTACAAGATGCTCTTTTATGCCACCAACAGGGTAGGCTGGGCACCCTAGATGACCCGGCCAGCAACCTCACTCCCCCAGTGTGTGTGCTCATGCAAAAGTGTGCACCCTGATGTTGGGGGGCGGGGAGCAGGCAAAGCAGCAGAGGGGAAGGCCAGAGTAGTAGGGGAAGCAGCAGATGGGAGGGCTGGAGTGGGGATGGGAAGCGGCAGATCAGCAGACAGCATAGTGAAGTGACTACAAACTAGGGGTAGGCAGAAAAGGTACCTGCAGCACCCCCTAATTGTTGCAGCAGAATCTTGTTAATTCTGGCAATATATACTGTATATTTTGTGAGGAACAGGTTGGTACTGTAGAGTATACATTGCTCCTTGCTTTCTCACTTATACTGTACATAGTAAGGGGCCCCAGGTTGAGTTTAATTAGCCCCAGCTAGCTGATGCTGGGGGAATCCTGGTTCCTGACTAGAGAAAAGAAACTGGGAACTGGGAGTTCTAAGGAACAGTACCTTACATTGTTTGGGTTAGATTAGAGTGTTATGTAGACATGTAGACCTTTCACATGAGTGAGGGTCCTGTTTTGTATTATATTGAGACTGAATGACAGAATGCAGATGACTGAATGACTGCGTTTATTAAACAGTTTTGATTGCAACATGTTTTGAGGATAATAAACTGGGCAGTGAGAAAACTGCTTTAAGCTTTGAGTGCCTGAATCCTGTCTGCCTTAACTCTACCAATAAAAATTTGAGCAAAGCCCCACAATATATATATATATATATATATATATGTATATACATATATGTACAGTATATGTGACCTATATACTATTGTTACATTATTATTAGCCTTTCTAAACAACAGTCACCATGTGTCTACTGATATTGACTAAAACTGCAATGAGCCTTAACACTTTCTAGGAGTGATTAAGGGGCTGATTTACTAAGGAGTCGAAGTAAAATCCAGGTAATTTTCGAACTAAAAAATTTGAAGTAATTTTTTGGATACTTCAACTAATACGAATAGGTTACTATGACTTTGATTCGAATTAAAACTCGTTCGATAATTCTTCCATTCGATCATCAAAGTACTGTCTTTTTAAAAAAACTTCGACTTCAATACTTCGCCAAATTAACCCTGCCGAAGTCCTATGTTAGCCTATGGGGACTTTCTGGAGCAAGTTTTTTTGTCGAAGTAAAATCGTTTGATAGAATGATTTTACTTCGACTGTAGAATAGCCAAATTTAAAATAAATACTTCGACTACGATATTCGAAGTCAAACTATTTCACTTCAATGGCTGAATTTCGAAAGAATTTTCCACTTCGCCATTCAAGGCATAGTAAATCAGCCCCTTTATGTATGTTACTTTCTTTTCTGGAGACAAAGCTGGTAGTGTGAGATTGGGAGGACATGCTAAAAGGTCTCTTGATGTTACTAGAATTTCAATGGGCCAGGCATTCTCATTGCAGTAATTAGAAAAAGAAACAAATGCAACATTTTTGTCTCTTACAATTTATAGCAGCCCCTTTAACAGAATTTGTTGCCTGGGAGCAGTAGTTGAAGGATGGCTGACTATAAAAATGGTTGATAATGTTTATATTGCATAGTCATTTAGTTTCACATACCTTTGTTTCCAAGTGGCCTCATCTTAGAAACCTTAAAAGTTGTCACTATTAAAGGAAGGTTCCCCTTCTGCTCAAAAAAGCTATGCCCACGGTCAGACTGGGCCAGCAGGAAAAAACTTGCGGGACACCCGGTAGAAGGGCCCATCCTTTTGCAGCCCTGGTGGTTCACCAAGGCTCTAGTCCAACCCTGACTATACCATGCTAAATGTTCATTTATAGATTATATTTATAGATTAATTGCATATTTGAAATATAACACAGTACAGTGTGCAAACTGGACAATAAATAAAACCCAGAATTAGTCATTTCAAATCTACCAACCAACATCAGAACCATGGGGACATACTGTATATAGTTTATAGTGCTTTTATAGTGCTTTTTATAGTGCTTTTCTCCAGTGGCAATCAAAGCAAACAAAGCAGGCATTAGGTATGCTGGGACACAAGGAGATTAGGTGACAGGGTCCTAAGAAGTTGCCAAAGTGAATCAAATATGTCTTTAGCATGAGATCCCACATCACTTAACCTCTAGGCCAACTCCTAGGAGTAGTGTAGCACTAATGATTTGGTTTTTCTCATTGACCAGTAAATTATATTGTAAATTGTGCTATTTTCTACTCTTATAAGCCTACATTTCCAAACATCAACATGTAGACATACCTGGAAAGAGTTCATGTAACCTATCAAACAGCATGGCATATAAAATATGGTGACCTTGTGTTGAAATATTGCAACAATTGCACTGCTCCAGGAACAACACAAGCACACTAAGGGGCAGATTTACTAAAAACTTCCAAATTCTACCATCTAACTTTTTTTAAAGGCATTTTCGATAGAAAATGGACCAAACAGGTCAGTTTTCAATCAAATTGAAATCGTTTGAATTGCTCTAATGCATCGTTCGATTTGAACGATTTTCAATAAAATCCTTTGAATTCTTGAAAAATTTCAGGACATGCTATAGGAGGTCCCCTATAGGCTAACATGGCAATTTTGCAGCTTTAAGGTGGCAAAGTGTCAAATGCGAAGTATTTTAAAGAGACATTACTTTGAAATTCTATTTTTTTTATTTTTTCAATTCAAATCGAAATTTGGGCTATTTGATAGTCGAAGTAGCCCAAAATTATTTCAAAGTTCGAATTTTAAAAATTTTAATTCAATTTGAATATTCATTTCGACCCTTAGTAAATCTGCCCCTAAACTCTTTATACATTACCCTAAAGTATATACAGTAGAACCCCAAAATTACGTCCCTGGATATTACGTTTTCCCGCATTTTACGTTGCTTTATTGTGGTCCTGCCATTTGTACATACATTTGCATGGGGTCTATTCCGGGGATTTACGTCTTCATTTCCCGGATTTAACGTTGCTAAATCAGCCCGATCCCTTGACAAGCGATGATTGCAGCTACATGCGTGACCTGACACGCTCATGGGAGGGGCTGTGCTGGAGGAGCAGAAGGGACCGGGACAAAAGAACACTCCTAGGAACAGAAGCGGCTACAGGATTGAAGAAGCAGGGGACGCGACTGTTTCAGAAAGCTGCAAGATTAGAAGCCATTCTGTGTGAGTAGACAGAAATAACTAGTGTTTTGAAGAAGGAGGGGTTGGGGGGGAAAGAATTTAAAGCTGTCTGGAGAGGCAGGCTGAAAGTGCCGGGGACTGGAAAAGTGAAGCAACTGCTGTGTAACAGGAGGCAGGGGGAAGGAAGCAGTACGGGAAGGTATAGAAAGGGACCAGGGCACAAGGCTGGAAAAGGAAGGGACAGGAGAAAGTTCTAAAGATGGAAAAATCGCTTTAAACTGTTGCTGATGCATGTTAAATAACTAATAAACGTTTCCCTTATTTTACGTTTTCCCCTGTTTTACGTATTTTTTTCACAGTCCCTTGAAAGACGTAAATTCGGGGTTCTACTGTATAGTGATTTAAATATAGGTAGTACTTCGAAAGTTGTAATTACATAGTGAAAAAAAAACAGAAAATCCATACCCAAGGCAACACGTGCTGCTGAGGCATCGTAGTTAATCCAAAAAGATACCCAGGATAAGATTGTGATCAGTATGGTTGGCATATAAGTTTGAAGAATGAAGTATCCAATGTTTCGTTTCAACTTAAAGCTTAGTGAAAGTCTGGGATATGACCCTGTGAATTAAAAATACACAAATATAAAAAAAAGCTAAATTTTATACAAAAACTCAAACATTGAAGTCTTATCATACAGTTTATATTAATACATTGATAAACAAATGATAAAACAGTATTACAGCACAATCTGAATAACGTAGTCCACATACAATATGGACTTAACAAAATGGGCACTGATCAAGAGGGATTATAGTCAAACACTAGAGGATATGCCAACCATAAGATTAACATTTGCAGAGTTAAGGAATTTGAATCATATTAAATATATTTGTTAATACAGAAAGCATTATCTCTTTGTCTTCTCTACACTGATTGTCCCATTTATTCAAATCATTGTATAGATTTACCTCTTTACCCCTTTTATCCCTTTTCATGATCTCCTGGCATCTGTGGCAAAGCAGGAGAACTTGATTTGATACTTGCAGAGCAGTGTCCTTGAAGACAATATGTGAAATAACCATGATAGAGTTGGGCCAGGAGATCAATGTTAAGGTTTTTGGCTGTGGTAATTTAGTACTTGGCTGTGCTCTTTGGGTTTTGTAGTTAAACAGGACCTGTCACCCTAAGAAATAACTGAAAATCTTATTTTATCATGTTAGTCAAGCAAAATAAATTTTACTTACACTATATGAATTGTTTAATTGCCCACCCCAAAGGAGGAGATGCAGGCAATTTATAATTGACAGCTGAGATTTTTACATCAGTTTACAACCGATATATACAGTAATCAAACCAGAACTTTATAAAAATAAAAATATGATGTTTTCAAGTTAACTTCTTTATAAAAGGTGTTTCCATGTGTATCATGTCACTTATGGGGACATTAACAAAGTCAAGGGCAGGGTGAAGAGTGCAAACTGCCATATTTGTTTTGCACATTTGCACCCTGTTAGGGATGGAACACAAAGACCTTTGCTCGGCATCAATACAGATGTATTTGTGAGGGGCTGGCTGTGGGATGAATGTAGTGGTTCACCCAAGTTTGGCACTGCTCTGATGTTGGATCTTTCTACTCATTGAAAGGTGCAGAGTGCACCAAGACCCAAGCACAGTTGCATGCTAACGCTGTTTCTGGCCCTTTCAGATTCATAGCAAAATGATTTCATGTTTGAAAAAGTAACAACAGCAATAATATGGAAACTGTATTTTATGATATGGCTACAAAGGAAGTATGCTAATACAAAGAAAGTTGTGCCTAAATGAATGGCCCTTTTTCACTCATAAATCAGAAAGCAAGAGTTTTGACATAACAATTGGGCTGTTACATACTTCTGTTTAAGTAACACCAAGCTATTTATTTGTGATTCTTTCCCTTTAAATAATGTTTCGGAAATAATTAGAGTATCTGTCACACCAACTGATCTTGTAACATTTTTCAAGTTAACAGCACTTAAGAAGATGATGAATGTGTTGTGTACATGTTCTTTATTTCATTACAATTTGTGCCAATGTGCTCTCAAAAGGAAATGTTGGAGATACAGCCAAAAAAAATAATGGAAAGGGTGCTTCTGAAAGATTAAAGGAATCGTTCAGTATAAAAGTAAAAACTGGATAAATAAACAGTGCAAAATAAAACATGTTTTCAATATAGTTAGTTAGGCAAAAATGTAATGTATAAAGGCTTGCGTGACTGTAAGTCTAACCTAACAGAACAGAACACAACTTCTTGCTTTTCAGCTCTCTTTTGTTTACACTGACTGGTTACCAGGCAGTAACCAATCAGTGACTTGAGGGAGGGGCACATGGGTCATAACTGTTGCTTTTGAATCTGATCTGAATGCTGAGGATCAATTGCAAACTCACTGAACTGTTATGTCCCATGTGGCCCCCCTTCAAGTCGCTGACTAACTCAGATTTAGGGAGCTGAAAAGCAGGAAGTTGGATTCTGGCTATTATATTAGACAACCAGTCATTTTATAGTTTGCATTTTTCCCTGACTAACTATATTAGAAACATTTTCTAGTATGCACAGCCTATCTATTTACCGAGTTTTTAATTTTACCCTGAACTGTTCCTTTAATCCAAAGTAAAACTTACTTTGTGGATAGTCTCTTCATAATTTACAGGGGTAATCGTATTTAATCAAGTCACACATTAACAAATGATATACAGTAAATGTTATTTCTGGTGTCTTACTAATTTTTAAAACAAATTTTTCCCCTAATGACTTTAAAAGGAGAAGTTTACCTATAAAAATGATAGTATTGAAATTAAAGCAACTCACAGAGTTTTCACTTGGTTAGCAAGTGCCTAATAATTTTAGATCTATTCCATAGGTGCAATAGTAAGCACCTATAGGCACAAAGTGAGAAAGTTATTTTAAAGGTACAGTGTCCAGCAAATAAACATATTAATGTTTACTCTGTGTTATGGATCATGGAAGGTCCCAGGGCATTACAGCACAGTCTGTCCTGAACCTGTTTGAAGACACACCAAATTATAGTTGTACCTAGGCTTGTGGTGCCAAAAAGGGAAAAGCAGGACAATAGTTGCCTCAGTAGCATGTAGAGTGGTGTAAAATAACTTATTTTTCATAATGTAAATAGTTAGCAATGTTGTAGTTCAGCCAGAAGAAACCTCTAAGGCTGGTCTGTAGGAGAATTACCCAGCAGAAACATATATAAGGCAGTGCCTTGATGAGGCACTTCCTGTTTGGCCTAGGTAGCATCTAGAAGCAGCACCAGGACTATGTGGCCAGATAATGTTTGGGAGACTGTCACCTTCAGGGCTAGCTACTGTAGTTATAGATGGTGGGGGAAGTTCACTCCAGGAGTGAAAGGCAGCCTCCCTGCAAGAAGATGTCAATGAAATGTGCCCTTGATCATCACAACATTGTGAGCGTGCCTGCTTCCTACAGTAAAGAATCCCATGTGAGCCCCTACTGAATTTTGTTATCAAACTAGCTTTGGTCACTAGTACCCTGGCCTTAAGGGGCAGAGTGACCTGCTTGTCTGTAAGGCCAGTTCTTTGTTTTTCTGTGCAGTGGAGCGATATGTCTATGCTCTCCCATCAGTAACTCCCTTTTACCCCCCATACTTCTTTTCTGGGTTCTGACTCATTGTGAGTTCAGAATCCACAGAGCTTGTGTCAAATAAATGTTGTCTTTCATTTCAAGATATCTCCAATTCCTGAATTTCCACGACACCATCAACACAAGTGCTGTAAGGAGTGCACGGGTTCAAGGTGGACAGTGCAGCACTTTAAGGAGTACTGCTAGTGTGTATGCTCCAAAGATGTACTGTACATCATAGCAAAATAATCTTGAATACTTCTGCCACAAACACTATGTATTGATGATGCATCTGTAAAAGCTTTGTAATTATTCCATTTAAAGCAGAAGAAACTGTTTTTTGTGAGTAGGTCCAGGGCAACTGCTGTCTGTATACAACATAGTATTAACAGTATGCAAAGGAATAATTGTTTTAATAGTTTTCTGTGTATAAAAATAGCTCATAGCAGTCCTTGTGAGAACAAGATATGAGATTTTCAGCACAACTTGTGATGTATTAACTTGCATGCTTGCAGTCACCTTCTAGTTTGAACTGTTCTGCTGTGTTTGGAGACACCAGTCAAACCCAACTAACATACCTCAATCAACTTTTTTCTTGCAAAAATTCTTCTCATGTATATCCATAGCACAGGGAATATATATATTTGAAAAAGGTCTTGGAGGAGACGGAAATGTCAGACTCTTTTTTAATAAAATTTACAAAACTTTTGTAGGACCTGAGAGTGCGGGTCCTATCTATCTATATAGATAGATAGAGAGAGAGAGAGATAAATAGCCCCTGTGGCTTTTAATCCCTACAGTATCAGTTCCCTTGGGGCTGAAGGGAAAGCATCTAAGTAAGTATTTTTAAAACTATGCTATTGGCTAGCAGGTAGGGTGACAACTTCCGTTCTCACTTTGGTATAGTGCTGATAAAGGGCCCAGTTAAAATCAGGGTACAGGGCCCCGTGAATAAGGCGTTAGATAGTGGCAGGTGTAGCCCCCATACCAGTACACTCTAGGAGTGTAAGTCAGTTCAGAGCTCTAACACAGGAGTGTCAGTTTTGGAGGTATCTCTCCCAGGCCATACTGCCTGTAGTGTAGGGATTCCAGTGGAGAGGGAATCAAGATAGAGGATTTCCCTAGGTGATCCAAAGCACTATGGGGTGTGTCACAGAAGTGAGATTCTTGCCAAATCTGTCCATAGGGGAGTGTCAGCCTGTGATACACTCTCCATGTGATGTTGCCAGTACCACTGGCCTCTGAGAAAATGTGATGTGAGTAAACCCTGTGGATGTCAATAAACACTTTGGGGCAGATGAACTAAGGTTCGAGTGAATTTTTGAAGTTAAAAAACTCCGACAATCGAATAGGCTGCTTTGAACATTCAACCATTCAATCGATTCGAAGTAAAATCCTTTGACCTCGACAATCAAAGTACTGTCTCTTTAAAAAAAAATTAAACCTGCCGAATTGCAATGTTAGCCTATGGGGACACTTTCGAAGTGTTTTCAAATTAAATAAAAAATGTTTGATCGATCGCTAAAAGCCTTCGAATCAAAGGATTCAAAGGATTTTTTGTTCGATCAAACAATTTTTCTTCGAAAAAACTTATTTGATGGTCGTACAGATGCAGTCACTTTGGATGGTGTGCTAAATGCGTCGTGACTTAACTCATCTATCTCATTTATCCCACTTAGCACAGAATATTGTGTCACAGCATCCCATCCAATTAAAGAGTTCACCATTGAAAACAATGGTGCTTTGGTATGCTAATGAAAAGGTTAAATGCATTAAATGAGTTAAGATAACTTTGGATAACACAGTTTCTTCAATTAGCCCTGAGTCACGACGCATTTAACTTACAAATCCAAGTGACTGTATCTGTATTTCGAAGTATTTTACACTTTGAAATTCGACCCTTGATAAATTTGTTGTTGTTTGCAAGAACCTCTGGCACCCTCTGTCTTTATTTTTCTGTATTGCAGGAAGATAGGTGTAGTTGCTCAACACCCTCACATTCCTCTTCCAGGGGGAACTCTGGGTGAGAGAGTTCATTGTCATGGAAGGCAGTTATTGAGCCGAAATAGAGTTTATATAGTGAATAAAGTACCCCCTCTTGTAAAATATAAGGATATTATAAGTTACCGAGGAGTTTCATGACCATATAAAAACACGAGGCCGAAGGCCGAGTGTTTTTATACAGGACATGGAACTCTGAGGTAACTTCTAATATCCTCAAATTTTGCAACTGGGGGTACTTTATTTATTATAATACACAAGTTTCAGGGAGTCATGTGACAGAAATGACATCAGAACTCACCGTTTATAACTGATGACATCAGAACTCACTGTTTATAAGGATATAATTTACAAGATATTTATGGCTTTTGTGTATTATATATATATATATATATATCTCACATGACTAATTTAGCAAGCAGAATACAATGAAAAATGCAAACTTAAGTAACTTAAGTTACTTTCGCTTTCCTTCCAAATATGTGCAACATTCAGCAAATAGGCTTGCCTGTAAAATAAGGGACATTTTGCAGAGATGGTTACATTTAATTATGCATTAACAAAAAAACTGTATTTACCAAACAGTTGCTGTTTGGTAAAGAAATCAAATCCAGAAACTTCTATATAGCATTAGAAAAGTTAGTTATGTTTTCTGTAGAGATACAAATCCCCTTCAAGAAAGCATAACTTACTGTATACTGTTTATCACAAAATGAGATCCTGCTGCCTGAGACCCTACTTGGAATCTATATTGTGAGTGTAAACAGACTTCACAAAGATAGAGCATGTCTGAGACTCTTGGCAATAAAAATATCTGACTCTGATACAAAAATGCCTGACATAATTTAGACTTCTATCTCCAGTATGAAATATTTCAGAATGACAAGTAAGAAGTAATTTCTTGTTACGTTTCTCTTACAAGATTTTATTTACTGCCAAAATAGCAAGTGCATCTCTTCTTTTTTAATGAACAGCCATGTACTACCAACTTGTTTTCAGTAAATCAAGGATATGACTGAATATCTGAGATGAGACTTTATGTCTGAATACTATCTTGACTAAGTACTACAGGTATAAAGATGATCAAAAATGAATTCTGCCTTCTTTGAGGGGAACTTCTTGTCATGCTAATGTGATCCCGTTACAAAGTCTGAAAGGTTTCATTTCTGTATGACCAAGACTACTATTTTCAGAGAAGTGACCAAAAGGAATAAAATATAAATTTCACAGGCTGGATGATCAAAATAGCTAGCTTTTCAGCCAAAAACATCAACATGGTGCTTCTACAGAGGTAACCCAGGCAGTTTTTTTTAGAGAAAAGAGCACCAGCCCAGGATCTCAGATAAGATTATACTATATACAGATAGAATAACTAATTGGTGCCTAACATTTAAACTTTCCTTCAGCTTTAAGCACTGTAGTTATTTAGTTGCAGTTTTTTTCATGGATAGGAGTTGTGTCAAGTTTTTTTAAGCATAAAGGACAATGGATTTTCATTATATAACAAAAAACACACTGTCTACATATTCCACGCTGACAATAAAAATGATTTGGTGAACTACAAATGTGCATGTGAATTTTTCAACAAAATCACATCCTGGAAATTGGATTGAACTGTCCTTTGGAAGATGATGGAAAGTATATGAAAAGCACAGGAAAGGATCTTGGAAAGAAGATCAAAAGTGCTGAGTAACTGTACATGTGAAATTGTATATTGCTGTACAAAATATTAAAGAACTAAATGAACAACCAAGAACTATGTAGAAAACAGGAAGTACAGGTATGGGATCCATTATCTGGAAACTGTTATCCAGGAAGCTCAACATTATGGGCTAGCCAACTTCCACAGACTCATTTCAAATAATTAACATTCTAAAAAAATAGTTGCTATCCTATTGGGTTTAATTAACAGTTAAATTATATGTTAGTAGATTAAAGCATGGAAACCCCAGGTCCTAAGCATTCTGCATAACAGGTTCAGAATGACTGACAATATGTATATCTACTTTATAATTAACCAAACCTTAAGTTTGAGAAAAGTATACTCAGTATATTTTGTGACATTTATTTGAGCTCAATTTGAGGTATTACTGGGCAAACATCCTATAACAAACATAGGTATGGTTAACCAGCAAATATCATTAAGAATGCAGAAGCAGACAGATAACACTGAGCAACATAATGAGTCTTGGTTGAAGAGATACAAAGTTCATGCTGATCTGTTATAAATGCTAACAATATTGTTTAGGTCAACATTTGGCTTACAGGTCTCCTCAGCTAACAATATGACATAGGTCAGAATTCAGGAATGGAGGTCTCTTAATATTTTGAGTATAAAAAGACACCCTCAACTTTGTAGAAGTAGCTTTGTCTCAGACCTGTGAATGCATGCCAGGAATTAGGATCATTGTTTTTTTATCAGAAATCTGCAGGTCATGCAACAAAGGTTGTGGGGCTCCTTGATGCCTACTGAATTGATTTTCAACTGGCTTTTTTTTGTAAACACTTCATACACAGTTGTGCTCATAAGTTTACATACCCTAGCAGAATTTATGATTTCTTAACCATTTTTCAGAGAATATGAATGATAACTCGAAATTGTTCTTTCACTCATGGTAAGTGGTTGGCTGAAGCCATTTATTGTCAAACAACTGTGTTTACTCTTGTATAATCATAATCACTATACAAACTACCCAAATGACCCTGATCAAAAGTTTAAATACCCTGGTGATTTGGCCTGATAACATGCACACAACTTGACACAAAAGGGTTAGAATGGCTATTAAAAGTAACCATTTTCACCTGTGATCTGTTTGCTTGTATTAAGTAGGTGTTTATAAAAGGTTAATTACTTTCTGGACTCCTGACGGACACTTGCATCTTTCATCCAGTGCTGCACTGATGTTTTTTGGATTCTAAGTCATGGGGAAAGCAAAGAATTGTCAAAGTATCTGTGGGAAATGGTAGTTGAACTCTATAAAACAGGAAAGGGATATAAGAAAATATCAAAAGAATTGAGAATGCCAATCAGCAGTGTTCAAACTCTAATAAAGAAGTGGAAAATTAGGGGTTCTGTTGAAACCAATCCAAATACAACAAAAATTTCAGCCACAGCTGCCAGAAAAATTGTTTGGGATGCAAGGAAAAACCCACAAATAGCTTCAGGTAAAATACAGGATTCTCTGAAAAGATGTACAATAAGGAGGCACTTGAAGAAAGATGGGCTGCATGTTTGAAAGCCATTACTATGCAAATGCCAAAGTATCCCGCTTACAATATGCCAAACAGCACAGAGACAGGCCTCAACCCTTATGGCAAATTTGGAGTGATGAGACTAAAACTTTACTTTTTGGCCACAACCATAAATGCTACATTTGGAGTCAACAAGACCAAAAGACAATGATCTAAAACACAAGGCCAAGTCGACCTGTCATTGGCTGCAGCAAAATAAAGTGAAGGTTCTGGTGTGGCCATCTCAGTCTCCTGACCTCAATATCATTGAGTCACAATGGGGAGACCTCAAACGTGCAGTTCATGCAAGACAGCCCAAGAATTTACAGGAACTGGAAGCTCTTTGCCAGGAAGAATGGGCCGCTTTACCATCTGAGAAGATAAAGAGCCTCATTCACAAAAGACTTCAAGCTGTCATTGATGTTAAAGGGGGTATGTAAATTTTTGATCAGGGTTATTTGGGAAGTTATTTAGTGATTATGATTTAAAGAGTAAACACAGTTGTTTGACAATAAATGGCTTCAGTCAACCATTAACCATGATTGAAAGAAAAGTTTTTGTGTTATCATTCATATTCTTTGAAAAATGGTTAAGAAATCATAAATTCTGCCAGGATATGCAAACTTTTGAGCACAACTGTAAAGCTAAATCAATCTATTTAATTCAAATTTTCCTTGTGTTGCTTACTTACTTACTAGCAGTATGCAGGACAATCAGAAGGCTTACAATTGATCCTACATATTTGTATTAATATGTTTGTAACAGGTGTATGGGTCAGGGTATTCCTAAACCTTCCCTTGGGTTATTATACACTGCTTTTGGTACCCGTGCAAGGGGTCCAACTCCCAGCAACTCCAGGTAGGTACAATATAATTAGACTATATTTAGGCGGGGTCCCCGCTTATGGTATGGAGGAAGGGCTTACTACTTGGTATAAGCACATAGTATTCACTCTTGATCAAATAAACTTTGGGCACCAGTGGTTCTTCAAAACAGCAGAACATTTATTGAACTGATGTTACACTTCACGACGCAAGTAGTGCAGCAGGTCATTTACACACAATTTTATTACTGTCTGATCCTTTTTTAGTCAGCTTTGTGAACTGAGCCACTTTTCCTGCCTCTGGTGCACAATCCCCATTGAAGGTAACCTTACAGCTGGTTGGACACTCCAAAGATCTCTCTACCCCTGAGTTTAACCACTTTAAACTCCAACACCTTGTTGGAGCCTTAGCTGCTCACTAACTTTCCTGAACTCATCTGTCACTCCTATAGTGACCTATTACAGTTTCTGACCTGACACTCTCTTGCTTCTATACTGATTCCTACCTCCACCTCAGACCCTAGCAGCACACATGGCAACATCCCCTTTTATAACCTCTGGGAACTACTCCCCCTCCCCTATGGGAAAGAGGACCCAGCCTGGATGGCTAACACATTCACTTGGTCATAGAAAAAACTTTACCCTTTTACATAGTGACATCTACTGGCCAGTCACAACGCTTTCACATAGGAGAAAGGAAACAGCTTCCCTTTTGTAACTGAAGACCCAATCTAGGTGTCTAAATTATGCCAAGGGGAACAAAGGACCTAAAGGTTAGCAAAACCTTTACCCTCCTACATGTTTAATAATGTTAATTAATACAAATGATTAATGTGTGTAAAGGTTCACCCTTTTATTAAAGTTATGTAATAGAATAATGCCAGAAGGGGAGATTACAGTAAATCCTCTTACTGGACTTGGCAGACATTTGGCAAGTCTAGAGAGTTATGTTTCATTTATGTTTTTATATGACAATTCCCTGTGTTGAGGAAGAATCTTTGCTTTATCACTATTTACTTCACCAGTAAGGATTTCTCTTTTACAGGTGTTATAGCTAAGAAACCACTGCCCTACATTTTTGACTTAACAAAATTTAATCTAAATGACTTTCCTATGGCTGTAGTGGTACTATTAAAGGGGCTGTTCACTTTTGAGACAATTTGCAATAGGTTTTAAATTTTTATTTGAGGTTTTTGAGTTATTTAGCATTCTATTCACCAACTCTCCAGTTCAGCAATCTGGTTGCAAGGGTCCAAATTACATTAGCAACCATGTATTTATACAATTAAGAGACTGGAATATGAATAGGAGAGGCCCAAATAAAAAGATAAGTACTACAAAGTAGCATTTACAATAAATGTGTAGCCTTACAGAGCATCTGTATTCAGATTTGTATTTGAAAGCTGGAAAGAGTTAACTGTGAACCACCCCTTTAACTCATCTCAAGGTTAGCAGATGGCATAAATTATTTCTGATTTTATATTTAAATGCTATATGGATAACAAGAATAAAAGGGTAAAACATTCCAGCCAATGTACTTGGAGTTGTCCTAATAATGCTTGCACCCAGATGTTCCATCAAGCAGATTACCATGAATAACTGCAAAAGGGACATTTGAATCCACAATAAAGTAAAAATAAGCAGTCATCCTGTCCCTGTTTCCTGCCTTTGGTGAAGAGTTATGTAAATGCTTTAACTATATTTTATAGTGCAATGCACAATGGCTTCTTCACTTATAAACAGATTCAATGAACCAACAATATCAGCAAGCTGAGTGCCAAATCCACAGTACAAAAGAAGGAGAATCCCAAAGGCATCCAAA
>CM044434.1:100896475-100913601 GCA_024363595.1 Xenopus borealis
TTATTCATATGTAAAAGTTTGTTGGGCCAACGTATTTCTTCAGTGTTTAAAAAAAAAAAATGATATACCATATAGGCAACTGAGGGCCACCCCCTTAAAGCTAACACACTAGGCACAGGCCCTTGAGTGCCTATATGGTAAATATGGCCCTGGTAGAAGCACCTATTCACAATAGAGAGCACTGCTTAAAAGAATTCAGTTGATGTACATTTATGGTAACTTTATTAATTGACCCTTTTATGGGGTCTTATAATTTTATGGATTTAAAGGTCTACCTTAATTTAAAAAAAAAAAAAGGAATTGAATTTAAAATGTGTATGTCCATGCTAGATGATTCTAGAATTATAAATGAAGTTTAAAGAAACTGTGTTGTTTCGTGGTGATAATGCTGGGGCAGCAAATTGCAGAAGTTACATGTCTCTGGATCACATGGAATAGTATCATAACCTGAGGGAAAAGAGGACCTTGTAGTTACAAGGGTGGTATTTAATCATGTGCTATTTTCCGCTGACGATGTTTAATCTTTTGTTGTCTTATTCGTCTAGACACTGGAGCTAAATGTAAACTCTTTGTTATATAGTATATACCTCATACAATGTCATCTAATTAACCCTTAACCCTTAGTGAATTCCCTGATCATCAATCTGTCTTTGTTACTGTTATTTCTCTTTTTTAGAACATTCCACAAATAGAATATTTTGTTTTATGTTAATATATGGGAGGTTGTTTTTTTTTTTGTGAGTTGGTGAGGTGGTTGTCACATCACTTCAAAGAAGCTGCACCACACATTAGTTAAATCCTCCTCTATCATCAGCGTTTTTAAACAATGTAGTCAGCACAACAGCCAAACCAGAACTTCCCACAATGCTTTGGATGCCTTTGGGATTCTCCTTCTTTTGTACTGTGGATTTGGCACTCAGCTTGCTGACATTGTTGGTTCATTGAATCTGTTTATAAGTGAAGAAGCCATTGTGCATTGCACTAAATGACGCGACGCGCGTCAAAAATGACGCGACGCGCGTCAAAAACGGCGCGCGACTCGTTTCGCGAAATGGCGAAAAATTCGCGAATTTCTCTGGAAATTCGCGAATTTTTCGGCGAAGCAAAACGCGCCCGTTTCGCCCATCACTAATCTGCAGGGCTCTGCACTCCATTTCAGAGTACAGGGACCTGAGGGTGGTCTTTTAAATAGTGCACTGCCTTTTATATCTAAGAGGGCCAAATATAGGTGGGGGTATGCCTATGTGCCTGCTCCCACTTGCCCTTGCTGGATAAAGTGTGGCTTAACTCATCATGTAAATATGAAGCACAGGTTGCAACTGGGCCTTATTCTCATCCAGCCCTGGGTCTTCAACTAGATAGCAATAGTCAAAACTAAACATACAGTATATAATGTAAATACTATACACTGTTCCTTTACAATAAATTCATAAAAACATACTTGCAGAATATTGACACTACCTATTCACTGGCATATACTGTACGCATAAGAGAGTTTATAGTTGGAGAAAGCAATAAGGAAAAAATGGAAAAGGACTGAGCTAAAAAAATTACTGACCCTAGGGTAAGAATACAGAAATAGCCAGATTATTGTATTCAGTATTTAAAGCCTCCATCCCCAGTGCTGCAGGGCTGGAAGAAAGCGCAAGTGGCTCTGAGTTTGAAGAAAAGAGTGAAAAAAGAAATGAACCTGGTAGTTGTAGACCCCTGAGTTTTGCTTCAATAGTGGGGAAATGTTTGAAATTTTAATAAGGGTTATTATTCAGCATGATATTGTTTATAAAAATTCATAAGACTGTATGGTTTCAGGAAAAAATCATATTATCTGTCAGGGCGATAGCATAAATGTATATTAAGTGCAGTACAGTATATCGTACATTTACATTTCATAAACATATCAATGAGGTTACACACATGAAATTGAAAACCCTATAAACAGATTTTCAGAATGAGCCAAGATTGCAGTGAAATTTTCAAATGTGGCAGTGTAAAGTATCACTGGCAAAACAGAAAAACATGGAGGCATGGGGAAATACTGAATTTGCTTGATGACATTCTGTCATTAATGCAGTACCCAACCTAACAATGAAACTTAGTTAAGTTGACTGTACTAGTGGACTTGCTGAGAAATCTTTGAAGACTTTTCACTACTCATCCGAGCAGCTTCTTCAGTTCAACTGACTGGCATGGGAAGTTCTCTGCATTGTTTTTTTAGAATTACTTATATTAGATTTACCATGACCTGGATGAATGAAAATCTTCATAGTCATGTTGACTGTACTTGTTTTTCTTAGCAAAAATCTGGTCCACTCAATGTGAAATTCATCTAATGAAGCTATGTAAGTATCTTGTACTTGATGATAGACTTAAGGAAATTAAGGGGAAAATGCTATTTTGTCAGAGGTAAAAAAAACCTTGTTTTTTCAGAATGGATTAAAGACTGATGGCGTTTAAAGTCCGATGAAAAAAGTACTCCAACTCAGACCTGCATGTAAAAGCCAATGGCACATTTTTTTCACTATTTTCTGAAACCCACTTGGACCAAATCCACACAGACTTTACCTCTATTTATCAAATACAGTTTTACGAAAATTTCTTGTGAGGAAAAAGACTTGGTAAAATCATTAAATATCAGAACCGTGCACTGTTTTGGACTTAGTGCCTGAAACCTCCAACTTTTTCAGATTTGACCCTGAAAATGACTAAATCTTCGAATTATTGAACAAAACCCAGCGTAGATTAGGGTATCTTCAAAATGACAATTGGACACCTGCTATTGACTTCTACTTAATCTCAGTAAGTTTGAGTTGGAGTATTTTTTATCTGGACTTTATTGATACCATTGGGGTTCAATAAATCTTGAAAAAAAATTTTTTTCCTTAAAAAGCAGAAGACCATAAAAATCTGACTTTAATAAATAACCCCCTAAACTTAAATTCTCAACAGCTGCTAGAGCAAACTGAGCATGTGTCACTGGTACACCAAAATTTATAGGGGAAAATTCACTAACCTGTGAAGTTGCTCTAGAGAGGGCTTCGCTAGCGTTCGCTGCATTTCACCGGGCGTAGTTTCGCCAGCGCTACTCAAATTCACGAAAATGCAAATTTGTGCTCAGGGCGGTGAACATTAGTGAAGTTGCACTACCGTTACTTCGCCAGGCAAAGCGCAAAGTTAGCGATGCCTAATTTGCATACGGCGCAAAGTTGAAAGTATAATAGAAGTATATGTTACAGCCACTACATTACACTACACAAGCCCAGGAAACCTTTAATAAATAAAATAAAGTTGTCCTATTGCCCTAAACATGTGCCCACTGTATAGTTGAGGTGCCATATGTTAGGAAATGTAGGGGGGGGAGGAGGGTAACCCCCCAAAAAATAAGGCTATTTTTCAGACTATGACCCTTATATAAGTAAAAGACACCAGGGTTTTTTTTTTTTAAAACTCCTATCTATTGTATTGAACTTCGCCAGGTCTGACCTGGCGAAGTAAAGTCTAGCGCAAGAGGTAACATTCAGTAAAATGGTCATCTTAGTGAATTAGCAGTTATGTTCCTTCGTCAGTGCGCAACTTCGCCTGGTGGAAGGGTGCGAAGTTGCGCTAGTCTATCTACTTCGCTAGCGAATTTTCGCCAGGGACACTGTTAGTAAATTGGCGAGTTGCGAAATGACGTCATGCTGGCATATTTGCGCTAGCATTAGACGCTTCGCACTTTAGTGAATTTGCCCCATAATGAGAAACCACTGTGACGATTGAAGGCCTGGATCATTACTATTATAGAGTTGCTGAATATAGGCTGGTTCAATAAGTTCAGTATAAAATATAGCCTTTCTAGTCATTTTAGGGTTTAGTTCTTTAACAGGTGGCAGGTCTTTGTATCTTTGTAACTGTGAATATTTTTTCTTCCTGGTTGTACTATTGCCGAACTGTAAAAATGTACAGCACAAAACTACAAATACATAACTGTACTATATACAGATACACATACATTATATACATACTAGTATCAAGAAAGAAAGAAAGAAAGAAAGAAAGAAAGAAAGAAAGAAAGAAAGAAAGAAAGAAAGAAAGCTCTCACCTGTTGCAAACACAACATTCTTTGATACCAGCTTATGATCCATTATGGAAAACTGTGGAAGTTCAATCCTTTCTACACCAGTTACAGCATTATCTCCTCCTAGCCAGTAAAATTTAATGTCGTCTGTTGTGTAACCATCTAAAATAACAAAACAGCATAAAAACCCTTTATGCATTGCTTAAGTTAAACAAATATGTAAGAACTGTGTAGACACATTACCAGTTCAAATAAATTTAAATATTTATAGGAGTAATCATTATATAATGCTATTTTACTTTTTATACTGGTTTTGCCATGACCACACTCTGTTTTTTCTCTGTATTAAATTAACCATCCTGTGGATTGAGAAGGGGTTATACTATAAATGAGAAGGGAAATATGAAGACAAAACAAAATATCTATTCTAATGTAATGTAAATATGAACTTATTAATAGCGCCTATATTTATGTCCTATATATGAACACGCTTTACAAAGCACCTTACTGTTATTCACGTATTCATGAACATTAAATTTGGAATATTCGTATTAATAGGTACAACAGCATAGTGATGCTAGACACAAGAACCATACTCTATGTTTTTTTGGCCTATAATGTCCTACAACAACACTAAGGGGCAGAAGTGATTTTTCGAATAAAATTCAAATTTTTCAACATCAAATTTCGAAGTAATTTTGGGCTACTTCCACTATCAAATTTGTTTACAATTGAATTTGTTTACAATTGAAAAAATTTGAAAATTAGAAATGTGAAGTAATGGCCCTTTAAAAAATTTTGAATTTGATCCAGACTAGATAATTTATATAGTGTAATTAATGTTAATTTTGCTTGACTAATGTGATAAAATATGATTTTGAATATTTTTTTGGGGTGGTGGGTCCACTTTAAAGCTGCCAAATTGGCATTTTAGCCTTTGGGGGACCTCCTAGAAGCTTTCCTGTTTCTAAATCCTGGAAAATTCAGTATTTTTAAAAAAAAATCATTCAAATTGTTTGAATCGAACCCTATGATTGTTCATTTCAATTTAACTCGAATTAATCAACATTCATTTTTCTTACCTTGACAAATCATTGTTAGATTTCCATAAACCAAACATATGATCATTCATGTCAAACGATTTTAATTTGATTGAAAATGACCGTTATCGATCGAAATTTGTCATTTTCGATCCCCCAAAAAAATTTGATGGTCAAATTTCGATTTTTTTAACTCAAATTGATCAACATTCATATTTGAGTTCTTACCTTGACAAATCATTGTTAGATTTCCATAAATATCTAATATTAAGATTTATGCATCATAAATAAAGATAAACAGAAATAAAAATGATCTAAAAGCTGGCAAATTAATTGAAGTTGTATTTTCATAATGCAAGCTATTATTTGATCAAATCAAAACTTGGCTTATTTTACATGATTTAAGCAATTTAGTCTTCAAGTGTTTTCATAAATAAGCACACATTCAAGCTTTTGCTTTTCAGAAAAATTCAAACACTGAAATTTGGATTTTGATAAATCTTGACTCTACGGGGTCAAAAAGTTGTAACAAAATCATGCATTCATTAGAATCATGCAATCATGCAACTTTTTTGAATTATTGCCCTGAAAATGCAACCTGACTTGAATTTATTGAAAACAAGCATCAAACAGCCCAAAACGATTGAGAAACCTGAGGATAAAAAAATGTTCCAGATTCAGATTTTTAACCCCTTCAGAGCATAATAAATCTAAAAAATATATATTTTTCCCCTTTAAAAACTCAACCAGAAAAATTTGAGGTTTCATAAATAGGCCATTATTAAACAGGATAAAACGTGAATCTCACTATATTTTTAGAAATACATAAATACAAAAAGACTCTGAACACATCTAAAGATCATATTTAAGTTAATTAAGTTGCTATAACATGCAAATCAGTCGGTAATGCCTTGTAAAGTTGTATTTGAAGTATAATTTGTATAGATATTTGCTTTTTAAAGATTTTATAAACTTTCCTTTAGCAACATCAAACCAATTATTGGAAATCTCTCCCACAAGCACATTTTATATTATCCATCATTCTGGCTGACCTTATTTATGGCTTAATTAACTACCAAATTAAGTCCCAGCAATCCCAATCAGTTATTTTGCAAATATTCAAACAAATATAGAGATCATGAGCAATGCCAATAAGTGGCACTAACTGTAGGTGAAATGCACCTAACAGGAAATGACCCAAGGAGAAAACACTAATTTCCATTTGAAAGGGCCCCACTAATCATAATTCGTTTTTCAGTGGTATTTCTGTCCAAGCACAAACACAGTAATTTGCTTCTCTAACCTATAGTTTTAAAACTTCCAATGTTTTCATACCCCAGTACTAAACTTCATTGTTTCACAAACTACATATATGTATGTATGTACAGTATTTTGCTATGCTGTATGTGTTCTATTAAGAGTCTCCTGATACATATAACACAATGTTCATGGTAAGCCGAAATCATTCAGACCTCAAAATTCAAATTTTGAATTGAATGTTTAACTTTTTTATTTAAAGGAGAATTCAACCTGTTAGGAAAAAACCCATACCCCCCACCCCATGTATACCCCCTCCCTCCTCCCCCAAGCCTAATTGCCCCCCCTCCCCGGGGAAATGCTCCAAACTTTTTACTTACCACTCATCGCATATTCTGTCCTCGGGGTTCATAGGCACCATCTTCTTTCTTCGTCAATCTTCTGAAGCAGAGCACAGATTCAGTTCATGCACAGTTGTAGAAATTTTTCAGTCCTGTACAACTGCACAAGCGCTGAAAGTCACAAAACATTTTCTCCACTTTCAGCACATGTGCAGTTGTTCGGGACCGAAAAATTTCTCCAACTACTCATGCGCAGAAAATGCACGGTCTCCTTCCGATGTTTGGTGAAAAAAGAAGATGGCACCCGTGAAACCCTGAAGACAGAATATGCACCGAGGGTTAAGTAAAAAGTTCAGGGTATTTCCCGGGGGGGGGGCAATTAAGCAGAGGGGAGGGGGGTCTATGTGGGGTGGTGGTACGGGTTTTTCTCCTAACAGGTTGAATTATATATATGCGCATCTGCACATCTTGAATATGCATATATCTGTATGTGCATATACAGTACGTGCATTCACAAGGAGATGTGGAGGACGACACGGAAGGGGAGGACAACATGGAAGGGGAGGACAACACAGAAAGGGACTGGAGATGCTGATGCAGAAGGGAACACACAGAGAGGGGATGCATATGGGGGGAGATGAGCGGAAGCGGCCTAGGGGCGCCCCGTTTGTAAATCCGGGCCTGTGGCATTTGGAAAGGTGCAGTTTGAGTCCTGCAGAATCAATGCAGGAGCATTGAATTGGGCTTACTCTGATACAAAGACACCCTTTCCTTGTCTCTGTTTCACAAGCTGCCTACTATGCAGCATATGTGTGTAAAAGAGGGTATGTGTTTGCAATATTTTAGTATTCTCATGCATTTGTGAGATATAACATTTCGAGATATGCCTGAAAAACAATCAAGTAAGCTTGCCAGATATAATAAGGAGTTGGGCTATGGAGCAACATACTTTTGAAGTTCTTTTGGGCCCTTTTTTTCAGGTTCAGGTGCTGCTGAGATTTATGGCTAAACAACAGCTAAAGCATCAGCGATCAACATCTGGAGGGCAGTGCTTAATGCTTTCTTGTAATGATTGTTGTGGGTGACCCTCCTGCTGTTGTTGCACTGAAGTTCTCAGAATACCTTGATAACCTTTAAAGGGCAAGTCAACCTCAAAATAAAAAGTTGCCTAATTAATAATACTAACATTATCCTAAGAACCTTTGCAATATGCATTCATTAATTTTTTTCTATGGTTTGTAAGTTGTATAGGCATTTCTGATCAAAGCAGTGTTTGTCTGTCCCTTTCTATTCTCTGCCCTGATGTCTACAACTGTTGATACAATGTAAGACAAGGCAGATGAATAACAGACCTGTCTTTGCTGGAGAACCAAGACTGTTGAAACATTGTTTAACTGGGAGTTGCTGCTTTCAATATCAACTGTTTTACAAATAACTTAAATAAAAGCACTGAAACTGTGTAATAAATGTATATTGGAAAGTTAAGCTTTCAGGCATATCTAAGAGGGTAAAGCTGCCTTCTTCCCAACTCTATTCCAAGTTAGCCAGTGCTTCAATGTTCTATTCCAAATTAGCCAATGCTCCAGCACCCCCCAAGGTGGTCAGACCCCCATTTTGGCAATTGCTGATATAGGCTTTTGTATCTGAATGAAATCTTAAATCATTTAAAAATCGCAAAAAAATAAAATACTTTTCATTCAGCAGCTCTCAAGTTCAGTCCTACTGATCAAAGCAGCAAGGCAATGGTTTAGATATAAGCATGGACAATACATAGGAAATTACATTTATAGAAGGATAATCTTTAAAAATGTATAGCAACAATAAGAATGTTGCACTTGGGAAAGTGACTGTCACGGTCTTCACCCTAAACCAGAACAGATGCCAAGCTCCCTAGTCTCGGCTCGGCTTCACCAGTTAGTGTGACCGCCTTTGGCTTCGGGAGGAGCCCTCAGCTACTCAGATGCCACCTGGAATAATCGAGAGGAACAAAGCGAGGAGTTCTAGCAAGCAAAGGGGCTCGACAGTTGTAATAGTCAGTAAGGCCAAAGGTCACCGTACAATAGGAAGAGGCGAATTCGTAGTTAGGCAGGCTGGGTCGAGGCTGGCGGTTAGGAAGGATCATCAGGCAGGCAAGGGTCAAAACCGGGTAATCAATCAAATGGGATGAGACAGGATTGGAGTCAAATAACAGGCAGGAGTCAAACCAGGAAGTCAATCGAAGGGTTAAGCAGAATCAAGTCGGTTTCAGGCAAGGGTCAGGTTTTCAGAGATCAGAGTAGTCAAAATAGCCAGGCAGGGTCAAAACAGGTAATCAGGAACAAACTGAAGCTTTACAGCACAAAGCAAAGGCACCAGGAGCAAATCCTATCACGGGAAATCACAAAAAACACAGAGCCCCTTTAAATATTTAAACTTTCGCGCGCGCACTAGTAGAGCCGTCATTAGGAAGAAGAGGAGCGGCAGGGTGGGCGTCCCGCCGCACCACTAGACCACCAGGGTGAGTTTTTATTACATTGACCCCTCCCCCCCAACAACTAGACAGCATTTTAAATTTATCTTAGAAGCAGAGAATGACAGGTTTTAACTCTTTGTTGTTTTCTCCTTTCAGAGGACACTCTTGCACCTGCTAACATAGTGTTTTTATGAAAAGCTTATTTACTATGACAGCAAAAATTACAAAACATTGGGATTTGACTAATCTACAATGCAGTCTTTACAGCAGAATTCCAGCATAATAGCAGGTACTTGTAAAATAGAAAGAGTACCACAACTTGCTAGTGATAATACAAAAATATGATTGTGAGTGTAATTGTGTTTGTTTCATGAATATCTGCAAACCTGTTATCCAGAAAGCTCAGAATTATGGAATGCCGATCTCTCATAGAATCCATTTTATCCAAATTATCCAATTTTTTTTCCTGTTATAATAAAACAGTACCTTGTACTTCATCAAAACTAAGAAATAATTCATCTTCATTTGAAGTAAAACCAGGCTATTGTGTCTATTTTATGTTCTTTTTAATAGGCTTAAGGTAAATTATGGAAAGATCCATTATCTGGGAAAACCCCTGGTGCCAAGCATTTTGGATAACAGGTCCCGTACCTATATCAGTGTCATAAACAGTATTAGTAGATGTCATTCCTATCTAGGGTTAACAAGACCATCTATTTAAAGTAAAGTATCACAATTCTTGAAAAAAGGATGACTATACACACAAAATTGCTTGCTCATACACAGATGAGTTCACAATGATAATAAGAGGGTTTTCCGTGTGCCCTGGGGAGGATTAGCAAAATGGGCGCTGATGCATACCATATTAAACCACAGTAAAAGTAAATAGCTTCTCACTGTTTTCCCTATTCAAACAGAATCTGATTAAAATGTGAACATTAGTTCTTTTGCATTAACCAAAGCATCCAAGCAATGGCTAATCAGTGGGGCGACAGACAGTGCTGTCTAATTCAGTCTAATTCAGTGATCTCTGATCACTACATAATGCAAAGGAGAAATTAAACATTCTTTTAAAGGTTCATTTAATATTAATAATGTATGCCACAGTTATGTAGTACTGCATAAAAATGCTTCTAGACATTTGAATTCTACTTACAGCTTTCTATCTCAAGAGTGCAATTCTGCTCATCCAGTGGGTACCTCCTCAAGTCCATCATGCACGCAGCTGTTGTTGTTATTCTGATGTAAACAAACAAAACACAAACCATTAAGTCACATGCAACTGAAACAAATGAATGCAGAATTTATAGTTAAAAATAAATGAAGGCTGAAACTAGGCCTGTTTAGTATCTTTACTTTAGATGGAGAAACAGTTCCTAAATGCTGATAAATAGGGCAATGCATCATGAGTGAAGACAAAATACTATTTATGGTTTATACACAATTCCAGATGAGAGAGAAAATGACATGGAAATCAGAGAACAGACTAAACAGGTCAGATGCATGTAATCAATTGTATGTGTTTTACACATATATATGGCCCACCCACCAGTCATTACAAGGCCTATTAACTAAAATTTTAGCTTTCTATTCTTTTTACAAATTGAATCTTTAATCTAAAAAATAGTTTTTTTAAATTTATCCAAAACTCTAAAAGTTTGAGATTTATTTAGTTTAAAGACCACACAAAAACTAATACACAACTCAACAAGTAAAAGTAGTGGAGATCCCCTAGAAGTCAATTGGAATTGCACTGATCCTATTGAACCTTCCTTTTAGCCTTTTGAGATGTTTTCGGATTTTTTTTTTGCAACTGTCCAAGTTTATGTAGAGCTTTGTTCAGTTTTTATCTCATTCGTACTTCTTTTAATCTTTTAATAACTTTCCTGGCATTTATGATTTTAGAGAAAATGAAAGTAATCATGGTTTACTAAAAAAACCACTAAACTTCAACCTTTAATAAATGGGCCTCTCAATTAAGTATAGCCCTGCACTCTATGACTATTATCTATGAAAGGTCGAATTTTAGTTCCTAAAGTGTGGTGTGAAGGTAGGAGGCTTGGCCTGAATACCAGTTAAGATGAAAACTGAAGGGAGTGGCCATTTAATTTTGAGGATACCCTTGTCTGAAGATCAGTTAAAGTGATACTGACACTAAAAAATGAATTTTAACATATGAATGTACATTAATTGTTACCTATAGGTCATGTTGATCATTTTTTGCTGAAAGGTTTGTTTTTGTATATAACTGTTAGCTGAAATTTCTAAGCCTGACTCTCTGACACTGACTTTGCCAACCTGACTGTCCCATCTCTGTTAGTTACAGTTTCTAATGATAACAGATGCCGGGTGCACAAATATGGCAGCCCCCTCATACAGGAACATGGGGGATCAGACAGGTAATGGAAAAGCATCATGCAAATACCTTATGGCAAAGTTAGAAGTAGCTTTTCAAAGCCAGTTATTATAATAGAGGTAAAAAAGAGTTTGACTTCAGGTGTCAGAATCTCTTTAAGATGAATACTGTATGTATTTTCTGTCCTGGACATACTTGAAGTTATAACTGATACACTAACAAAGGGGCTACTGACCAAAGGTTGGAAATTCAAGTTGGGCTTCCACTGAAAAAGCTTTACAACCACTGGCTTACAGGAACAAATGTGGTAGTTGTACACTACTATATGTTCCAGTTAGCAGGTACCATTTTCTATCAAATGAGCTGCAATTGAATTATACCTTCAAGTCAATGCCCTGCGGATGGGACTAATTCAACATGACTAATGGTGTTTTTGTTGGAGATGTGCATCATCCACAATTTGATTCACAAAGATTTGTCAATTGAATCACACATATCATATTGATCCAGCTCAAACAGTACGTTAATTTATCTACTGATCACAAATCTTTAAAAACAAGTAGTGATTCAATTATCGAATCATGAATCACTATTTTCTCTACCAAATGATTTATTGGAACAATTTTAATCCCATTTTGGGGTTATTTTCCACTGGCAACTGAAAATAACTGATGGGAAATGGCATTTTAATACTTGTAAGTCACATTACCTCCTAAAAAATTTTAAATGTGTAAAACTACTTAGATGAACTTCCAACTAATAATATCATATTGAATCCACAAAGTACTTAATTAGAAACCAGAATATAAATTCAATTGGATTTGCTTTTTTTAAAGCACAGACAACTGCTCTGTAAGTACCAATGAAATTAAAATAGTCGTAAATATCAAAATGGAATTGAGATTTTAGATAAACATATTATGTCAGTAAATGGCAACCATAAACAATGTGTTTTTCCTAATCTGAAATTTCATCACAATTGTGAATCCTTTATAAATAAGCAGAAATTATCCAAGATGGTCGACAATAGATATTTGGTCTGTTTTCAACAAGCAAGGGCTGACAATTCAACCAAAAATGTTCCTTCTTCAAGCATAAGTTATGCAATTATTCATACATACAGGTATAGGATTTGTTATCTTGAAATCATTATCCAGAAAGCTCCAAATTACAGGAAGGTCATTTTCCATAGACTCCATTGTAATCAAATAATTCAGAATTTTAAAACATATTTTCTTTTTTCTCTGTGTTACAAGTACCTTGTACAGGTATAGGGTCTGTTATGTGCTATACAGGAAGTGCCAAATTATGCAAAAAAGATACTCCTGGAGAACCATAAAATCAGTGTGCTGTGTTTATTGGCTTTTCATGCACGACATGTTTCGAGTCACATGACTCTTCCTCAGGTGCTGAAATTATGCAAAGGAAGTCTCCCATAGACTCTATTTTATCCAAATAATCCAAACTTTAAAAAAAAAAAATTATTTACCTTTATCTCTGTAATAAAAAAAAACAAACTAATCAGAAGCAAAATCAGCCTATTGGGTTTATTTGATGTTTACGTGATCTTCTAGTACGATTAAGCAATGAAGATCCAAATTCTGGAAAGTTCTGTTATCCTGAACATCCCAGGTCCAGAGCATTCTGGATAACAGGTCCAATACCTGTATTTGATCCCAACAGATATATAATTAATCCTTATTGGTGGGAGAACAATCCTATTGGGTTTTTTCAATGTTTAAATGATTTTGAGCAGTCTGAAGGTATAGAGATCCAAATTATATAAAAACCCTTTATCAAGAAATCCCCAGGTCCTGAGCATTCTGCATAACAGGCCCCATACATTGGTAACTCCGTGGTGGTGTTTGGCCTTTCTGCAGTAGGAGACTCTAGGTCAAGTGGGAAATTTAATGCCAGCTGCATTTGTCCTTTTTTCATCCAGTTGTACTGTCTGCTATTTATCATACTGATATGGTAACTTAATGGTTAAGGGCCTGCACAGCTCTATGCTGGTCCTCCCAGGGGTCATTAAAACTTGCTATTAAAAGTGTCATGCTCCTGCCCCATCTATTGCATCTTGAGGGTGACATAATACTAGTACTAGTGTTAGGGGGTTATGTTATAAAAGGCACTAAGTTTGCCCAGAGTCAGTAACCCATGGCGACCATTTAAATGAAAGCATTTAGTGGTCACCTGTTTAAAAGCAAAAATCTAACTGGATGCTATGAGTCAATGCACCAGGCAACTTAGTACATTTTATTATCTATGGGGTTAGTATGTCTTTATAATACTGCTTCCTAACCTTGGATCTACAAGTGCTTCTAGAATACAACTGTACAACTGGTATTAATTAATTAGATAGGCTGTGCAAAATAAAAAATGTTTATGATATAGTTAGACAATAATGTAATGTGTAGAAAGGCTGGAGTGACTGGGTTTAACAGAACACTACCTAATGATTTTCAGCTCTTTAACTCAGAATTAGTCAACAACTTTAAGGAGGGACCACATGGGACATTACTGTTCAGTGAGTTTGCAATTGATCCTTAGCATTTAGGTCAGATTCAAACCCAAAAAGTTGTACCTCTCCCTCAAGTCACTGATTGGTTACTGACTGGTAACAATCAGTGAAAACCAATAGAGTTGCAGCGTAGGCTTTTATGTTAGACATCCAGTCATTCCAGCCTTTATAAACATTTTCAACCCAGAAACTCCTAGAACTGAATGTTAAATTTCAATCAACAAATATCTAGGGTTGATGATCCCTCCCAAAACCAAACAAATATCAAATATCAACTACAATCCCCTCCTAGCCTCTTTAAGTAAAAACAACCAAACATGGCACAAGTTGCCAATCTTATGGTAAGGACGAACATACTCCATTCCCAAACTCTTATATTTATTCAGAGCTCTGCCTGTACCTCCACCAAAAAAGACTGATATAAACTACAGCAACAAATGTTAGATTTCATATGAGACATATAATAAATAAACAGGTATGCTACCAATCCACCACGAGTGGGGGTTAGCTTTCCCGCACTTAGAAAGTTACAGGAAGGTAGTTATTTTAGCCCAAATATTTAAGTGGCACTTTTCCAACAGCAATAACAGATGGGTGGAACTTGAAAACCAATTAACTGCCCCTCACAAAGCTGCAGATTTGCTATAGCTAAAACATAAACACATGCCAAAAAAAAGGTTTGAAGTGAAAATTCAAATCAAATTCGAATTTATTTTGGACTTATTCGACTATCGAATAGCCCAAAATTCGATTCAAATTTGCCAAATTCGAAAATTTGAATTCCAATACCAACCACTTGGGTGTTGCTCTTGATGTTCTCAAAGCAGGTGCTTATTTTTGAAATACAGGTTTGGAAGTAAGTTTTAATTGCATAAAAACTAAGTATAGTGCCAAGCAGAGATTTTGGTAGGCTGCTAGTCCACAGAGGGGCTACCAATAGTTAATCACAGCACTTATTTGGCACCCTAAGAAACTTTTTCATTCTTGTGTTGCTCCCCAACCCTTTTTACATTTGAATATTGCTCACGAGTAAAAAAGGTTGAGGATCCCTGTACTAAGGGTTGAAGTGAAAATTTTAAATATAAAAAAAGGAGTATGCCACTATTATTACAGACTTTGTATTTGGTAAATCTTGCATCAATTTTCCCTTTCCCACATAATTTACTTATGTGAGCTCTTGGTGTGACTGAGGATGTGGCCACTCTGCTGACTTTAGAAACCTTCTCTTCACTTCTTATGCTTGTTAGCACTTTGAGCTGCTGGTTTGTGAGTTCAGCTGCTTGACAATGTAAGAGCCTGGTCCTCTTTCTTGCACTTTTTGTTCATTACATCCAATTACAACTCTGTCTCTTATTAATGAATCGATTAGCTAACCAAAGTTACATGTTCTGCTTTTCAGCTCGAGGTGTGCTATGTATTCCTCTATACTTTCAATTGGAGACTGCAGAAAGAAAGAAATTGATACAAGCTTGATATTCATACAATACTCATGCATGCTTATGTGAGTCTGAAAACTTAGAATTGCTCTAAATGTACATTGGAGTCTGTATAATCCTATAATGAACAACAGATTTCATAAGGTTTGCACTGATGGGGGGGTTTCGTGTTCCAAAAGTTACCTAGAGGACATTTACTAGATTGCTGTTTAAAAAAATTCTTATGGATCTGTTGGTGGAAAGAGGGAGGCCTATTGGCAGTTATCTACACTGTAAACTGTTGTACTTAAATGACCAAGTATGGTATTATCCAAAGTTGATTCATGGTCAATCAAATACTATAGGGCACTGGGTGTGCTCCCATATGTTAAACTGCAGTCAGGGTGAGTAAAAAAGTTTCATTGAGCAAAACTAAAAATAAACCTAATGCTTAGCAGAGCATTTGTGCCAATATTGCTGAACTTAAGGTGGCCATACACGGGCCGATAAAAGCTGCCGACAGACAGAGTCATCAGTTTATCGGCCCATTAGTGGGGCCCTCTGACGGGCTTCCCCGATCGATATCTGGACGAAAGTCTGCCAGATGTCGATCGGGCAGGATTGAAAATCCCGTAGGATCGCGGCCGCATCTGTGCGTTGATGCGATCTGACCGCCCATATCCACGTCATTCTGATCTGATCTTTGAGCCATAGGGCCCACGATCGGATCAGCCCAATAATGCCCACCTCAAGGTGGGCATATCAGAGAGAGATCCGCTCGTTTGTCGACATCTGCCAAACGAGCGGATCTCTCAGTGTATTGCCACCTTTATCCATAAGCCATAGCTTGTGATAAATAAAATATATATGGCTAATAAAGCATGATAAAGCAGCCTTCATTTTAAAATGTGCGCTGTTCCTATTATACTGTAGTTTCGTCTAGATTTCTGGAAATCTTGACACTATTAGTACACCATTGCATACATGTGTGGGAGAACACATTAAATTTAAGGTATCTGTGGTATTGTTGCCTTATATAAGGAGCTGAATAAAGCCACATTTATGATCAAATAACCCTAGATATTGCCAAAGAAGGCCCTCCATTCATCATATTTCTTTACATGACATGAGCATCTAGCTTTCAGCCTTTATACTTTGAACAAGTGCTTTCTTTAAGCCTTTAAGTCAAATATTAATGTAATTTTCAGGGTACTTTTATGGCGCAATACTTTTAAGGATATTTATTACTTTCAATTACTGTATAAACTTGCCATCTAGAAACAGTTGAATAACAATTTAAATAAGATGAATCATCACAGCATTCACAAATCTGCACAAGCAGGCACACGAGAATCATTTGGTTTCATTTTCTTCTGTCTATAAATAAAGCTGAATTGGCATTTGCACGAAATTACACAGAAGATCTTGTATAGTGGATATCTCCACAGCAATCTCCACAGCAATCTCTGTTATGTTGGATACATTCAATTATAGTAAATTGCATTTAGGGAACAGCTGAAACATTTTACTGAAATTTGCTGAATATAATCTGCAATGCCTTTAGTAAAATACTAGATTTTTTTGTAAAATACTAGATTTTTTGATCCTTTATCTCTAATACAGAAAGCGGGTGTGGGAGCTGCTTAGCAAGTGCTGCATGTTATCTAAGTGTTGCATGTGAATTAAGTGT
>CM044434.1:100922107-100966812 GCA_024363595.1 Xenopus borealis
TATGTCTGTCCAAAAAATCATCCAAGCCCATTTTAAAAGCATCAACAGAATCAGCCATCATATTTGGAGGTTCATTATTCCATTTAATTTAATACAACAACAGAGTTTGCCAATGTGACAGGCTGCTCTTGTGTACAGATTGAACCAATATCCACCTCCATGTAGTTTTTAACAGAATTAATTTGGACTGGTAAATTAATTTTAATGGGATTGTTCATAATGGATGCATTTAACTGATGAATTGCTAATGAAGTTCTAGGTCTACTGAATGTCAACTTAATTTCCTATGAATTAGTTAATGAATTTCTAAATGCAAGTTGAATTGATTTTATATAAAACATATGCACTTTACAATTTATTAGAAATAATGAATGTGAAAATTTAGTATGTAAATTAATTAAGTGATCATTGTAAATTCATTTTTAACAATTGAATAATCAATGAACTGGGTGATCTCAATTTAAATAAATAAAGATAACAATTTTGAAGTAAAATCACAGAGTGCGGACTATGAGATACTTCTGTCCATTGAAATTTCTCCCACACCACCCAATAATGTGGGTAGTGTAAATCTTCAAATATATTACTATACTGCACCCCCATTTGTTTCAATTCTGCTGCATATGGGAATGTCTCACAAGTTTAACACACTAGTGATTTCCTTCTTCTGTATACAGGAATGGAAATGTCTCACACAAGTGATTTTAGATCTATGTACAGCTGATCACTGCATACAGGAGAAGTTTAAAATAAATGAATATAATTTTATCTTCAAACATACATCTCTTCAAGAAATGTTCATGCAGGTCTCCCACCATGTGCACACCAGGCTAAAGCATTTGACATGATTCAGTGCTTTATTCATTACATAATATCCACAACTTTGCTCTTCCACACCAGAGTAAAAGTCAAAGAGTTTCAACTCATTACAAAAAGACATTTTCTAAAAGGGCATCTCAGCAAATATCTTCTGCCACTTTTCCCCTTTCTTTTTAATGACTCACCATATCAAGGAGCCATTTCCAAGTTTCCAGTTTGCATGACTTATACCAGTGGCAGCATACTTCAAGGCATATTTATCATGTCAGATTTTTTGCTAAGGTAATGGCTTCCACTTGATTAAACAAACTACTATTCTACCAATCTCTTGTGTTTGTACACTGGAACAATTAATCCAACATTGAAAAGATCTGTCAGAAACCTTAATCTCAATTTGCCTTTAGTATTATAGATTCAGAGTGTGTTAGGCACTGTTGCTGAGCTCTGACTCTCCATAGAACAGCATGGTGTGTGATCAAAGCAGTTGAATACATGTGGATGAACTGACATGCATCTGCATTGATAAATGTGTCAATGTGTTAAACAGCTTGACTGTCTAGAAAAAAATCCTTAATTTTTGCTTTACATGCCCTACAGTTCCTAAGATATGTGCAAAATTACTTAAACCCTTGACTTTAGGCACTGGACCTGAATTAAATGAACAGGAGAAAGGTAAGCAGAAATCCAAGGAGTTGGTTGTCAGCCACAGTTCACAGTGACCCTGCCTTAGGCATCCAATTGTCTGGAATTGCTCCTGCCCTACCCATTTCACAACTGGAAAGCAATAAATCAGGGTTTGCTGTGCAATGCAGCAGCCATAGACACATCCAGCTCATTATGTATAAGAATGCACTAATCGCATTTCCTTGTTATTAAGCTATGGTATTGGTGCCTAATGCTCTGTAATAAATAAAAGTTGTCTTCTGTCAATCATAGCTGAAATTGTAATGCTAGTAATGCTTCTGAAAACATGTATATTTTAATGAACTTTTTGGCCTGCATGCCCTTTCAACTAATTTGAATGAAAGAAATATTCAGTGCATTTAACTGAAAATTCCAGCCTAGCAAGAGCCTATCATTCACAGTATAATGCAGGATTATCGTTTACTTATTAAGCAGCAAATTATTTAGAAGAGCTCTGCATTTGGCAAGTAACAATTTTACTCAAAAGTTAAAATATAGTATAAAAAAACAAGTGGTGAAAGAATTTTTTCTTAGCCCACTGTCCTTTTGTAACATCACATCTCTGACAGCATAAGGGTGCAAACCTCAAAATAACGATGGTCACACCATAAAGTAATAATCATAGTTGTTTACAGATGCACAGAAGCATAAGTAATTCTCTGCATAACTGAAGTATTATCAGAACAGTATCATTATATTATAGTTACACAGGTATAGTTATTTTAATTTAAAAAAAATCTAAAGTCCAACCTCTCAGAATTGTTTTGTTGCATAGCAAAAATCCTTACCCCAAAAAGTTGAGGTTTAGACCAGTGTTGAAAGTATTGGCAAAGTGGCAGTATCCTATATGGAAACTATAGTTTTGCACAATTTAGTATTATAAGCAAAAATTAGAAACAGTATTTACAATTCCTAGATTTCCCACCTCCAGATCATAACAAACAAGTTAAAAAGCTAAAAAGTTAAAAAGCTGTGGTACTCTATTAACAAGGCTGGTCCATTTAGACCAGAAGGGATACTTTTCTTTGTAATCTATCATTAAAGGACAAGGAAAGTGTAAAATAGAATAAGGCTAGAAATGCTGTGTTTTGTATACTAAACATAAACATGAACTTACTGCACCACAAGCCTAATCAAACAAATCATTTATGATTTCAAAGTTGGCCACAGGGGGCTGTCATCTTGTAACTTTGTTACTAGACTACATACACATGCTCAGTGTGGTCTGGGCTTCTTAGGGATCGTCATAAATGATCAAAAAACAAAGCTGCTTGAGTTCTGCACGACTGGTAAGTAAGGTGGGGGCTCCCCCTGCTGTTCATAAGTATGATTGTTTCCCTGCCAGAAGTTAGGGATTGTCTGACAATTCCTATCCACAGCACTAAATGAAGGGAGAATTTCACTGCATACAGTCAGGTGTCATAAAAATGGTACACATTTTTTAATTAAAATATATTGGAGATAGATTTCTTTTTCATTAAAGAAAGTAAAAATGGGATTTTATTTCTTTGTCTTTCCTTGCCCTTTAAGACAATGCTCTATTTGAGTACAAATATTGTGATTTGAAAAGTATGCCAGTATCCTAGCCCTTATTACCCCTCCAAAAGCTTTACCACACTTACAGTTTTTAGGCAGAGATGGGTTCCTTGAATAGTGGCACCATATTAGTAATTTGTCAACTCTTGGCACCATGTCACTATCAAAGAATTCTGATAGATTAAGTAAAGAGGTCTGGAAATTACTGGGCTAAGCTTTAGAGTACCCTTGGATGAATACTAACCAGTCCAGGACTTTTGGTCACCCCTGGTGAAGACCCAAAAGTGTATTATCATCCTTATTTAGAATGCCCCTTCTGTATTTTAGGAATTGTATTCCAAATCTTTTATGGTTTTATGTATATTTTTAGGGGCAGATTTATCAAGGGTCAAAGTCAAAATTCAAATAAAAAAAGATTCGAACTTCTAAGTATTTTTTGGGTACTTCGACTATCGAATAGGCCAAAATTCAATTTGAATTTTAAAATTTGACCGTTTGAAAATCGAAGTACTGTCTTTTTAAAAAATCCTAATTCGACCCTTCACCACCTTAAACCTGCTGAATTGCTGTTTTAGCCTATGGGGGACTTCCTAGAACCTTTAAGGAGTATTTTTGAAAATCAGGCTTTTTTGGTAAAAATCGTTCGAATCGAACAATTCAATCGAACGATTCAAACGATTTTTATTTGATCGAAAACGGACCTATTTGATTGAAAGCAATTCATTTTCAATTGAAACCCCCCCTTTAAAAAATTTAATGGTTGAATTTCAACGTTTTTTAACTTTGAAATTCGACCCTTGATAAATTTGCCCCTTAGACATGGGTAGTATTGTATATGGGTTGGGACACCCATGCCTAAACGTGTAAATTACTAAACCTGTAAACAGATTGGGAACAAGATGAAAAATTGTAGACACCGCCATCTCAACCTCTATGGTCTCACAGATAGATGAAGTAATGCTCACTGTGCAATTGAGCTCTCTCTCATCTTACATTTTAACAAGAATGCATTTTCCACTAGTATAACTTCCCACTAAAGGGGCAGTATATTCCCTTATTCAACATAAATGCAAAAAATAATACTTGTGCTGAACATATTTTTAATATTCCTAATCAATTAGGAAAATAATCTATAATTAGAAAATACTATCTATTATTTCTTGAGCTAAAGAAACCAACCAGGAATTGAAGTAACTTTGTGTTTGGTCCTTGTAAGGCAGATACTTAGGGGTATATTTATCAAACAGTGAAGTTACAGATCAACACAGTTCTCTAGAGTGAAATTCTGCCACTCTCCATTCTTTTCTATGGGATTTTTAAGAGAGTATTTATCAATGGGTGAAAGTAAAAGTTCATCTTTTGATAAATATACTTTTCACTCTAGAGGACTGTTGTGATCTCTGACTTTTCTCTTTTTGATAAATATACCCCATTGATTGCTAGTGCACAGATAATCTCCCTGCATAAAGGACTCTCATTAACCAAATAGTCACATCAAATGTTGGGGGTTGTGTACTGGTGTAATTTAAACAATCAATATACAGGTGCTTCTAGCTCAAAGTATTATCTCCCCCTCCTGGTGCAAATTATTATATTCCTTGAAAATGGACTAAGTTCCGTTTATACTACATGCTCACCAGGAGAACACTGTGGTTCGGGTGCCCTTGCCCCGAACCCTCCACATGAACTTTCAATACTTTAAAAACTTCAACGGCACTCACCCCTCCTTGTTCGTGGCCCTGGTGCCATGCCCCGAACCCGTAGCCTGGGGAAAACACTTCCACCTTTGGCATGCACTTCCAAGGATCCATCGGACAAAGGTATGCTCCAATTAAAAATCTTTATGTGTGTGGAATAAAGATTTTTAATTGGAGCATACCTTTGTCCGGTGGATCCTTGGAAGTGCATGCCAAAGGTGGAAGTGATACGTTGTGTACTGGTGAACTAATTATCTACCTCACAAGTATCAAAAGTGGAGCAGCTTCAATCTCCCAGAACTTTAAAGTTGGAATATTTACTATACTGCACCTGATTGGCTGCTAGGTACAGCAGAACATTCCATAACACACAAGCACCCCTCCCAGTGAAATTGTGTTGACTTGTCCTTCAAAGCTCTAAGAGGCAGATTTATTAAATTGTGAAATTACAGCTCACCACTAGGGATGGGTGAATTTGATCCATTTTGCCAAAAATTAGCCGTGGGCAAAATGCTGCAGACGTCCATTAAGATCTATAATTTTGCTGTGCTCCAATTTATTTTAATGCGTGTCTTTTTTTTTTTTGACGCTCGATGCCATTCAAGTCGTGGCGAAACAAGGCTAAAAAATTTGCCCATCCCTACTCACCACAGTAAACTTCTGCTGCTCTATTTTTTCTATGGCATTAGACTTAAGAGATAACCATTTGATAAATATGCCTCTAAAAATCCCATAGAAACGCTTACAGAGCAGCGACATTTATTGTGGTGAGCTCTAATTTCACACTTTGATAAACCTGCCCCTAAATTTGAACTTGGAATAATAATAATAATAATAATGCTATAATTGTTTGAGATCTGGAAATGCAATTAAGGTCTGGACAAATCTCTGTGCTGGGACTCCAGTCCCCTTTGTCCCCATGATCTTTGTCTGCTACTGCAGAAGTGCTAATAAAATTATGTCTTCTTGAAGTAAGAGAAGCATGGTGTCTATGTACAGTTTCTACTCTGTCTAAAGACAGTTGCAGGTTCACGTGAGATTTAGCTACCAGTGTTCCCATAGCAGAATGACAACAGATCAGATCAGATGTAGCTGTGATTAGGTGAGAAGCAATGAGTCAAGGCAGGGGAAATCTGGGCTGAGGGTGGAGAAATAGAGGGATGTGATGTTAGGGGATAAGTTTCCTACCCAACCTCCTGATTCTTTTGCATTTAAAATGTCAGAAGTTTTTCTTTTTTATGTTCTCATATTAATTACTAATAACTGACTGTAGATGTTTTCCTAAATGCACTGTTATGCTGTGGTTTCTGTTAATTCCAAATGCTTGATCCAGAGAATGTTTCTGCCATTGGGGTCAGGAAGGAGTTTTTTTCACTTGAGGCATAATTGGCACTGGCTTCAGGGTTTTTTTTTGTCTTTCTCTGGATAAAACCCAGTGGATATATGATAATGTATTTTAAGGGGAGTGTAATACATTTTGCTAGCACAAAAACTCAAACATATGCTTGCGAATGTTTGCACCGTTTTTGACTGATTAAAGACTTGGATGAGCAAAGTTTGTGATCAAATTGCTTTTGCGAACGTTCACAGTGTATGTAATAACATTTCGCAATAACAAACCATTTTTTGCGACAAAATATTTAACTAAACTGTAGAAAATTTAGAATCAAAGGTTTGCTCTTTTTGAATCTTAAGTTTAAGTTTTATTCAGATCAAGTTTAGAATGATGTCGAGAATGATATTCTGAGACAATTTTAAATTAGTTTACATTTTATACTGTTTTTGGTTTTTGAGTTATTTAGCTTTTTATCCAGCAACAGCAGCAGTTTGCAGTTTCAGCAATCTGGTTGATAGGGCCAATTTACCCTAGCAATCATGCACTGATTTGAATAAGAGACCAGAATAGAAAGATGAGTAATAAAATACAGCAATAACAATACTATTGTAGCCTTATAGAGAATTTGTTTTTAGATGGAAAGAGTCACAAGAAGAAGGCAAATAATAAAAAAACTATACATAATACATAAGACCAATTGAAAAATTGCTTATAATTGGCCATTCAAAAAGATAACTTAAAGGTGAACCACCTCTTTAAGGTATGTAACAATGGGGTTCAATGGAATGGCTAAGGCTGAAATTAAAATTTTTTTAATTAAAATGTTTACTTTGACCCTTGATAAATGTGCCCCTAAGTGATGTGAAAGGTTTAATGTCCCTCTACTGTGTTAAGTAATGTATGCCTGGTGAGATGGAAATGTTCCTACTGGCCCAGTGGTATTATTGGTAATCCTTTATATAAAAAAAGGAGCAACAGTCATTATCTACCTACCTCTTAGGACACAACTCTATGATGGTGTTAGAAGCAACTGGAGACTGGGAGCCTTAGTGAAGAAGAAGCCCTGACTCAAAGGTTGGGCACCCCCTGTAGACAAAGGTTTATAGTGAATGACAGCCCTGTGCAAAGCTGGACGGTTGCCCTAGTCATCTTATATGGCCATCATGCTCCCTGTCCAACCTGCAGGTGTTGACTAGGAGGCAGGAGGGGTTTAACATTGAGCTAGTGGAATAACAACTATCCAGTCCACTAAATTACATCTTCTTGCCCTACCTTGAGAGCAGCAGGATTTAATTATCCCTTCCCTTCCAAGGTGCTACATTACATTTGCAGGTTACATATACTGCATTTATTGCTGCATTTGTTCCATTACAATTCTCAAATGTATAAGGGTTATATGCGTGTAATATGGCTAAAGTTGTAATCTGACAAGTAAGCATATTCTCATCTCAGGAAACAATGCTTAAAGGTTTTACCTGAACCACTCTATGGTAATGTAAGAATGGATTTGTTCCAGTAACCTGTATGATGTGAGGCCAACCCTTTACATGAATTTTATCCTTTCATCATTCCTGTTTCATTGGCAATTTAAAGTTCCAAACAAATGGGCATGGAAAAAAATATAATCTATACCTCATTAACTATTAATGCAGTACGTTATCTGGAATCTTTGCTGCTATTAGTGTTGCAGCATGTAAAGTGCTTTTCTACCTCCAGAATTATGTGGCTATGCCATTATTATTGATTACCACTGCTTATTAAAACTGACCCTTAGGGAGAAGTTATTATTGTAACAGGGTGTGGCACTATTAATCTCAGTTTCTGGGCAATGTGCCTGGACATATGTTCAGCTTCAAAGACTGTATGTTTATAATACACAAGAGCCATGAATATACTGCAAACTACATCCTTATAAACAGTTCTTAGTGATGTAATTTCTGTCACATGACTGAATGAAACTTGTGTATTGTAATTTTAAAAAGTACCCCCTGTTGAAAAATATGAGGATATTAGAAGTAATTTTGGAGTTCCATGACCAAAAGCCTAGAACTTCACTGTGACTTATAATATCCCTATATTTTATAGTAAGGAGTACTTTATTTAATATATATTCTCTTCTAGTTTGCCAGTGTATCAGTACTACTAAAACAAATTAGCTGTACAACACAAGCAAAGTGGCCTAATGGAGGCATTTATAAGATATTGCTTACATTCTAATATGCATTGTGGGTTATTTTTGACACAGCTAATGCATTTTGTGCAATAAAAAAAAATAAAAGAACACATCAAGAGAATTATAGATTTGTCAGCACTGAAGAATGGCCGCACAGATGAAATTAGCATGGCAAATAGAAATAAAGCATACTACTTTGGGGATGCATTTCTTTTTTTTTCCACTGGACAAAGTCTAATGCCATTCTAGAAGATAATAACTACAACCCAAACATTTTTCCCATGAGAGCCAAAATATTAAATGTGTGCTTTCAGGTTTAATTTAGGGTAAATATGCAGTAAGAATCTGTGATAAAGCTAAAAATAACTAATGGACAAGAGAAATAATATTCCTGGGAAGGTATGTATCTCACTGGTCTATTCCATACTTTACATGTTTATTTTACTTGCTATATAGTAAAATGAGGTTTTACACTTCAGTTTTATTGCCTAGTTATATATTTATTTTTATTTATAAACAGGCAGTCAATTGAAGTGTGGTTTTATATGTCTCACTGTTATTATTACAGTCTATAGTTAATGGTTGTTGATCTTGCTATTCAGAATTAGGGTTGCTTAGGTAGGCAGCAGCATAATCTTGCCTGCCTTATCCTTCTCACATAGTGGGATATGAGGAGTCATTTATGACCTGAGAGACAGGGCCAAAGCACATTACAAGCTAGCAAACTGTAGCTGCCCCCGCATATTCATGAGGAGGTGAGAGGCAGTTAAGCAGCTCCTCCCCACCTACTTTTCACCTAACTTGCACATCACCAGGCAGGAAATAAGTATCTAGCTGGTCAGAGCCCACTAACACTCTGTTCTGTACCCCTACAGAGCATAGACAGATCCCAAACCAAAGTCCATGATCACGAAGGAGGTTACTCTTTAGCCCCTTAATGCGTTGGCCTTTCTGCCTGTAGTCTTAGAATATTGAGAGATGACATAGGAACACCATAAGTTTTCTATTCCTATGTAGCAACATCTGGTTTTCAATGTGCTCCACTATACTCCAAGTTCTAGATCTGTATCTTCCCCCAGCATTTTCTTATTTCTTATTTACAAATTCTGATCAGGATCACTGGCCACCTCCAATGATAACAGACCATCATTTATGTTTCTGTATTAAAAACTATTAGAGGTGGGCTATGGAAAGTATTGTATAAGGTGGAGCCAGTCTATAAATAATTATACTTTTGGCAGGAATGCAATGACAAGTAATAATGTTCAAGAAGTTAGGGAAAACAAAACAAGAATAAGGGGCAAATTTACAAAATTCACGTGAATGGATTGAAGATCGATCGAATATGATCGAATTCCGATCGTATGATTTTTTATATACGAATATGCAAAATTTGGCCTCCTTGATCATCGAATACCGAATTATCGAATAGATCGAATGATCGGATATTTGATCATTCGATGATCGAAGGAATTAAAATTTTTAAATCCTTCGAATGCCTACTTCACCAGATTGAACTTACCAAATACCAATAGAAGCCTATGGGAACCCCCCCCCCCATCCCCATTCGTACGATCCAACGGCTCGATTCGTACAAATTTTTCAGAGGGTCGAAGGAAAAAGTACGATTTTTTCGTGAAATTAAGTGATCGGATCGTATGCATTCATCGAGAAATCGAGCAAAATGATAGCCTAAAACTATTCGATAAGCATTCGATAGTCAAATGCTTATTGAATTTCTAATAGATTCGTAGGATTTTTGGGGAATTTTAGTAAATTTGCCCCTAAATGTTGCAAACATATTTTTGGAAATTTTAGAAATATATGTAACTACTTCTATGCTGCTTCAACAAACAGGGTCCTCTTTACCTTCTGTACTTGTCACTATTTTTATGTAAGTTGTATGTTTAATGCATGAATCCTTGTACTAGACAGCCCCATCTATACAGCATATGATTTGGAGTGGATATCAAGGTACTCTGGAATTGAATTAATGCAGCGATTGATCAGTAATGCAGTAATCACTGTGTAAAAGCTGTTGTGACCTTAACATTTTTACTGTAATAATGTTGCCTGTACATACAGTAAAGCTCTGTGTGGTGGAAGCTTACAAATGTTGCCTTCTACATCTATAATCAGCTTTGGAAGATTTTCCAAGTACTTTGCACAGTGAAACAAATTTAATGGGAAAAGCTTTTTCATAGGGTTACAATGAACTCAGTATACAGTCTCTGGATGCAGCAAAATCCTGGCAAGCTTTGAAAGGATCAGATTTTAAAAAGTACTCAGCCAAACCAAATACATAACATTATGGTTATGTGCGAAAATGAAAACTAAGACTAATCTGCTATTTTGCTAGGCTCTGGCCCTGATTAGGCTACTCATGTGCAGGGCCAAATTGGACAGATCTGTTTGTTGGCCCTGGGACCAAAAAGGGCCAATAAGTTGCTGACTGGGTCCCTTCAAACTAAGTAAGCAACATATTGGCCTTTACCACCTTAATAAGGTGATAGATTTATGGTCATTGATTGGGGCAGTTTCATTGATTGTGTTTGAAATGTAAATATCAAATTGTAGTTTACAGATTATGAAAGGTATTTTGCAAATGTACGAGGCTTGTAGTTAGGGACACTACCTTCCCCTTCTTTGCTGCTGTAATTAAGCAACCAGTTGGAAAGTACTGTAAAATGGCTGCATGATCTTTTAATAGTAGCAAATAACCATTTTACATAAGCTCAGCAAGATTTATACTGCATTATAGAATGTGCACAGCCAAATGCAAATAGTTTTATATTCATTCCCATGATTAACAAATGAAGAAAAAAAGGTTCTCTCTATAAAGAGTTTTACCTTTATTTTCACATGACTCAAAGTCATTTGCAGATTTCAAGTTAGAAAATTTAAACAGTGCTCTGATTGATTTACATACCTTGCTGATATTTTCTAATTACACATTATTACAAACTCTCACATCATGAATACTACATTAAGGGGGTTATTTACTAAACTCCGGTCTAATTTTTTATTTTTTTTTAAAGAAAAATCAAATTTTTCTAGATTTAGCAAAGCCATATGCAGCAAAAAGCCAGAATCTGAAAATCCGCCATCTCCGAAGGTTGTGTATAAGTCAATAGCAAAGGTTCCTCTCCTATTTTGAAGTTTCTGTGGTGTGCACAGGAATTAGCCTGAAAATCAGACCTTTTTGGGCTTTTCGGCAAAAATAATAAAAGAATTTGGGTTTTTCAGGAAAAAATCATACAATACAGATTTTTGTTCAAGTTTTTACTATTTTACCTATTAAATCTAGCTTTTTAACTAACAAATAAGGTCAAATCATGGATTCAGGTTAGTCAGACATTTTTATTTAAAACATTTTCAGATTTTGATAAATCCCTAAATGTATAAAGAGGAAGTAAAAGCAAAATATGAGGCAATCGCATTTTTTGTTAGTTTGTTTGATCCAGAAAACAATAGATAGAGTAAAAAAAAAAATCAAGTAAATAGACTATCTTACCCTTCCTTGTAATACTAAAAGCCAGCAAGGGAGTAGAAATATCCTCTGTTTGCATAATGAGAGCAAAGTGGCTGATTGTGAGAAAGTAAAAATCCTGAAAAAAAGCCATGTTCTCTAGTTAAATAGCTGATATAGAAAAGCACACTGCTTTTATGTTAAAGGAGGAACTATATGCTTTGCTGACTTTATATCTTGCAGATCTGCTAGGAGGGTGAATTTTTAACCACTACCTCCTCTACTAATTGATGAACACCCATCATGGGAATCCTGGCCTCCTAGCATCTGAAATCAGCATTCAGATTTTAAGCGAAAGTGAAATGTATTTTCTCTATTAGTGTTTATTCAGCAAGGCATCACCACCTACAGTACAGACTAATTTCTGCATATTCGGTTTTATTCTCATTAGAACTTGTATTTTCTCTGTAAGATGAAAACATTTCCAATGAAGTGTCTGACTAGTGGTGTACATTTAAAATTAAAGAATGAGTGCATTAGAGATAGCTTCCCATACAAATGGCAATAAAAGCTTTTTAATGTATTCAACTGAATGTAAACCAGTCACTGACTTAAAATACACAGTATACATAGAATGCAAATGTCACAATATAAGGCTGATAAGTAATTAATACATATAATTACTACATGGCAGCACATAAACCAGTGCAAATAGCACCAGAATTTAGTAATCAGCCTTGTAGCATCAGCTTATATTACAGACCAACCTCATTTTTTGCTTGATAATTTGTGATGACTCCTAAGTTTGACTTCTCAACAGCTGCTCAGAGCCCACTGAGCATGTGAGTAGTGATGGGTGAATTTATTCGCCAGGCACAAATTCGCGGGGAATTCCTGTGATTCGCCGCTGGCAAATAAATTCGTGAAATGGCAGCAAAAATTTGCCGACTTGTGCGCCGAAAATGACGCAACGCGCCAGTTCGCGAATTTGGCTGGAAATTCGCCAAAATGTTTTGGTGAAGCGAAAGGGGATAGATTCACCCATCACTACATGTGAGTGTCACAGACAAGATGGTGATACCCCTGTGACAAGTTTTAAGTCCTGGGTCATTGCTTCTATTGAGATGCTGAAACTTTGGGCTGGTGCAATAAGTTCAGTATGTAAAATCTGGCATTTTTAATTAAATACAGTTTTAGGGTTTAGTTTTCCTTTAAGGGTAAAAAACTCATATGAAGGAAGTATCAGCAGCACATTAAAAATGGAAGTAATGCAAAACAAATGGAAGTAATGCAAGGTTTATTTTACCCCAAAACATACAAAAAAAGGGCAAAATTCAGCTTATCAGACCTGAGACTTATATGTGTTTTGGGGTTAAATGAACCTTGCACTATTTCAATTTTCAGTGTGTTGTTGGTACTGTACCTCCTTCAACTGCAAGCCAGTGGTGATACCCCAACATCATCAGATGTTGTCTGTTGCCCCCTCTCAAAGGATAGCACGCATGCACATCCTGTCTTCCTGCCAGAGAACTAGCTTGCATCAATAGAATGGAAGCAAATCCCACCAACAATGTTCCAAATCTATTTGGTGGCAACTTTATTTGGGAATGAAATATGGACAGACATGTGTCCAGATCCTTTGGCCCTATAATGTGTATTCTGGATTGAAATGTATTGGTATGCACTTACAGTACTATCAGATTAGCTTTTTTATGCATCAGAGCCATAAGTGTTGTACCATTACTGTTCATAGAATATAGTCTGTCTTTAAAGAAATAAAGGTTAACTCTCTACATAAGAGCACATAAGAATATTTCCACAGCTATTTGAATGGCATTACTAAAGAAGCAGGATCTACTTAGAAAAAGGGGTCAGCCCCTAGAAATGAGCAGTATTGGAAAACAAGACATGGGTCAATGATATTCACCTCTTGCAATGGCTCTTTATTGATCTAAGTCTGTCATAATTATGCATGGTAACAAGTAATTTTGACCATAGCAAATACAGTAATGTTACCTAAAAGTTCACCCTTATCAAATAACTTTATTAACAGTCACTGGGGCAAATTCACTAAAGCACAAAGCGTCTAACGCTAGCGCTAATTCGCCAGCCTGATGTCAATTCATAACTTCGCAAATTCCGTAACAACAAATTTTCGTTAGCGAAGTAGATAGACTAGCGCAACTTCGCACCCTAACGCCAGGCGAAGTTGCGCACTGACGAAGGATCATAATTACGCAAATTCATTAAGATGACCACTTTACTGAAAGTTACCACTTACGCTAGATGTTACTTCGCCAGGTCAGACAATAGATAGGATTTTGAAAAAAAAAAGGAAATTTTTTCTAAGTCCCAAAAAATGCTGGTGTGTTTTACCTTTTGTAGGATGATAGTCTGAAAAACAGCGACATTTTTTTGGGGGGCTACCCTCCTTCCCCCCTACATTTCCTGACATATGGCAACTCAACTATACAGTGGGCACATGTTTAGGGCAATAGGACAACTTTATTTTATTTATTAAAGGTTTCCTGGGCTTGTGTAGTGTAATGTAGTGGCTATAACATATACTTCTATTGCACTTTGAAATTCACACTGTATGCAAATTAGGCATCGATAGCGTAAATGCGCTTTGTCTGGTGAAGCAACACTAGCACAACTACGCTACCGTTTGCCAACCTGAGCGTAACTTCGCACTTTAGTGAATTCGCGTAGCGCTGGTGAAAATTGGTCAACTATCTGAACTGCCAAACCATTGTATGCAAAACAATGTGTTCTTTGGTAAATTAACAAATTTGTGAAATAATTATTTTATTAATTTGTTAATCAGACTTCAACATCTCTTTGTAGATGCAATGTTTTCATAAATGGTTTGACAGTCAAAAGCAAAATATGCTTAAGTACAGCGTGTTCCTTTGTTAAGGGAAACCATTTCCCTAGGGGCTTGCCTTCAGTAAGAAGACCTTCTTGGTTTAATTATTCACAGTGTTGTGAAGACATAATGTATTCTTTGACAATCTCCATATTTGCACTTCTCAAAACTGTAATTATTAATCCCTTATGATGAATAACAGACTTGTGTGCATTTGCTAAATTACTCCACTTTCTGATTTGAAGCAAAAAAATAGCCTTCAAAACAGGTATTTTATAAAAATTCTTCCAGAAAATTACATCAAATATTAAAAAATGCTATGCCATCTATTGGGGATGCTTTGGTCAATTACATTTGGATGAAACAAGAAACATACTCCATGCACATGGAATGAAATAACGTTTTACGTGTGAATGCAGCCCCTTTATTTAATCATTTGTTTTCAGTTTTGATTCGTACACAAAGCCCTTATTTAGACACACTCATAGGTGCAGTTTTTAGTCTCTGGTACAACACACATTGTTTTATGTACTTTAAATGACAAACTCCTTTGCAAGTCAGTTGCATGTGTTTGCCACAAATACCCAAACAAGTAGGAATCAGTCACTCTGGATGTGAAACGTGAAATGCAGTGAAATGTCTTCATTAAAATTTCTCAGCATGTCCAGTTGCTTTGAGTTACTTTTGTTAAATATACCATGACCTGGATGAATGAGATTCTTCATAGTCATTTGGATACTAGTGGATTACTCAAATATGGTACTAATCCATTTATGCTTCTTGGTAAAGCAAAATCTACTTAATAAATCGCTCTCAAGGTAGCTACAGAAGCTCTAATCCTGGCTAATGCATGTTATGTTTTGGTAGTCGAAGATAATCAGAGTAGAACAGTGCTTTATTATAAGGTTCATGCAGCCATTACACATCAACAGTAGCTTGAACTCTGTTCATAACGCTGTTACTGTATGTAGGAACTCTGTTGTAAATATGACTATGAAGATTCTCATTCAAAAGCAAAATATCCTTAAGTACAGGTTGTTCCACTGTTAAGGGAAACCATTTTGATAGGGGCTTGCATTCAGTAAGAAGACCTTGGTTTAATTATTCACAGTGCTGTGAAGACATAATGTAATACTTTCCAAAATTTCCCAGTAAGATTTGCTGTCTGTAGTGCTTTTTTCAGACTTTGGTTGAATCGCTTGATTCCTCCATTTGCTTGTGGTTAATACACTGAAGATTTCCTATGCACAATATTCCTCTCTCTGAAGATTTCAAACTCAGATGAAACAAACTGTGGTCCATTGTCTGATATTAACTCCTTTGGATTTCCCTCTATGCTGAAGACTGTAGACTGATGTTATATGAGAAACAAATGCAATTTCTGGCCATTATTGATGGCAAATGTATTCGCCTGGGGTGAATTCCTGCGATTCGCCACCAGCATATACATTCGCGAAACGCCAGCTAAAATTCGCCTGCATCTCATTTTGCATGCGGGCATCTGTTTTTGGATGCTGGCGGCCATTTTTGGCATAGAAAAAAACAGACACCTGTGTCTGTTTTTTTCTATGCAGTCAATGCAGTCAAACAGACGCTGGCATCCAAAACGAGATGCGGCGATGAGTGAAACGCCCCAGATTCGCCGATCACTGCTGGCCATTTACTGGAATAGTCTATCAGAGTTATAGCACATCTGCAGTCTAGAATGAATGGCAGTTACCACATCTGCATCAATTGCTGGCCACCAGTATTGTTCTTGTAGTCTTTGTTTTATACATACAATTCCTTGATGTCTCTCGTGCAAGTTGTATGAGCTTTTATCGCAAGGTCTCTGGTACCAGTAAGCGGTGAGCTCTGCTGACAACATAGCTACTTAGGACAGTTTGTGTCTAATCCTGTAGTAAGGTTGAAGATCAGGACTGAGTTTTTTCTCAGCATTAGGCCATTTTCTTTGTAAGATGTCCCGTAGTTTTACTTGAATTGGACATGTGAGGCAAGCTTACTTAAAATCAGCAGCTGTAACTATAGATGATAATATATCAGTCAATGCTACAACTTTTATGTCCTCATCCAGTGTATCAGAATCTGCAGGTAAAGGCAAATGTGACAGCAGTAACATTTTTCAAACCTGGTTTGTATTGCATTTTGTAGTTGAAATCCAGAAGCCTTGCTGACCATCTAGCTATATACATTCCAGCTCTTCCTAGTTCCTTTGTTGTAAGAAATGTTGTTAAAAGGCTATGATCTGTGTATAAGGTAAATTATCTACTCCATTGGTATGTTCTCCATTTTTCTGTTGCCCAACCAAACACATGCTAGAGCTTCTTTTTCAACACTCTGCCTCTTTAAGTATTCTGGATGCAAATGCAACAGTTTTCTCTGCATGATTGGTATGGATCTGTGTGAGAACTGCACCAATCCCATAGTCAGAAGCATCTGTAGTGACCATAGTGGGTAGTGCTTGATCAAATAATGCTAGTGTGGGACTGTTTACAATTAACTGTTTCACAATTTCAAAGCTATGTTGAGCAGTATCTGACCAAACCAGACCTGAAGATTCACGTAGTAGTGCTCTAAATGGCCTCCACAACTGAAGCATAGCTGGGAATAAAATTAGAATACCATAAAGTAAGACCTAAGAAAGCTTGTAAGATCTGAAAATCAGATGGAGTAGGTGCTTATGTAAAAGTGTTGACATGGCCAAATTATATGAACCAGAAATGACAGCTGAGTTTGTCTGAAGTGGCATTTGGAAAGTCTTGCAGAATCTATGCATTTCAGAACCTTTTCTAGGTACTTGTCATGAAGATTCATAGTTGAAGCATAGACAATTATATCATCCAAGTAGCATTGTACACCAGGTATGTCATGGAGTAGTCATCAGTCTTTGAAAACAACTCGGTGCTGACATCAGTCCATAAGGTACGTACTTGAACCAAAACAAATCATCATGGGTGATAAATGCAGTGAGGTCTCTGCTTTCATCATGCAGTAATACTTGATGATAAGCACTCTGAACTTAAAGGGTGGAAAATAATTTTGCTCCTTGGAGTTCTGAAAATATTTCTTCTATGTATTGCCAGGGATGATTATCCATACCAACTGCTTTATTAGGTTCACGGAGATCAACACACAATCGAATACCTCCATCTTTCTTCATTGTTACAACAATTAGTCAAACCCATTCGGAGGATTCAGATTTTTCAATAACATCTTGCTCTACAAGTTTCTTTAGTTCCTGTGAGACAGCCTCCCTTATAGTGTAGGGCAATCGCCATAATTTCTGGCATACTGGTTTTACATCTGGTTTCATCTTAACTTTGTGTACAAAGTTCTTTGCACAGCCCAGTGAAGTTTTGCTTTGTGCTGAAATTTTAGACACAGGCTGTGTGGCAGGCAGTGGTGCTGTAGTAATGAGACAATCAACTAATTGTAGGTTTTATGCAGCAAAGGGATCACTTCCAAGTATAGCAGTACCTTTATTCACAATGTAAAAGTCACATTTTGCAGTATTTGATTCAAATTTTACAGTCACTGGCAAGCAACCAAGCACAGGAATTGAATCCTTTAAGTAACTAACCAGTCTCAGGGCAGGTGCAACAAGCAATATCTTTTGGTAGTATAGAAACAACTGAACTTGTATCAAGCATCAGGTTAATCGAGTTCCCCTTGTCAGCAGAAGCAGTATTTTTTTTTAATTTGCATATTTATTGAGCTTCAAAGTTACACTGAGTACAATCACATCATTTACTTACATATTTGTAGCACATGGCATATACATAAACACTCATATAGAGATGTGTAACCTATTACATAACTTTACAAAAAAAAAAAAAAAAAAGATCTGACAAGTTTACATGGAAGTTCAGCATTATTTACGAGACTGAACCTTAATTTACTCTTTTGGTATCCCTGGAGGTGGTGAACAGCATAATGTTGTGGTTAGTGAAAGGTGAGCAGAATGCCATGGGTCCCACATTTGTTTTTAGCTTCAGGTGATGTCGCTGCCAGTCTCTCCATAGACTACCTAGAGTTCAGCTGTTGGATAAGGTGCTGTATTTTAAGAGGATCAGCTTGTTTCCAAGTTTTTGTAATTAGAGTTGCTGCTGCATTAAAGGGGTTTTTCACCTTTGAGTTAACTTTTAGTATGATGTAGAGAGTGATATTGTGAGACAATTTGCAATTGGTTTTCATTTTTTATTGTTTGTGGTTTTATAATTATTTAGCTTTTTATTCAGCAGCTTTCTAGTTTGCAGTGTCAGCAATTTGGTTTCTAGGGTACAAATTACCCTACCAACCCTGCATTGATTTGAATAAGAGACTGGAATCTGAATAGGAGAGGACTGAATAGAATGATAAGTAATAAAAAGTGGCAATAACAATACATTTGTAGCCTTACAGAGCATTTGTTTTTAGATGGTGTCAGTGACCCCCATTTGAAAGCTGCAAAGAAATATAAGAAAATTGCAAATCATTAAAAAACTATGAAAAATAAATAATGAAGACCAATTGAAAAGTTTCTTAGAATTGGCCCTTCTACAATATACCAAAAGTTAACTTGAAGGTGAACCACCCCTTTAAAGATGTGGAACAGGAGCTGTTTATTGGGGGGGGGGCATTGTTTTCTGAATATATCTGTAGAAGAGCTATTTGAGGCTGTCTAGGAAGTGAACAGTCCAGGTGTTCTTTGAGCAGGTCAAATACCTTTGACCAAAATGGTTGCACAGTGGGGCAATGCCACCACATGTGGAGAAAAGTTCCAGTTTGACCGCAATTTCTCCAGCATTGCTGAGAGTATTGAGGGTTTATGCCAGCTATCTTTTTTGGGGTAAGGTACCACTTACAGTATGTGTGATCTTAGTATGAGTTTCCACGTCGTTTGTAAAGGTAGTGGCTCCATTGGGGGCTGCCAAACTTTTCTGCCACTGTTGTGGAGAGAACCAAAGTTGGAGGTCTGCCTCCCATTTCCTCATATACGGGAACTTAAAGTCCTCCTCTAGCTGGAGTTGTTGCCTATAACAGTCCAAGAAGATTGCCCTGCCATTCCATGCTTTGCTACAGAGGTATTCCATTCTTGACTTTCGCCCCATCAAATCTGTACCTGCACAGATTTCCAATTTACCCTGTCGAATGCCTTCTCTGCATCTATTGACAACAACAATGCTGGGGTCTGTCTTGATTTCAGGATATGTATGATGTTGTGGAATTTGCGTGTGCTATCAGAGCCCTGTCTACCGTGAACGAAGCCTACTTGGTTAGGACGGAAGTATTTGGTTGAGTCTTTGTGCTAGGAGTTTAGCATACATTTTAAAGGGGTTTTTCACCTTTGAGTTAACTTTTAGTATAATGTAGAGAGTGATATTGTGAGACAATTTGCAATTGGTTTTCATTTTTTATTGTTTGTAGTTTTATATTTATTTAGCTTTTTATTCAGCAGCTCTCTATTTTGCAGTGTCAGCAATTTGGTTTCTAGGGTACAAATTACCCTAGCAACCCTGCATTGATTTGAATAAGAGACTGGAATATGAATAGGAGATGGACTGAAGAGAATGATAAGTAATAAAAAGTAACAATAACAATACATTTGTAGCCTTACAGAGCATTTGTTTTTAGATGGTGTCAGTGACTCCCATTTGAAAGCTGCAAAGAAACAGAAGAAAATTGCAAATCATCAAAAAACCATGAAAAATAAATAATGAAGACCAATTGAAAAGTTTCATAGAATTGGCCCTTCTACAATATACTAAAAGTTAACTTGAAGATGAACCACCCCTTTAAGGTCAGTGTTTAAAAGTGCTTTTGGGCGGTAGTTGGTCTTGGGGTTTCCCTGGTTTTGGAATTGTTACTAAATTAGCTTGTAGGTATTTTGAGTTCACTGTCCCTGTTTCCATAATATCTTGGTAAATAGTGATGGGCGAATTTATTCGCCAGGGGCGAATTCCCGCGATTCGCCGCTGGCGAATAAATTTGCGAAACTGCCAAAAAAATTTGGCACAAAAAATTCGCCGCGCAAAAACGAGTCGCGCGTCGTTTTTGACGCGACGCGCCGAAAACGACGCGACGCGCGCCGAAAATGACGCGACGCGTCACGACGCGCGACTCGTTTCGCGAATCAGCGAATTTTTCGGCGAAGCGAAACGCGGCCGTTTCGCCCATCACTATTGGTAAACTCTAAGAAGGTGAGGTGCCAATATGTTTGGGAATGTTTTATAGTAGTTATTAGTAAAGCCATCTGGGCCTGGAGCTTTGTTGGGTTTAAGGTTTTTGATGACGGCTCTAATTTCTTCTCCGGATATTCGGGTGTTTAGTATTTCTACCTTTACTTGTGTTGGTTATGGGAGGGCTATGTTGCTTAGATATGTTTTGATGCTGTCTAAGGTTGGTTGTACTGTTGAGGTGTCTGCTTGGAGGTTATAAAGGTTTGTGCAATAATTTGCAAACTCATCTTGGGGGTCTGTTATTTTTACCTGTGTAGTTGTTAAATAGCTGGTTCTGGTCGAGGCCTGTTGTTTTTTTTAAGTTGTGCTGCTAATAGTCTGTCTGTTTGTTGCCCTTGGTATAGAATATTTTTTTAAAGGGGTTGTTCACCTTCAATGTCCAAATTTTATGAAACCACTAAAAATGTGCTCACTGTGTTAGACAATCCATTTTCCATCAAATGAAGTAAATAGGTAATTGTAAAAGCTAGTTTATATAACATTTGAATCCATTGGCGTAACTACTCCCTGGTGGGTGCCGGTATAGGATGGGCACCTGGGCCCCCCTGTCAGGCCCTTACCTCTATAAATACCATGCTGGAGTGTTGATAGCATGTGTGCTGTAAAATTTCCCCCTAGATAACTGCCAGCCATAACCATTATCGTGGCTCTGATGGGCCCCAAGGGCGTGGGGGCCCTGGTGCAATTGCACAATTTGCACCCCTGGTTGTTACGCCACTGTTTAAACCTGTCCTTCTCCTGTCTCTCTGATCAGTTTTCTAAAGAATTGGAGTGGCCTGTTTTATACCTGCACTTCCTATATGCTTACATCATCACTCCCAGGCTTTGCCCTTACTTGTTTCCTATTGGACATTGATACTGCCCTCCCCTTGTAATTCCTTGGTTGCTAGTGAATTTGTAAGCAGTCACATAACTTCAAAGGCCATTGGTTAATTTCTCATAAACTACAGTTGGGGAATGTCTCCCTTGCATTGGCTGCTATCTTGTGTGCATTACTTGAGTTTCACATAGGTTTAAAGACCCAGCATATCCCAAATCTAACACATTTTACTATGCAAATCAGCATATACATTAAGCACATATTTCTGTGTATTTGGCCCCATGTTCCCAAACATAAACACCCCAGCCTTGTGACAAACAAGCACACAGCCATGCACATAGGGTGCACACCTGCTGCTATTTTACCCACCAGTCAATAAAATTATGCACTTTGCCAATGTTATAAAAAGGGCAGAAATATAAACACAGGAAGGGCAGTATTTTATCAACTTTGCAATTTCAGCCATTTGGTTTGCTAGGGTCCAAATTACCCTAGCAACCATGCACTGATTTGAATAAGAGACTGGAATATGAATAGAAGAGCGCTTGAATAGAAAGATAATACGGTGGAAATAACAATAAATGTGTAGCCTTCCACAACATCTGTTTTTTTAGATGGAAAGCTGGAAAGGGTCAGAAGAAGAAGGCATAGTAGTAAAATACTATTTAAAAAAATGCAGACCAATTGAAAAGTTGCTTAGAATTAGCCATTTTATAAATAAGTCGGCTTAAAAGTGAACCACCCCTTTGAAACTTTCCTTTAAAGGGGTAGTTGACATTAACTCTCTTACTGCCAGTTAATTTGGTACTTAAAAAAAAAATTCCCCCGGCCTGCGCTGGCTTACTCGCACCGGGAGGGAGCTCCCGGTGCGAGCCGCCATGACACCCCATGCGCATGCGCAGAATGAAAAGCTGCCTGAAATTGTGGCAGCTTTTCATTCGGCTTATGCGCATGACGTCACATGCGCATGGGGTGCCATGGCGGCTCGCACCGGGAGCTCCCTCCCAGTGCGAGTAAGCCAGCGCAGGCCGGGGGAATTTTTTTTTAACTACTAGAACCCCAAACCGGAATGCGGGCTCTATCAGCTCGCACCTTCGGTTTGGAGAATTTTTTTAGCCCCATAGGTGCCCTTTAAGTTCCCGCCGTATGCAAATTAGGCATTGCTAGTTTAACTGCGCTTTGCCTGGCGAACTAACGATAGCACTACTTCGCTAACCTTTGCCGCCCTGAGCGCAAATTCGCATCGTAGTGAATCTGCGTAGTGCTGGCGAAAATTCACCTGGCGAAGTGCGGTGAACGTTATCGAAGCCAACACTAGCGAATTTTCGCATCTTAGTGAATTTGCCCACAGGAGTCTACCAGGATGCCCAATATGCATAGATATACAAAAGTATGTGGTTATGTATGGACCCCAAATGAAAATAGTGCATATACCAAAGTACCAAACCTCAATGCTATGCTAAACACATAAGGAACAATAAAGGGATAAAATTGTGTAATTAGGGGTCAAAATAGTCATCCCATAGTCACGCTGCCATTGTATGTAATGGGTAAAGTACATGTGTGCACATTTTATCCTATCAGAGGGGAATCAAAACAGCAAGTGGATCAGATGCATGTGGATGTATCCAGAAACCCCCAGGTCTCAAGCATTCTGGATAATAGGTCCCATAATAATAGGTTTATTTAATGTTTACTTAATTTTCTAGAAGACTTAAGGTATAAAGATCCAAATTCTGGAAAGATCCACTATCTGGAAAACCACGGGTCCTGAACACTCTGGATAAAAGGTCCCATACCTGTACCAGAACAAATCTCCAAAAAAAATAAAAATTTTGCTGTTGAACTGCTCTGCGCATGTGGGCTGGCACCGTCCTTGCATATACATACCAGCATGGGAGCTGCATTATGGTACACTACATTGGTTGATTTGGGGGGGGCTCTAGACAGCAGTCCCTGTGGGCCCTGGGTAGGGTTGCCACCTTTTCCTGAAAAAAAATACCGGCCTTCCTATATATTTATCTTTTTTTCCTATTAATAACATTGGAGTCAACCATCAAAAATACTGGCCAGAACATAATAATGTAGGAAATAGAATTGTGGTATCCTTGGACACAGCAAAGGCATTCGACACAGTCCAATGGCAATACATATGGGAGGTACTAACTCTTTATAAATTCGGCACCAAAATTCTGAAATGGATTAAGGCACTATATGCACATCCTCGGGCTAAGGTATTGGGAAATGGGCAGATATCTGCGAGCATTACACTGGGAAGGGGCACCCGACAGGGATGCCCCCTCTCACCTCTGCTCTTTGCCCTGGCCATAGAGCCCCTGGCCATTAAAATTCGAGCAAACGAGGAAATAGAGGGCCTGTGCTTAGGAAACTTGACGGAAAAAATATCACTCTACGCTGATGATATGCTGTTGTACTTAGCTAACTCAGCTACAGCCCTGGAAAACCTTTTGACAGTGGCTGCTGAATTCGGCCAATATTCAGGTCTAAAAATAAATCTCTCTAAATCTGTTATATTCCCCATAGACCCTCTTCCCCTGGGTACTCCTAGTACTTTGTTACAACTTAAAGTAGTAAACTCATTTAAATACCTGGGCATAGTAATCCACAAGGACCTCCAAAGCTATCAACAGCTAAACTTAGACCCAGTAGTGCAGCGTTAAGCAACAAAGTTTCAATATGGCAAGACTTATCTCTCTCTCTCTCCCAGGTAAAATAAACATGTTCAAAATGATCTTTCTCCCCAAATTCTTATATATTCTCCATAATTCCCCCATAACTCCCAGAGCTCAATGGTTCACCAGAGTGGACAAAGTAATTAGGGGCTTCCTGTGGGCAGGGGAGCATCCGAGACTAAACTATAGAGTACTAAAGGCACCATCCTCAGCGGGAGGCCTAGCATTGCCCAACCTCAAACTTTATTTTCTTGCCGCACAGCTGGTATATGCACGCTGGTGGCTAGTGCCTGACCTGAGTAATACAGCAACAGTTTTGGAAGCTGCGGTTATAGGTTCCCTTGAGGCTCTTGCAAAACTTCCATACCGTGGAATCTCACCTTACTATGTCACCACTACTCCTATGAGTACAGTGGTACAAGCCTTTCAGAAAACTCAAAAACTAGTACGGGGTACATCTACAGCCTGGTCCCCACATATACCTCTGTGGGGCAATACTCAACTCCCCCACTTCCACGAACTCCCAGACATTGCCAGATGGGCACAGTTGGGAAAAAAAACGCTTAGGGATATCGTCTCCGAGGGCGAATGTAAACCATTTGAGGCAATATGTCAGGAGGTCGATCCTCACCCAGTTATGTTATTTCAATATCTGCAAATACGCCATGCTTTCCATGCGCAGTTTCCTGTAAGACCTATAAATCTGGAGGTAACAACACTGGAGACTTATCTATACAGATTAGACCTGAAAAAACCCTTATCCTGGTTATACACTATAATATCTACTGCTGGGCCTTCGGTCCTAGAGAGAGTCAGGGACAAATGGCAAAGAGATATCCCTGAACTGGATCAAGGAAAATGGAAAGACGCTCTCAAGCTGGCAACGGAAATATCCATATCTATGAGAGATAGGTTCATACAAATAAAATTCCTAAACATAGTCTACTTTACCCCTTACCGCTTGAAAAAATTTATGTAACAGCTTCAGACCAATGCCCCAAGTGTAGAGTTGAAACTGGCACCATGTTTCACATGTTTTGGTCCTGTTCGGTAATTCAGAGGTTCTGGGGTGCAGTACTTCAATACTTAAATGAAAAGCTTGCACTACCAAATATTCGCTCACCAGAACTATGTCTACTGGGGTTAACAGGAGACTTACAGCTCCACTCCTACTCTAGAAAGTGTTACTTACAGCTGTTATACTATGCCAAAAAAGCCATATTAATGCATTGGAAATCACTTAACCCTCCAACAATACACTATTGGCAAAAAATGATAAATGATTCCCTCTCGAATCAGAAACTGACCTATTTGGCTAGAGGCTGCCCAGGAAAATGGCTAGGGCTTTTTTGGCCTTGGATACCGTGGAGAGCGTGATAGGATTCCCGTTTCGCTGGATTATCAGTTTAACTGGGTATCCCCAGCAGTATGGGATGTTGTTTTGTCTTAGTATTTTGGTTATCTCAACAAACATTTTCCACTTCGCCAGGGTTGCCGGGGAAAGATCTATGTAGATTTCCAATTGTTGATAAGGTCTTGGCCAGTTTTTGGGCCAGAGATAGTAGCTTGTCTCTGGTTTGGTAGAACACGAATCTGGATAATACGTCATGGGGTGCGTTGTCTGGGGCTGCTCTGGGTTTTGGGACCCTGTGTATGCGGTCTATTGCCAGTTCTAGGGCCTGTGAGTCTGGTAATGCCACCTTCAATAGCTTAGTTAGGTGCTGTTCCTAATCTTTAGGAAGCACTGAGTCTGGGATGCCCCTAAGTCGTAGGTTGTTCCTTCGAGACTTATCCTCTAGGTCACTTAACTTGTCTGTCTGGTGCTCCAGCTCTGTCCGGACCTTGTTTTGAGTGTCCGCTAGCTCATTGTGGGCCTCTGCAAACTCACCCATTTTGTTCTCTAGGTCTATGTGTTCACCAAGATCTTTGATGTCTGTTCTCAAATCATTGGAGAGCTGCTTGATGTCATCTCGTAGCCAGTGCTGCACCTCCAGGAGCATCTCCTTTATCTGCGCTGCCGTTGCTGGTGCCTGTTCTTCATAGCTAAGATTTTCCATACCTTTTACCAGCTTAGTTGCCCTTCTCTGTACCCTCTCTAATACAATAATGTCATGTTTGAGTGAGGGAGACCAAAACTGTATGGCATATTCTAGGTGTGGCCTTGCAAGTGCTCTATAAAGTGGACGAATAAACCCCTCCTCCCGTGACTCTATGCCCCTTTTAATACAGCTCAAGACCTTATTGGCCCTTGATGCTGCTGATGGGCATTGCTTGCTACAGCCAAGCTTATCATCTACAAGGACTCCAAGGTCCTTTTCCATAATGGATTTGCCTAGTGCAGTCCCATTAACGATATAAGTGGCTTGAATATTTTACATCCCAGGTGCATGACTTTACATTTATCAACATTGAATCTCATTTTCCACTTAGCTGCCCAGATTGCTAGTAAGAGGGAGGTGGGGACTGAAGTCGAGCAGAACGCTGCTGCTGGAGACAGGGGCGAAGTTAAAACTTAAAGAAATAAAAAAAAAACATTATTTCCCGTCTACTGCGCCTACTCTGCCTACCCCTAAGTTCTGGCCCTGCCCTCCCCTAAGTCATTAATGAACAAGTTAAATAAAAGCGGATCATTCATAAAACCACACAGATTGCTGCTCATAATGCCATTCACTAGGACAAAATTTTGTATGTGATCCCTTAACAAGCCTTCAAATATTTTGCCCATCACAGATGTCAAACTTACTGGCCTATAATTTTGCCTGTGACTGTGCATTATTAGGACCCAATGCTGGATTCACAGTCTGTACATTTCCAACAGTAACCTGACTGAGAGTGTTCGCCTCTGCTACTGCTGTTTCAATTTGGCTAGCAACTAATAAATGCCTTTGCAAGGGTTAAATCCTGCTCTAGGAGGAGTCTCTCTCTAATGAGGTGAGTTTGTTTTTTCCCGCTATTTAGTCTCTTAGCATTTCATGTATTAGATTCCTAAACTCACGGGAAACAACCAGATCTACAACCAACTACTACCAATTGTTCTGTGGATTCACTATTACATTGTTCACATACCTCCCAACTGTCCCTTTTTCAGAGGGACAGTCCCTCTTTTGAGAGCTCAACCTGCAGTCCCTCATTTGTACAGGAAAGTCCCTCTTTTCTTTGCACTGAACAGCCAGAAAAAGAAACAAAGTTTCTAACTTAATTGGCTTTTGGCAGAGAGCCCAGAACAGCTAACAGGTGCAAATACGTTACTTTGTAACAATTTTGAGATAAAAAATAAGTAATTGTAACAGGAGAAATATTTTCAAACTTTCATAATCTGACAAATTTTGTAAACTGAACATGGTAATTAAGGGGTGTGGCCACAAACAATACGCATGACCAAAAAAATTTAGCCAGGCTACAAAAAAAAAAATGTTGTCCCTCTTTTTACTTCCAAAATGTTGGGAGGTATGTGTTCACATTGGTGAACTTTATATCTTTCAGCAACCACATTTACTCTTGGCAAGAAAAAGTTCTTTATAGCAGTAAGAACACTTTCATAAGTATTACCCAGTAATGGTAATGTATAGAATATACACTGCCCCTCTGATCCCAGCCAGTAAGTAAAGCAAGCTTTCTAGCAGCAGAAATCTCCCCTTGGTCAGCAGCAATAATATCAATTTCAAACATATCCGAGCAGTAAAAGATATAGTAGGCTCACCAGTTTATGGGAGAAAATCTGCAGGCTGCTGCAGAGGTAGAAGAGACATATCGTTGCCAATTTGTTATGTTTTAATAGCCGAGGATGAGCAGAGTAGAACAGTACTTTATTAAGCAGGTTCTTGCAGCCAGTACACATAAACAGTAGCTTGAACTCTAACACTTTAAGCAGTCTAGAAAGTACAGTGTATAAACATTATACTCTTGTGCACAGTGACACCTACAGGTACCTTGCACAAACACCACAATGCAGATTCATAAAATCCCCTTGCCAAGGCTTGTGTTACTATTCTTCTGAATGACTACTAAGATTTACTTTAGATTGTAGTGTAAATGATCAAGTTATTTTCAAAAGAGACAATAAGAACCTCCAATACATGCAAAAATCAGCAATCTGCAAAGTTAAAGTTTGGTAAATCCTATGGCATGTTACAGCGAGAAAATGTTATGTTTCCATTTTTATGCAACCTAAACATTTCTAATGAGCACAATATGATTTGCTAATATTGTCTTTCATAACATTTTAATTAGTGATGGGCGAATTCCCGCGATTTGCTGCCGGCGAATAAATTAGCGGAACTCCAGGAAAAAATTGCCTGGTGAAAATACACCAGTGTCACGTTTTGGAAGCGGGCGTGCATTTTTGGATGCGGGTGTCCGTTTTTTTCGGCGTCCAAAAACTGACACACTGTTTCGCAAATTTCCTGAGAAATTCTTGAAAAATTCCCGCAGATTCGCCCATCACAAATTTTAATTGCTCTATTGTTACAATTCAGCTTTGTACCCTGGATTAATATTGTTTTGACATCTGAAGTTCAGATTTAAAGTTTAAAAAGCAGTTGCAGCCAAACAGATATTTTGCAGTACTAGCGTAAGTAAATTAAACTTGATAATTGGATAACATTTGAAGGGTGTTCTATTCTTCCACACCCCATTTTGAAGCTAGTTGTTTTACTGCATATCACATCCACACTTAGCGGCAGATTTATCAAGGGTCGAAATTCAAATTCAAACTTATTAATACATTTCGATTAGTCGAATTTCAAATTTATGGCAGTTTCTGGGACCTTTATAAAAACTCACATGAATTCAAATTTGAACCTTGATAAATGTGCCTCTTAAACTTGTAATGTGTTAGTCCCACACCTTAAAAATCAGTGATTTTATTATTAGCTGCTTACACAATTATTACATTGTTAGAAAACATCAGTGTTTTGTGTGTGTTGAAAATTTCAGAATTATTTAAAACTGTTTAAAAATAATTTCCCCTGATCTTAATTATCATTAAAAAATATACTGTAATTTACTGTGGGCGATCACTTTGCCAAAGATAATTCAAGAATATATCTGCATTTCCATCTTTAATGATGTTGAGTGATATCCTTACTCATTTAATTCTTCTAACATCTGCTCCTTGCAATTGTAAACAGATGTTTCTAATTATTACCTTTCAGTGCTTCCTTTGGCAGGGCGTGCAGAGGAACAGAAATGTATCTCTGCTGTAAATTCTATTCAATGGTCAGCTATTTGGTTATGCATTGTCACACGCTGCCATTGTTCTCTTTAGGCTGCACAACCAGCTCCAAAACCATGCTTTTTAATAAACAATGTACTACTATAATTTGAAAGGGTACCTGTTAGGCAAAAATATTATTATGATAGCATGGGCTCTGACTGAAATGGCGATGATGTCCTAGCACTGGTGGAGGGCAATTTAAAAAAAGAACTACTGTTACCCCCAACTGGAGTGCAAGCTCTATTAACAGGTGCCCTTTAAGGTAACAGTAATGTTATCACACAGCCATTTGAGTAAATAAATTCAACAGCTGTTGATTTTCACTATTCACTGATGGCATGATTGGAATCTAATGGATTTCCATCATGGTGGGTACATAAAATAGTTTGTGAATTTGGATGTAACAGACAAACATTCCAGAAACGAAAACATTCTGCTATCTAAATATTTCATGTTTATAGTGGAATCGGGAAGCACTATGGAAATCTACAAATAGGCTGTCAGAGAAGTAATACATGCCCTTTTTTACTTTGTGCTATAACAGTCTACCTACTCCCTGAAGCTGGGGATCTGGGCTGTAGCACGTGTGATGATTTATTGCCCCCCATTATTTGTTTAAAGTGATTCTGTCATGATTTTTATGGTGTAGTATTTATTTGTAATTACACTGTTTTCACTTAAACTAAATTACTCTACCATATATGTTGTGTTTGGTAGCTGAGGATGAGGAGAGTAGAGTAATATTGGTGTGTAGGCAGCCATCTCAGGTCATTTTGCCTGGACATGTGCTTTCAGAAAGAACCAGCACTTCATGATGGAACTGCTTTCAGACAGGCTTTTGTTTCTCCTACTAAATGTAATATAAGGAATTATACGTAGTTGGATTTTTACTGTTGGGTGTAGTTATCTTGTGTCAGGGAGCTGTTATCCTATTGACTTCCCATTGTTCTGCTGAAGGGCTGCTGGGGGTGTGACATCGCCAAGATAGATAAAGCTAGTAGGTTTGTAAATATGCTACAGTAAATGACAACTTTTTATCCCAGCTCGTTCAAGAACCTACTAGGAATAACTCTCTTTTGGATCTTGGAATAATTAATAATACTGAACTCATCTCTAGCATTTGTGTGGGTGAGCATTTAGGAAATAGTGATCATAACATGGTCTCCTTTGAGATTCTGTTGCAGAAGCAATTCTATAAGGACAAGGAGGCCAATAAATCATGCAAAATTTTATGAGAAGGTAAGCAGGGACCTCAATTCTGGGATGGCTGTGGATGTGATTTACTTAGACTTCGCTACAGCATTTGATACAGTGCCACACAGAAGGTTACTGGTTAAATTAAGGAATGTTGGCCTGGAACATAGTATTTGTAACTTGATAGAGAACTGGCTAAAAGATAGACTACAAAGAGTGGTGGTAAATGGAACATTTTCTAATTGGACCAGTGTTATTAGTGGGGTACCGCAGGGCTTTGTACTGGGTCCCTTGATTTTCAACTTGTTTATTAATGACCTGGATGTGGGCAATGAATGTACGGTTTCTATTTTTGCAGATGATACTAAATTGTGCAGAGCTATAGGTTCCATGCAGGATGCTGCCACATTGCAGAGCGATTTGTCTAAGTTGGGAAACTGGGCAGCAAACTAGAAAATGAGGTTCAATGTTGATAAATGCAAGGTTATGTACTTTGGCAAAAAATGCACGTTATACACTAAATGGCAGTGTTTTGGGAGTTTCCTTAAGGGAGAAGGATCTTGGGGTTTTTATAGATAACAAGTTGTCTAATTCTGAGCAGTGTCATTCTGTAGCTACTAAAGCAAATAGGGTTCTGTCCTGCATAAAAAAGGGCATAAACTCAATGAATGAAAACGTAATTATACCTCTTTATAGATCCCTAGTAAGACCTCATCTGGAGTATGCAGTGCAGTTTTGGAATCCAGTCCTTAGGAGGGATGTAAATGAGCTGGGGAGAGTGCAGAGACGTGCAACTAAACTGGTTAGAGGAATGGAAGACTTAAATTATGAGGGTAGAATGTTGAGGTTGGGGTTGTTTTCTCTGAAAAAAAAAGGTGCTTGCGAGGGGACATGATTACACTTTACAAATACATTAGAGGACATTATAGACAAATATCAGGGGACCTTTTTACCCATAAAGAGGATCACTGCACCAGAGGCCATCCCTTTAGACTAGAAGAAAAGGACTTTCATTTGAAGCAGCGTAGGTGGTTCTTCACAGTGAGGACAGTGAGGTTGTGGAATGCACTGCGGGGTGATGTTGTGATGGCTGATTTTGTTGATGCTTTCAAAAGGGGCTTGGATGATTTTTTGAACAAACAAAATATCAAAGGCTATTTTGATACTAAACTCTACATTTAGTATAGCTATGGGCATATATGGTTTGTGTTTGAGTGGAGGGGTGTGTGTGTGTGTGTATGCTGGGTTTTAATTTAGAGGGGTTGAACTTGATGGACTTAGTCTTTTTTCAACCCAATTTAACTATGTAACTATGCTTCAAGATCGGATGCAGTGCATCATTGTGACACCAGTGCATCAAAATGTACAGCATCAGCCTCCAATGTCAGCAAGTTTTAGATGATACCATCATGCATGTTTGGCGGGAGAATGGGTCTATATTAGATGCCAGAATCTTGCAGAGCTTGCCCAATAATAGGTTCTACTTCTAGTGTTCCTGGATGTGACTTCTTGATTATTGACTTGATTCCTGTGTTTGACTTCGGCCTGATATATCGATTAAGAACCTTGCTGCCTGTGTTGAAGTACCCAAAAATGACTTCAAAATTTGATTTTTTTTATTTGACTTTTCACTTTGACCCTTAGTTAATCTGCCCCTAAGAGTACTTATAATATTTTTGTCATAAAGTTAGGCAGACCTTTTTCTAGAATGGTTATTCTAATAGGTTGAATTCTCCAAATGACAATAAAAAGAGACTTACATGAAACACCTGATACATATTTTTCTTTTTCCGTCAAGAACAGAGAAACCTCATGTGTGAGACACACCTTGCTTTCTCTTTACTATCTACATTGAATTTAAGCAACATACAGGTACCATAATTGGCTCCTGATTAAAATGACCATAGTGTGTTAGCTTGTGATAGGGACCTTAGATTGTAAGATTCACTATGGCATGAACTGGAATTAATAGTATACAACTTCTCTGCACTATGGAATATGAAAGAGCTATATAAGCGAAAGAATAATAATAATATTAAAGGAATATACAGTTTGCTCTTTTATTTACATTTTCACCTCCCCCAGGCCACATCTTGAATGCTGGAAGGCATCATGGTGATGCCATTACCTAAAACTGGCCAAGAGTTAAAGTATACCATGTTACTTAGATTCAATGCACTTTATAAATACTGCATTAATAAAGTTAAAGTAAAATTAATCAATTGAACCCTCCCCATCAAGACTTAATTTATAGCAATATTAAAAGGGAATGTGATTATTCTCACTGTCAGCACTTCTGTACCACTCAAAATCTATATATTTCATACTAAGTAATAATGCTTAAATTTCCGTTTTGTTGAAATACAAATAGAATAGGAAGTTAAATTATGATATTGGAAAGAACAGAAGTCTGCTTAACTGTTCTATAATTAATGCTTAGATTATTTCCAATATATAAAAGTGCTGAAATTGCTGGAATTGTGGGCATTATTTATTTGTTCAGTGAAAGGCAGTGAAAGATTTCACACTGAGCTGACATAAGTTTATTTCATCTGGTGTCAGAGCGGTAAAATTGAATTTCTAATGCATGACAGTGTCAGATTTGCACCATTAAACAAATGGTAAAGCTTACAATAATTTCCTGTGAATTAAAATAATATACTATGACATTTAAAGAAAATGAGTGCCTGCACATTTTTACTGTTTTTTTTGTTGTAATATTGGTGTGTTGGCAGCCATCTCAGGTCATTTTGCCTGGTCATGTACTTTCAGAAAGAGCCAGCACTTTAGGATGGAACTGCTTTCTGGCAGGCTTTTGTTTCTCCTTCTCAATGTAACTGAATGGAACGCAGTGGGACATGGGTTTTACTATTGAGTGCTGTTCTTAGATCTAACAGGCAGCTATTATCGTGTGTTAGGGAGCTGTTACCTTTTCATTGTTCTGTTGTTAGGTTGCTGGGGGGGAAAGGGAAGGGGTGATAGCACTCCAATTTGCAGTTCAGCAGTAAAGAGTGATTGACGTTTATCAGAGCACAAGTCACATGACTTGGGGCAGTTGGATTACTGACCATATGTCTAGCCCCATGTCAGATTTCAAAATGAAATAAAAAAAATCTGTTTGCTCTTTTGAGAAATGAAATTATTTGCAGAATTCTGATGGAGCAGCACTATTAACAGATGAGTTGTGAAAAAAAAAATTCCCATGACAGTATCCCTTAAATTAAGTTCTTGCTTTATATAAAATTACCCTTAAAATGCCAAGCAAATGAACATAGAGTAGAGGGATAAGAGTATAAGGAGTAGTTGCTTTGACTCCTAGCCTAAAACAGTCTTTTGCAAGAGAAAGTATGATAATGTGATGAATCCTTACCAACCTTATGGTTTGGTGGGTTTTTTTTCAAAGATGAGGCTCAAAAAACAAATATGTACTGGATAAATAGTTAGAAGAGCAAATGTTAAGGGATACTTTATTATTAAGGATCTTTTAATTTTGAATGGTTCTGATGCTATACTGATCTGTGATCCAATGTAGCAATATCTATTTCATGTTGAAATTATTAATTCTATTGAAAAAATTATAACAAGAATCAAGTAAGAGTAAATATTCTATAAAAAGCACAAACAGGAAAAAATATGAAAGAATGTAAATAAGAATACAAAAACCTCAAAGTTTTCATTTTTGTAAACATGCAAATGAACAGCATCAAAAAACTTGAAAACCTCTTCAACCATGAAGCAAAGAAAGATTTTACAAATCGAATAAAAGGACAGCTCCCATTGATTTCTACATGACTTTGACAGCTTTTAGATGGCAAGGATTTGTATTAGTGTTTTTTGTGTATTCCAAATCTCTACTCAACTAAATATTTATGATTAAATATCTGCACAATTATTCTTATCAGTCAGTTACTCTCAAACATTGATAACATTCAGGGTTATATGGTGCAGTCCCATCAGGTTAAAGCAAACGTCAAGCTACATGTTCACTACAACTCGAATGCATACCCATACTAAGAACAAATAGTTCAACATCATGTAATAAACACTAATTTGCTGAAATACCTTTTTTATTATCCTGTCCCCAATAATATATTTAAATACTGACCTGACAAAAGCCAATCCCCTCCATGCTCCAGAGCATTCCATAATTACATGAACTTGTGAAATAATTTTACTACTCTGCATGATTCTACCCCATGTGGCCATGCCCATGCCTTGTATGCCCATGTCCAAGCAGTGATATCACTTGGCATCTCCTAGATTGACCTACCAAGGTACCAACATCCCGTGGATTCAGGCATCAGTGGGCCCTCTTTCCATAGAATTATTTAAACTTCAATGTCTGTAACATGGAATTTGTTCTTCCTCAATGAAAACAATAATGAATAGTAAGAAGGAGGACAGAAGGAAAAAAAGGTAGAAGGTATATAAAATATAGGAGAAAGAGAAAATAAGGAAAGCTGGTAAAAAGAATGTGAGGAAAGAGAGAAACAAAGCAATTTTTTGGAGAAAGGAATCATGGTTTCTTACTGCCCCCCTAGTGATACACTGCATCTCTTATAATTACATTAAAATTAATTGCAACTGCCCTCATGCAATCAGTGTCTATCGTGATGGACAGTTTTGTATTAACTACTAGGCAAGGTTCTAATATATATTTATAAACAAACCCGATCAAATGACTTCTGAGAATACAGCAAAAGGTGCCAGTTCTGCTAATAAGTAGCAATAGTGGGAATGGAAGTCCATGTATAAAATATAACAAGGTTTAAACAGAATCATCCAATATAAACTCATTAAAAATGTCCAATCATTTTAGAGGAACATTTATCAAGGGTGAATTTCAAATTCATGTAAGTATTTTTTTTTTTAAACTCCCATGAATTGGAAATTCAACAAACTGAAATTTATCATTAAAATCAACATCAAAGTCGGGTGAATAGGATCGAGCTGAAAACTAAGATTGAATTTGAATTCATTTTGATTACAGTTTTTAAAACTCGATTAGATATTAGTAATTCACCAAAAAAAAGTGAATGTCGTGAAGGCTGGAAACATCACAAAATTGATCCCTGGACTTCTCCCATTGACTTATACAGCAATTCGACAGGGTTTAGGTAGCAAATAGTCTAATTCAAGTTCTTAAAGGGCCAGAGTATGATAAATCTTAAAAATCGAATTAAAATTTAAAAACTCGAATCGAATTTGGATAACTCCCTGTCACAGTTGGCACCCTAAAACCAGAACCAATGCTAAGCACCCTGTTCTTGGCTCTTGCTTCTGCCTCTAACAGCCACCTTTCACCTCGGGAGGAGCCCTCGGCTAATTGGATGCCACCAAGCTTAATAAGAGAGGTGCAAAGAGAAGGGTTCTGGATGAGCAAAGGGGCATGAACTTAAAGAAAAAGTATTTTAGTCAGAAGGTCGTGGTACAAGGTGTAGCCAGAAAAGCGTAGTCAATCAGGCCGGGTCAAGGCAGGCGGAGTACAATTGGAGTCAGACAGGCAAGGGTCAAACCAGGAGATCAATCACAGGGGTTAAGGGTATAGAAGAGTTGTTTACCTGGTAGTGATGGGCGAATCGGCAAAACACAGCCGCGTCTCATTTTGGACATGGGAGTCCACTGCTGGCGTTGAAAAAACGAACACCGGTGTCCAAGAAAAGACGCCGGAAAATTTTTGCCAGGTGAAATTTCGTCAGCATTTTGCAAATTTATTCACCTGTGGCGAATCGCGGGAATTCGCTTCGCCCATCACCATTACCAGGCAGGGTCAGGGTCCCAGTCAAAGTCAGAATCGTCAACACACAGACAGGGGTCACAACTGGAATCAGATAACAGAATTCAAAAGCTCAAAGGCACCAGTAACTCACAAGAAAGTAAACCTATAACGTGCAATGATCACAAGAAAAAAGCCCCTTTAAGTACCCTTTGAATTTCGTGCCAATGCGTGCTAGCATCAGCACACCAGTGCACATTCGCCTACAAAAACCAGAAGTACGCGCCACACATGCACTAAGGAGCGGCACAGGAAGAGAAGGAAGATGTCGTGTGAGCATCCCCGCCACACCACTAGACCACCAGGGTGAGTTTTTATTACACTCCCTAGTCGAATTTGACAGTTTTGGTCACAAACAAACGTGAAACTTCTAATTCAAAATTAGACCCTTGATAAATCTGCCCCTAAGTTAATTAAAACTGCAATTGATTTTATTCTCCATTATGCTTCCTAAATACATTTAAATTAAAACAACAATCTAACTTTTTGATTAAGTTATATGATCAACACTGCCAGTACACCATCTCAATATAAAAATAAGCTCTGCAAATATAAATTAACTGATTTATATTCCATCTTCCAGAGCTAAAACAGCTTAAAATCTGTTAGCTTACTCTAAAAAACACTCATATTTTCATTAGGGTTGATAAAAAGCTGAAATGGCTACTTTGCTGTTACCTCTGTGTAAGAAAGAAATATTTATGGTACAGTACAAGCTGTTTTTCAATGTGAGCATCTGCCAGTAACACAAAATGAGACCTTTTGCCAGAAAGAGTATTACTTAATAAAACTGCAATACTCATTTATGTTCTTTCAACAATATTATAGTCCCTATATCTAAAATGCCTTTGTTTGAAAAAGTGCTGAGGTTGCACAGAATAAGCAGAATGCTTTTAGTGATAAAAGACCAATTGTTTGCTTGGTAAGATGCACATTTGGTTTTAACTTGGTTTACAAAGATTACATAAGCTTCCAATACAATCTTTACATGGTTTGTAAAATATACTGTACAATCTGCTTCAGCAATGTTTGACTGAAATAATTCCTAAAGTTGGCAACACACACAGAACCAGTACACTTTATAAACCAAACTGTACAATTGTATTTCTTTTCGTTCCATCCAAATGATTTGTTCTAGACAAAATCCTTGTAAGAAAAGGGGACAACATTTGTATTAAAGGGGAAGTGTTGTAGCTATACAATGCACCAAGAATGTGGTAGATAAATAATTCACATTACACAAATTAATTTTACTATACAACACTGTAAAAAGTATGTATGGTTGATCAGTTGAAAAGCTCAAGAGTGAGGCAAAGGCAGCACCCAGCAGGCCATCTACCAATTCATTATAAACGGGTAATATTGATACCCTAACCCCAAGGTAATTTCGACGTTGTTCCTGTCATTACTACAATTGAAAAGGTTTTGTCGTGAAAGGGGTTATTCGCCAAAAACAATGTTCAGTTGCACTCTGTGACCATCAATAAATATTCCATTTGAATACCTTACAGTGCTGCAAAATATGTTGGCGCTATATAAATAAATGTTAAGAATAATACCTTGTATGTGGTTCCTATTTCCATTATATACTGGTATATACAGTGGCAGTGTCCTGCTTATGCATTTAGAGAGCATTTGCTTCAAGTCTACCAGTTTATAAATGTGTGTTGTCTTTTTGTAGGAGGATGCCCAAAACAGTATTCTTATAATACAGTGGCATAACAACCGGGGGAGCAGGGGGGTGCATTTGGGCCAGGGTCCGCACCCCCCAGGTCCCCCCGGCAGTCTCATGCCCGACTCCAGCTTGCTGCAGCAGCAATCAAATACGGCACGGACGGGGGGGAGCCGGCTGCACTGCCCGCACCAGGGCCCCTCCCCCACCTAGTTCGTTACTGTTATAATATGATCATCCTCAGTGACAAATTTGCTTAAAACAATCCTGGCTGGTACTACAGACTAGCTTGCATAACTTTAGATTTATCCACATTGAACCTCACCTGCAATTTATCTACCCCTTTCCACCATAGAGTCCAAGTGTTTTGCAGTAAACAAACATCAAACTATGGTCTTTGTCATGAAAATATATTCTAAATGTTCCTTTTTGTGCCCCCGCTAGACCATGTACCCTGGCAGATAAGAGAACTTTAATTACCATGTGTATCACAGGGCCAAAGTGTGGCATACTTGAAGAGATTAGACTGTCTCATGCAATTAATGCTACATATCACAGTGTTCCATATACAGGCTGAAGTGATTGTTCTGAGCATGGTTCCTCCTGTTGCCAAAATACCTATCATAATCATTAGGGACTGGGTATATACAGTAGCAAACAGTTCTTATATTACTAATTGAAGTTGCTCAGAATTCCTGGTTCCACCCATATGCCTGTTCTGGCATGTGCACTAACAAATGCAGGCATCGGCTTAACTGTGGCTGGCTATTATGGACAGCTCATTTACATTTATAAAGTGACTAGTTCATTTACATATTAAAGACAGGCTAATTTGCATTTTTAGGTGAGCAGTCCATTTACATTTAAAAGCAAGCAGCCCATCCGGCATTTGCCTGAACCCAAAGTTTGCCAGTCCGGGCCTGCTTGCAAACCATCTATAGGGTAATAAATGGAAAATTGCAAAGACTGGGGCATGTCCCTTGCCCATATGGTATCATGTGGCAACGATTTGATTATATTCTATTTATTACAAATATGCTCTACTTTTAATATACAAGAGCTATGAATATCCTATACGGGAAAGGGTTGTACTTGGGTAGAAACTGATGTAGTGCCATAGAGCATAGTTGTAATAAATAAATATATATTCAAATCGGTGCCACATGATACCATATGGGCAAGTGACATGCGATATACTGTAGCAAGAAACATTGACATATAGCACAACCAGTCTGTTACAAGATTCCTAATTGCCCCTGTTTCTTTATTGGGAAATATACATATAATGCAGGCATCTGCGTGTATCTTTAGCTACAACATATCAGGAGTGCCTAATGGCGCTCCCGTCTCTGGTGGTGTCATGTCCAAAATGGAAGCCCTACGCAAACTTTGAACACTAAAGTTCTTCCAGGTCTCAGGTTCAACGCCTGATTATTGGAATTGCTAAATCATGTTCCTGAGTTTCCTATATTCCTGCATTGCTGTTTCCTGGCTTCCTGACCCTCTGCTTGACCCTGATTTTGATTCGTGCTACCTCCCTTACTGAACTCTTGCCTGAACTTGACTACGTTTACGCCTGACCCCTTTTTGGATAACGCAAACTTGGACTTTTACCCGAGATTAAACCTTGGTCCGGACTTCTCCTGCTGGGAGAGGATAGGCCCTCTGACACAACGTAAGCAGCAAAACATGATTTACCGACAAAAGTATTGAAATGGTTGGTAAAGTTAATACATTTTTTATTAAAATCGAAATAAGCACAAAATAAAAAATAAGTTATTAACTATTGTGGGGGTTATGATGGGATGCAATAAACTTCAGGAAATCAATGGATTTTGACTTCCTTCTTTTTTTTCTTCATGGGATGTTGTATATCTTTTTGATATTTCCTCTAAATTGATTTTGATTCAATGCAGCATCAATGAACATGTACAAGAAATTGTTTCAAGGTCATTCATATGGGAGACTCTTCTAGTTTCCTTTGTTCATTTTTAGGTACTCCTCATCTTATTTCTGCAATGCATTAAATGTTTCTTCCTGCTCCTTTTGTTGATGCTATTGATCTTCTCATTCTGTGAACTGTCCATGTTAGAAAATAAATGTGTTTGCTGAGCACTAATTCACAGATGCTAAACTGTGCAAAGCAAACAGCAAATTGACAATCTTCTATAATGAATACAAGCAGCACAGCCATGTTTTCTGACAATGTCCCCCACATATCTTTCTGTTCTAGGTCAGTTGGCAAAAGGCAAATGACCTCAGAGTTTAAATGAAGAACATTGGTGCAATTGCCCCCCACCCAATGAAAGTTTTATTTAGGCACAAAATTTTGCAGCCAAATACAAATCGCCATCTGCATGTGCAATTACTGTATTTAGAGCAGCTTCTGAGACAGTGACGGTTGTGGAATTTCGATGTCTCTTCAAATATCCTCATATCTTACAACAAGGGGTATTAAAATTAATTACATTATGACTATGAAGATTTTCATTCATCCAGGTCATGGTATATCTAATATAAGTAATTCTAAAACAGCTGGACTTGCTGAGTAATCATTGAAGATGTTTCACTACTCATGAAGAAGCTGCTCGGATAAGTAGGGAAACATCTTCAATGACTACTCAACAAGTCCAGTTGTTTTAGAATTACTTATATTAATTATATTATACACGTTTGTGAGTCACATGTGGCTCTCCTTTAAAGTGTAACGATTGGTATCCAAAACCCCAGAACAATCAACAAGGTTACAGTCATGGCTCAATCCTCTTCCTATAACAGCCACCTTTAACTTCAGGAGGAACACTCCTCTACTTAGGTGCCACCAAGTCTTAAAGGAACAGTAACACTAAAAAATGAAAGTGTTTTAAAGTAAAGAAAATATCATGTAGTGTTGCCCTGATGTGTTTTCTTCAGAAACACTACTATAGTTCATATAAACAAGCTGCTGAGTAGCAATGGTAATTTCAGGTAATTTCCCTTCTCAAATAACCGAGGGAAGTGGCTTGAGGGCGGAAGGCGGAGCACTAAAGACGGAGTAATGAGGCATGAAGAGGGAGGGCTGACGTCTCAAGAGGGAGGGCTAAGGGGGCAAGAGGGAGGGCTGATGTCTCATGATGGAGGGCTGACTTCTCATGAAGGAGGGCTAAGGGCTCAAGAGGGAGGACCGAAGACCGATACCTGACTGCAGCTTTGGAGGATGGGTGAGTTAAAAAGCACTCGACGCTGCATTCCATAGCCGTAGGAGGGCGCATGCAGGACATCGTTTTGACGTGACGATGTCCTAAAATGCGTTCCGTAAGTGACAGACAGGATCAAACAATAAATCACACCCAGGTACTAAGGAAAATAGATCTGTGTTGGGCAGTGAGAAACTGCCCAAGACATAATGACATCATGGTGCCAACATCTATCAAACCTGTAATAACATGTATAACCTATGTATTGGATACACACCTCCCAACATTTTGGTAATAGAAAGAGGGATAAAAATGTTTTGGCCACGCCCATGTTTGTGACTACACCTTCTTATTACCATGTTTATTTTACAAAATTTTGCAGGTTATGAAAGTTTGAACGTATTCCTGTGGTATTACAGTTTTGCAAATGAAGTGCACCAGGTACAGATGCAGCCACTGGGATTTGTGAGTTAAATGCGTCATTAATTTGAACAAACTGTGTTATCTAAAGTTATCTTAACTCATTAAATGCATTTAACCTTTTCATTAGCATACCAAAGCACCATTGTTTTCAATAGTGAACTCGTTAATTGGATGGGATGCTTTGACACAATATTCTGTGCTAAGTGGGATAAATGGGATATATGAGTTATGTTTTTCTGTGTAAAATGCACAATCCAAAGTGGCTTCATTTGTAGCTGTTCTAGGCTCTTTGTCAAAAGCCAAACAAGTTAGAAACATTGTATCTATTTCTGGCTGTCCAGTGCAGGAGATCAAAGAGAAAGTTGAGACATTTCAGTATCAAGCAGGATTGCAGGTTGAGCTGTCAAAATCGGGACTGTCCCACAGAAAATAGGACAGTTTGGAGGCATGCCTAATAGGCTTTCCTGTCTTCTACCCTGCTATGTCTGCTTTAATTGTAAATTTTAGTATCAGTATAGGCTTGGATATTATGCTTGTTCCAGAAATCCTCCAAGCCACTCTTAAAGGTCTTAACAGAATCAGCCATCACAACATCATCTGGCAGTGCATTCCACAACTTCACTGATCTCACTGTGAAGAACCACTTACACATAGGGGCAGATTTATCAAATACACATGAATGATTCAAAATTCGATTGAATTTTCAAAAAGATTCGATTTTGAATTTTCGGATATTTTTGAAGACCACTTTGACCATCGAATTTTGAAAATTTGATCGAATCGAACGATTCGAATAATTCGAATAAAATTCTATTTGAATAAATGGTTAAAATCATTTGTATTGTTCTATTCGAACGATTTTATATGTTTGATTGATCTAATTGCGGTAAAATCCTTCAAATTCAATATTCGAATTCGAAGGATTTTAATTCCTTTTAAATTCGATGGTCGAATTCGAGGGTTTTTTAACCCTCGAATTCGACCCTTAGAAAATCTGCCCAATACATTTTCCTCTAGTCTAAAGGGGTGGCCTCTGGTCTGATGAACCATTTTATGGAAGAATTCAGTAGATCTTCTGCTAGTGGTCTATATTGTCCTCTAATGTACTTATAAAGGGTAATTGTCCCCTCACAAGCATCTTTTCCCCAACCTTGACAATCTACTCTCATATTTTAAATCTTCCATCCCCTTAACAGTTTAGTTGCACATCTCTCCACTCTTTCCAGCTCAATTATATCCCTCTTTGGGACTGGAGCCCAAAACTGTACTGCATACTCCAAAGGAGGCCTTAACAGGGATCTATAAAGAGGCATAATTATGTTTTCATCCCTTGAGTTTATGGCCTTTTTAATGCAAGACAGATCTTTTTATTGCTTTAGTAGCCAAAGAATGCCACTGCCCAGCATTGCACAACTTTTTATCTACAAAAACCCCTAGATCCTCCTCAGGTAAAGGAACTCCAAACACACTTATCAAAGTTTGTGTCCCATTTATCAAAGGTCACATTTGAAATAAATGTGAATTTTTTCACATTTGAATATACTCACAATTCGACTGGGAGGTTATTTAAGAAAAAATTAAAATGCCTAATATTCCATTAAAGGGTTCCGAATTGTATCAGATTCGTACAATGCGAGTTTTTCTCCTGAAAAAGAAAACTTCAATGTCAGGAAGGCTATTTACATCTCCGAATGGCTCAACGGACCTCTGCCATTGACTTGTACATGAACTCAGCAGGTTATAGGTGGAAAATATTAGAATTGGTCTCCATGGTCACGGTATGATAAATCTCACATTTGAATGGGGGGATAAAATTTGAATTTTGTGTGAATTTTGACACTCGAATATTCAAATTCGCATTGACTATTCGACCCTTGATTAATCTGCTCCTTAGTGTATAACTTTATATTATTTCAGCCAAAGTGCATAGCTTTGCATTATCAACATTGAACCTCATTTTCTAATTTGCTGGAGAATTTTTAATTCAGTCAAATGGCCATCTATGACATGAAGGAGACTACCTCTTCTATTACCTGCCTCTTATTTTCTCTATGATAATTTCCCTATTCAAGGATATCAATTATAACTCGGTTTCTAGGTGTGAGCATATTTTTTTAGTAACAGCCTTGATACGGTGGCATTAATGAAAAATTATGAGTTTACTATAGTGTGTGTATTATTTTTTTGTGTGACCTGTATTAGTGCAATGTCATATTAATGTATAAAACCATACATTTCTATATTACTATAAATGATTCTACTATTTGATATTAGTTAGCACGTAGAATACTTAGTATGCATTTTCGTCTCATTAAATACTTGTGCTGCTATTTTAACTTATTCACAGAATTCTTAGTAAGCATTTTCTACTAATTAAATACTAATGCTACTATTCTGAGAAAACTGCAAATAATATTCTTAGTATTTGTTTTTAATTACTCAGAAATAAATGAAGTCAGAAGTATATTCCACCTTAAAATGGCCAAAAGCAAAAATCTAAAGCAATATACTGTATTTGTGAGATTATAAAGAAAGAGGTATATGTGTACGAGATGAGGGAACCTCTAGATTGAGACTTTACCATTTTGCATTATAATTCTGAAAAGAGAATACTCGGTACTCTTTGCATCACATAAGAGTATCCATATTTCAGATATTTAAAAATTCGGATTTTATAGGGAAAAAAACTCACATCTTTCTAGTTTTTGGTAATTGGACTTTAATAAATAACCACTTTACTGTACTGTATACTGTGTGGGTTGAGTTTGAGAGAGGCCAACATTTTTAGATACTCATTGACAAAAGAAAATTAATAATATTGATTTGAGTGTTTCAGTCAGAAACCTATATACATCTGCTACTTATTAACAGACATCCTCCAAAAGCTACAATTATTTCTCATAAAGTCATTATTTACACAAGTGATTATGTATAT